>CM074137.1:966121-1540906 GCA_037178625.1 Skeletonema tropicum
CAGATGATGAATTTGATCTCTCGTCCTCAGTCAATGGCTCAGGTTCAGTATCAGTCGAAGGACCACTCAAAACATCAGTTGAGAGATCCGTCAAAGGAGTGATCAACCTGCCATTTTTCCACGTCCCATGAAACCTTTGACTGCTAGTTCCCATTATTAGCAATTCTCCTCTACCATGTGGTTGCAGATCTGCATTTATCGGACCTGTATAGTGACCACTGATCTGCTCTTCGCCTATCTGATCACCATCCTTATCAATCCACCACGGTAAGTTCTCAACACTAGTCGCATTTTCATCCGTGGAGAGTGGAGAAATATTCAGTGGAGACATGTTTAGTGGAGGAGGTTCTAACCCTGTATCTTCGCTTTGGTTTCTATTTGGTGTGCTGATAACGATCTCTGGGTATTTATCAAGCGGTTCCATTTCACCAATACTTGACAATGTTTCCGGTTTGCTCGTGATAGCGATGGCTGGTTCATTTGGAGGTGTAGTTTTCCGCGCTGATGTAGTAGGTGTTGTCTCAACGTCACCTTCTGCATTGGGATTTGTCTGATCAGACTTCTTATCCTTTCGATTACGCTTCTTCCTTTTGTAGGAAGTGAGATATCCCTTCAGTTTTGCACGAGTTGCGGCGAAGATGCTAGAATTAGCGCTGCTCGCTCCGCTGACGTGACTGGATCTACTGGAAGCATTACTACCGACGTTGCTGGATCTATCACTCTTTGCTCCTCGTGACACTTTGGATGCACTAGAGACTGCACTGACTGCTCCGCGGGACACTTTGGATGGACTTTTGCTAGAGACTCCACTGACCCCACTAGAGACACCGCTGATTCCACTAGAGACTCCGCTTACGCCACTGGAGACACCACTCACGCCGCTGGATATTCCACTAATGCTACTCGTATCATCGCCGGATTCGAAGGCCTTATTGTTCTTCATTTCACGCTTGTGCATGATTTCTTTCAAACGAGCTTTATGCTCGTCTGCAGATTGAGGGATATTTAC
This sequence comes from Skeletonema tropicum, assembly GCA_037178625.1. Taxonomy (NCBI): domain Eukaryota; phylum Bacillariophyta; class Thalassiosirophyceae; order Thalassiosirales; family Thalassiosiraceae; genus Skeletonema; species Skeletonema tropicum. The sequence continues at coordinate 967,131 of CM074137.1, forward strand.
AGAGGTAGGGGTGTCGCTGCTGACAGACTTCAATGCATTGTTGCTGGTGAACTGTTTGTCAACCGCATAATTTGCAGCTTTTGAAGACTTCCTGGTATTGCTGCTAGCTCCACTGACGGTACTGCCTGCTCCATCACGACGAGGCGTTTTCATCTCGTACTTGCTTTCTCGTTTCTTCACGTCAACCGACTTGTTATCAATGGGTCTAGAATAAACCTTCTCAGTTTGAATCTTGGTCCATTTCTCTAAGGATTCTTTTGAAGGACTTTTCTCTAAGGCGGCGTTTGAAGAACTTGTTTCATCTCTTCTTGGAGTACTGTTCTTCTTTTTATCAGTTGAAATCTTCTTCTTCTTTTTCGTATCGAGATTCACTTCATCATTATCAAATGACGCAGCTTTCAAATATCCAGAGTAAGGACTGTCCCCCTCCTTTCTAATGCTCTCGTAAGTATCAGTACTAGCTCCACTGATTATGCTACCAGACGAATCACCATGTTGAGATTGCTTCTTCCTCCTCCTCTCCTTTCGCTTCTGCCTCTCCTCACGCTTATTTATGAGTGCTGTGATGCGAGCACGATGCTCTTCTGCAGTTTGAGGAAATGATGCATCATTACTTTGCTGCGTAGTTTCTTTTGCAGCACTTCTCCTTTGTTGTGTGCGCTTGAGAGTAGATGAGGAAGGCCCAGCTACATCTGAAGCAGGTCTTCGTATCCGATCGGAAGTCATAGCATCCGCTATCATTGTATTATCACATCCTGGATCAGAGACGACTTCGTCACCTCCCTCTGCTGATAAGATAGACGACGATCTTTTTCTGCTTATGTGAGCGGGGGAAATCACAGCCAATTCACCACTACTGTCGCCCAGAGTGTGAGTCTCCCTACTTTCCTCTTCACTTGAACCTGCTTCCATGTCCCATACGATTTTTACTGGTTTATCCACCTCCTCAGGCTGTGGATCAGTATGTGGAAAAAGATTACGTGCTATTCGTGGTTTCACATGTCGAGGGGGGCTAGAAAAAGTAGCTGATGGTACACTTGTATTGCTGTTGGGGCTGTCATCATTACTAATGCGATCCGATTTATCAGCTGGTGTCCGTCCTGTTGATGAAGTGTAGCCAGACCGAGCCGACAGCAATGCTGTTGCAGGAGTCCCAGGCGGATCACTGGCCTTGCCGGACCTCTCCTCTTTCGGAGGCGTCCTGAACAGCATCGTGAAAGCAATGTTATTCTTTCAAAAATTGCACGTTATCGCTGCGCCCACGGTATCTTCATGCAGACGGTTGCGTCAATTATCAACTACTTATCGGGAGCCCATCAGTGTCTGGATGGTTGCCCGCTACCAAACTGAAAAGCCCAACCCCAACAATTTCGTCGGAGTACAGTACTAATTACTCGTGAATATGGACAAAAGGGCCAAGGGCCAAATAAGGTCAAAAAGTGAAACTTGTGGGCACACACCAGCCTGCATCTTTCTAACAAGTGAGAAGTTCTTTAGATATGTACTATTCCTATCAACGTAGTATCATCAAAATTGTTTTTCGCGCCCTGGCCTCTTTTCGCATTTCATGTGAAGTCCCATTTGTTGCGAAGCGAACCCCAATTATGGCTAAAGCCCTTGTTGAGATGAGAGCCAAGAAGGAGCCAAGACCAAACTTCGGCTATGATTTTGTCTCTGCACTCGAACGGAACTGGTGTCAACCAACACCCCAAATAGCTAGCGAGCCACGAGTAAGTAGAAGTAGAAACCAATTAGAACAACAGCTTGCAACGAAAAGTATACAACCGGCGACAATGGCTAAATCTACTAAGGCTTACCGCCTATTCCCGAAATCTCGCAAGTCCAAATCCGGCAAGTCCAAGTCAGGAAAGGCGACGGCTAATCAACAGCACTACGGCAGTTTTAGCTTCAGCTACGGGCACTACGGCAGTTTTAGCTTCAGCTACAGTACCTCGGATGTTAGTGACAAATCCGGGAAGTCGACGGCTAGTTATCATTATCAGCACTACGGCAGTTTTAGCTTGAGCTACATCACCTCGGAAGTCACTGATGACCCCACATTTCCTGCCATCGAGGATTTAACTACTACACCAACTACTAGCGCAGGCAGTTTTAGCTTCAGCTACAGCACCTCGGATGTCACTGACGACCCCACAATTACTGCCATCGAAGATTTAACTACTGCACCAACTACTGTCGCAACAGAGGCTTTACTCCCGATTGTGGAGTCTACTGCATCGACGCCATCGGCTACTGCTGCTGCTGAGGTTGAAGGAATAGTGACATCGACTACAGCTACAGCTATGTCTACATCTACACCTACAGTATCCACCGACCCTGGTGGCGACACAATTCCAACCATCCTCACAATTGACGATTTCTTGCCACCTACTACTTACGGCAATATGTCAGCAGCTGATTCCACTTCATTGGAAGGGGATGATACATTGCAAGGAAATAAAACTGCAGCTGAACTATCATCTCCCGAAATCGAAAAAGGATGGAATAAAACGGCTGGAGCTGTAGGCATCTCCATTAGTGTGTTGGTTCTTTTTTCTGTAGCTGTAGCCGCATACTTGAAATTTTCTAAAAGGCGTCAAGTTCAACTTCCTTGAAGAGCTTCAGTCGTGGCGTTGGCAAGAATGAGCAATCCACATCAAGAGTCGAAGTCAATATGTATACTGATTTGAGGAGTGGCAGTTCTAGCAAGAGTGTTGATTGAAGTGTTCAAAATAAGTGTAGTTTCTGTGAAAGTAAAATTGAATTATATGCGTGTATGTGCTTAAGTGGGTAACATCTTCATATATACATTTGTACTCTTCAAAGCGGTCATGGGCAATCAGAATAGAGTTATTCTGCCGAGTTCGGAACAGAGTTAAGGTGCAATCTGCGAACAAACTTGGCCCAGGCATCTTTCGGAATGATCTTGGTACCTCCATTACTATCTATCGCAAACAACATACTATCTTGCATCTCATAGCGAGGGTCCACTTCCCACACACTTGTCCAGTGGCAGTATTTGAGACGTCTCTTCATAATATCGACAGGTTGATGCGCCCGTTCAATCAAGACAGCATACGTCCAGACTCCAGACGATCTCTTGATAAATGCGCCGTCCCACTTCTTCAAGAGACTGGCAGATTCACTAGCTTCTATTCTTGAGTGGCGAATGATCATATCTTGTGGACTTCGACATGCATCACCTATTTTGTAACCCACAGGAGGCTTGGATTCGGGCTTGGGCTTGGGCTTACGAGACCTCTTGTTTAGCTTGACAAGAGGGACATTTTCTTCAGATGTTGGAGCATCTTTCGGTATTCGATGATTCGGAATTTGGCGGTTCTTGTTTGCAGCAAACTTTGTGCTTGTAAGAGGTTCATCCCTTCTTCGTTCCTGATATGAGTCATGGTGAGTTATTGGTTCTTTTTCGACGGTCAAAGGACTGACCAATTTTCCATCCTTCCATGTACCGTGAAACGTGCGTGAGCTATGTGCTATGACGACTAGCTTGCCTTTGCCATGAGGTTGAAGGAAATCATTAACCGGACCAGAATATTTCCCTTTGAGCTGACCTTTATTCCAAGGCAAATTAGTGACTTTTGTCGTAAAGTCTCTCTCTGGAAAAAGATTGATGCTTGGCAGATAAGGCTTAGCTGAGGAAGATGGTACTATGGAAGATGGCGACGACTTGTCTTCATCACTTGCTCCTGGGGTCATTGGAGAAACTGGTGAAAATATTTCATCAGAGATGTATTGACAGCTACTACTTGTTGGTGTGTACAGTATCTTGGAAGAATCTTCATGAGATGAATCTACTTTCGATTCTTGGATACTTAACAGCGCACTTGGAGACAATTCCTCCTGAGACTCCTGAGACTGCTCAGGCCTTTTCGTCGATTTCAAAGCAGGTGAGAGTATAGATGCTGTGTCTGTAGTGGGCCCTTTCTGCTCTTCTTTGTTCTTGTTCTTCCTACGGGAGAGATATCCTTTCAGCTTGCCACGAGATGCTGCAAACATGCTTGACTTGTTGCTTCCTCTGCTAACATCACTTTCCCTATCAACGTCATTATTAGTAGGACACTTCTGATCGACTATTACATCATTCCGAAGGTCTTGTTGGATTGCTGACGCTTTACTATCAATACTCTCTCTGCTAACATTATTAGAAACATGGCCTTCGCGCTTCGCACTTGTCTTTTTATTCTTTCTCATCTTCATCTCACGTTTATTATACATCATCTCTTGACGAGCAGCTTGCTCGTCTGTAGATCGAGAGATGTCAATGGCAGATCCTTCATTACCACCGCCGCCAACGTGTGATTTGTGTGATTTATTATGCCGTTTATAAGTTGGGTTTCTGGGAAACTTAGATGTGCAAGACGACGAATCCTTTTCATCGTTCACTTTGTAAATCACTGCTCCAAAATTGCTGCTACTCTCCGTGATAGCAGATATGTCATCGTCTCCTAGTTTCCATGAGCTTACTTTTCTGTGCTTGCCTTTCCTCTTCGCCACTGGTAGCGGAGGTCTTGACGCCGCAGCCGCGAGGAGCTCGAAATTAGTTGGCAAGTCATTACCCTCCCGTGTCTTGTTGGACGACACAGATGCTGGATTGCCTCCACAGCCATGTGATGACCGGCGGATATCTGGCGGCGATAGGCCCAGCGGTGATGATGGTGACGACGGTGGCGTCACCTTCTTGGTAGCTCTAGCTGATGAGACTACGAGGCTCATGACAACACCATTGCAACTAAATCTCTACCGATAAATCGTTAGTGGAGTTTACACTACACACATGGCGAGGCACTATCTTATAAGATTGAAGTGCTTCTTTCCTTTTGGGAGAAAGCAAGCGTTACAAGGGTGGCTATAAGTGCAGTGAAAAAGGTGCGGAAGGAAGCAATTTTTTCAATTTCCCGCGAAGGACGCGCTCAAAAGAGACCTTTCTCGTAATTCAAATCTTTCAAATGATTTCAAATGGTTTTAAATTTGTACGTAGGAATAAGTACTTTACCTAAGATGTGACACACATGTGTCGGAATCTTTTTGGACACACATGACACACGCATGAGCTGTCCAACTTTTCTTTCGCGAGAGGGCCAAGGCCAAGGGTCAATGCTACCGAGTAACTCAGCCTATCAGCAGTGACTCCACAATAGACAAGAAGGCATGCATCAGCCCATTACGATGTCTCTACGATGATGTGCGAAGCCTAAGTCATCCTACTGTAACGATGGTGCTAGCATCGCCACGGAAAACGCCGTGCAAAGATGACAGAACTCATCAGAGCCCGAGGGATCCGCCCGGAACACCACCAATATCAAGCGGCATGTTAGAAAAGTCTGAGAGGTCCACGCCCGCTGGAAGTCCCTTTAATGGAAGCGCTTCCCCTAAAAAGATTCATACTTCTTTCAACCGGTCACTGCTCCCTCCTCCTAGGGCACCTCGCGTTCTTTTCCCACCAAACAGCAGCGACCGAAGTAATCGTGAAAAACAACATAAATCACCTCCCTCTGTGAGAAGAAAAGGGAGCGAAAAAGCTGTCTTCTTATGGGAAGTAGAGGATGATGACGACATTCCATCTCTCAGCGACAGCAGCGCTGAACATGAGTCAGCGCAGGTTATATCTGATTTGGGGGTACTATCTGGGAATATTGGCTCACCACAAAAGAAAGCAGCATCTTCATCTGAGAAAGGGATAGGGATAGATGTGGCCGGGTATAATCACTACATTGCAACCAAAAAGGAAACATCTTCCTCAGATGCAGACGGACCTACCCACGTTTCTCCTTCAAAACGGGGCAGCAACACAACAAAAGAAAAACCAAGCGGTGACTCCATTCCTCAATCCCCGGACGAGCACACTGCACGTCTCAAAGAAATTATGATGAAACGCAAGAAGGAAGAGAAAAGGAAGAAGACAAAGAAGCGATGTAATACTGATGATTCTGATGTAAGTGGAGCTAGTAGCAATACTAGAACATCATCGAGAAAGTATGAAGATGATCCTATGACTTACCTGAATGAAATTTTAACCAAAAGCGAAAAGGAGAAGACGTCACTCAGATCAGATGATGCAACCAGCGCTGTTAGCAGCAAAGTTAGTAAAGGAAGCACTGTAAGCAGTTTAGAGAGTCAAAATTCTTCTGGAAAGTGGAAAGATGCAAAAATAATTGAAAAGAAATATCCTACTGTTGTGGATGCCGACAGGGGAAGCGATGCCAGCAGCGATATTAGCGGAGCAAGCAACACTTCTAGCAGCATCTTTGCAGCAACCCGTACCAAGCTCAAGGGATATCTAAAATCTTACAAAAAGTCGGATAAGAAGAAGAAGAAATTACAGAAAGATTCTAACTACAGCTACAAAACCAGCGGCTTCTTCCCAACTCACGCCATCACGGGAACTCCCGATGCAGATAACTGAAGGCACACCTGGCACACTGTTTAGCATCGAGGAATCGGATTCAGATTCTCCGCTTCGAAATATTAGCTCTAATTCACCGCGCACACCACTAAGTTGCAGCCGCAAGAGCTTTGAAGAAAAGGTCTCACTTCTGGCAACACCTCCACCGCCATCTTCCGGACCTAAAACCAGTCTACTACACAACATCGATGAAGCAGTTGAGAGGGAAACCGACACACAGGTTCAAGACTTACCCTGGCGATATGATGGCAAAGATGTGACTTCAGATGATAACAAGTCAAATACTGAACTTAACCATGTTGGGTTTTATTCTGGACCTGTGAATGAACTCATTCAACCTCATGGCAAAGGAAAATTTGTGCTGAAAGCGAACAGTTCCGAAGTCTTTTATGGTACATGGGAGGATGGAAAATTAATAAGCCCATTGATGTCTGAAGAAAAGGAGCCTGTAACTGACGATGACTCGTATAATAAGGAGGACGATATTGATGGGCTTGTGCTCGATGAGTCTAGAGGACGAATGATGAGGGAGGAGGAGGAGTCACCACACAACGAGAAGAGCACTGCAGTTAATATTATGAGCGCACCTCAAGCTGCAAGCATCAAATATGCTCTCAATAGGATATCACAACCACAGCAATGGTAAAAAGTCTCGCAAGTCCAAGCCCAATCGTCTTTCGAGGTACAACATAGGTGATGCATGTCGATCTCCACAAGATATGATCATTTGCAAATCAAAAGGTGCATCCACCGAGTCTGCTAGTCTATTGAAGAAATGGGACGGAGCATTCATAAAGAGATCATCCGGAGTATGGACGTATGCTATCTTGATTGAAAGAGCACTGCAACCAGTGGATGTGATAAAGAAACGTCTTGAATACTTTTACTGGACAAGTGTGTGGGAGTCAGTGAACCCTCGCTTGGAGATGCAAGATAGTATGCTGTTTGCAATAGATGAAGAGGGAGGGACCAAGATTATTCCGAAACATGCTTGGGCCAAGTATGTTCGAAGGATTCAGCATAATCCTATTCCAGACATTGAATCAAGGAGGAGGATTTCAAATAATCATCCTCTTCCCACTGAAATTGCAGTTGATCGAAGTTGTCACGACGCCAATGATTCTGTAAGAGTATGTGATGAAGAAGTACAAGATGTGTATTCCTGCTAAACAAATGTCTGCGGAAGAAGTGTAAAGTTAATATTATGCAAATGTAAAGTCAATAATGTTTTCATAAAAGTACAACTAACGATATTAGTATACACACCAACACCATATATATCAATCACTCCACTCAATCGCCACAGCCTCCACCGTCCACTTAATCGTCTTTGGACGAAACCACGACATCTCATTCGACCAAACCAACGTACAAGCATTCTGCACGGCAAACGCACCCGAAACATCTCCACCACCACCACCCTTGACATGTCGATTCCGAAAACACGCATCGGCAGTTCGTTGTTTCCTCTTGTCTTCACATATCCCCTTGAGTATTGAAAAGTAAATATCTTCTTCCTCTCGTGTTAGATCAAACTTCCATCGTAATAGGACTGTTTCGTAGGATTCAATTTGGACAGATCCCAATTCAATAAAGGATTGTCCTACCATTCCTGCACCTACAACTAAGGATGATGATTTGGTCCATAGGACTACGTTCCCCGCCGTGGGTACTTGCACAAGAACTTGCACTTGATCCAGCAGTCATTGCTGCTGCACCACCACCACCACCACCACCAACCTTTTTTAATGGAATGAGATCTTCAATGGTTGTTCCATCTTGCAAACTTATCATCATTCCCTCACCACCACCACCACCACCACTAAGCTGTTGCTGTAACAACTCCATCATTGATTCCAACTCCTTCACCCGTCCCTCCAATCCACGACACCGTTCATTAGTCAACTGTTTACTCTCTGTACTTGCCAATGCCCAATCTTGCAATGCAACCACCTTGGCTTCCAACCCATCGACATATTCCTTATCCATCTTTACCGATTGAGCCACCTCATACCCCTTCCTGCGGCACGTTTGTTCGCCTCGACTGCCGATTGAGTTACCAAATTAATCTCGAGTTGCATCTCATTGACCATGGCCTCCCTTTCACGTAAGGTACGTTGCGCATGATCCGTTTCCATTTTGGACATGCGTAATTCAAGTTGGAGGTTGGTGGTATGATTTTTGAGGAGGGTTTGTTCATTTAACAATGATTTGTGTGTATGTTCGAGATGATTGCACCGGTTGACAAGTGAGGTGTTGAGGTTTTCGAGGTGGGTGATGCGGGATTTTGTTTCGTTTAGTTCGGATAGGAGGAGTGAGTCATTGTTTTGTTGGAAGAGGAGGTGTTCGAGATTGTTGCTGTTGCCTTCGAGTAGTAAAGGAGGAAGTCAGTGGTGTGCGATTCAACTCTTCGTATAATGATGTAGCCGCAGCTTCTGCCGCAGCAGTAATCATCACCTCATCATCCTCTTCTTCCTCTAAACTACGTCGACTCCGTTCGGCGGCATCCTCACCTCCACTCTGACGCTCCTCATTATTATTTCTACCTTTATTATTATGACTACTACTCTCACCCATTGCCAAGAGCGCTCGATCAAAATTGGTCTCAAAATCCGCCAATAAATCCATATGCGTCGGTCGATTCGCCAAAACTTCCACACGATGTTCCAACCGTTCCTTCTCCCGAACAAGTTCCTCATGTACGCTTTTTCAGTTGTTCGAGTTCATTCTTGGCATCACGCTGTGCCTTGGCCGATCGTCCCAATAACGATTTGAGCTTGGAGTTTTTTTCCTTGAGGGTGGCATTTTCACGGAGGATGGATTGAAGGGTGGAGATGGTGGATTGGGGGAGTTGTTTGGTTAGGAGGAGGGTGGAGAGGGCATCGCTGATTTCGTCATGGTTGTTGTTATTGGTAGTAGATGTTGTTATTGGATTCGGTCACCCCTGATGTGGTGATCTGTTGGGTGTGGATGGTGGAGGAACTGCTACGGATGTCTTTTCTTGTACGGTTGATTTGATATCAGTATTAGTTGCCGCTGACGTCGTCGTCGTTGTTGCTGCCGATCCACCTCCTCCAAGCAATGAAGTCACGGGATCTTCCTCTTCGAGTGGATTGTTGGTATTTTCAGCTGCTGTATTTTCAGATGATGGAGCTGCAGCTGATGGAGGGGCGGCTACAGGCATCATCATTGGGAGGCTGTGGAGGCTATCCTCCATGGCCAAGATCGGATCCAGCTCCATCTTTGTTTAATACTTATCAATAATTGTGGTCTTTACTCGAAGTAATACCTATATTCTTCTTTCTCTGCTGTGTTTCAAAGTATGCACAAGATGTGGTCATCATGGTCATGGAAGATTTTCTACGTCGGAATAGTACAAAGACCATTTCCGTCATCCATTGTTGCAGAACACCGGCAACCGACGACCAATAATAGCCAATAATGTTACAATAGCAAAGATTCCTCACGGTGGACAAGCATCACAGCAAGAGCTAGAGCTGAGTGACCACTTATATTGTCGCTTCGAAAGTCCAACCTCAAAAATGCAACTTCGTCATGACGTCCCGCACTACTAATACTTACAAACGACAACGACGAGCACCTAGTTCGAATAATTCTTACACGTGCACCACAACTACATCATCATCATCGCGCTCCATCTTTTCCAAATTTACAATATGGACAGCAGTATATGCATTACTCTACTGTACGTCACATCAAGATGTTGTGGTTGCGTATAACTCGGAAACGAATGAGGTCCTATTAATGGAGAATCACAATGATTCTACTAATTTATTGGAGACATTTGAACCAGAACAATTATTTATTCAACAACCTATTGTAAAATCATCATCATCATCTTTGGGGGACAATAGAAGAAGAACAGAGGTACAACAACCAGATAATTCCAAAACAACAAAAAGAAGAAGAATGCAACGAAGAGGAGATAATGACATTGCTGTTGCCGCCTCAGCGTCTACTGCAGGAGGTAACAATAATAATATGGGGTATGACGCCTACGGTGTTCCACCTTCATCCAACGTTGTTGCATCATCAGAAACAAACAATAACGACAGCAATACTGTTGTAGGCAGCAAAGAAGATAGTAGTAGTACATCATCTGGATGGTTCTTTGGAAAGAAGGACACGACTGACAACAACAATGATAGTAGTGCAAATGAACAACAAACCACCAATGAAAGTGGTGGAAATTCGGCATATGGATCATATTATGGGAGCAGCAGCACTGCTGGTAATGGTGCATCTTCTTCGCAGGCTTCCACCTCTGGCGGTGCATATGGGAGTTACGGATCAGCTGCAGGGAGTGGTACTACTGGATATGGAAGTTATGGATCATCGCCATCTTCTTCTACCTATGGAGGATCACCATCTTCTTCTGCGTATGGTAGTGGATCATCATCCACTTCAGCTTATGGAGGGTCATCATCACCACGATCATCATCCTCATCCTACTATGGTGGAAGTTCCTATTCTAGCACATGGGGTGCAGGAAGTGCATCCTCCTCTTCTACCTCCACCACCTTCTCATCAATGGGGTAGCAACAGTCTTCGAGGAGGAGGGCATCGACTACACCCTGTCAAAATTGACTTATTCAAGGCAATATTCTTCCTACTCTTAATTTGCACAACAGGAATGTTACTCACGGCACATTCCATGGAGTACCATCCCGAAGGCACATTTGCCAATTGTTGCCGAGTCTCACTTCATACAGTCCATTGTGTCTACTCCATCTTTTTCAATTTGTATCACTGTCGACTGGGTGAGTTGCCTGGTATAATCTGTGGTGGATCGGAGTTGGAAGAGGGGGAATATACAGAAGAGGAGTTGGAACGGATGACATTGCGTCCGGGGATTGAGAGAGCTTTGGATACTGAGCATAGGAAGGCGTTGAGGAAGGTGGGTGTGGAGATGAATATGATCAAGCCCAAGAATGGGGGTGGTAGTGGGAAGAAGAGTAATGGGGTAAAGAATGGTGCGAGTATATCGAGATGAGCTTATTGTAAGTGTAATCCTATTATTTCATAAGTTGACATATATTGTATTAAAATATCAATCACTGCACCTTCTCTCAGGGACTGACTTGAGAGAGAGAAGTCAAATATTGCATGAGAGTAATCAATTTGTGCACACCTTCTCTTACTTATGTGACAGACTTGCTGGGCGATAGACTTAATTCGACTCCACTTGTCCCACAATCATCATTGGCGGACATCTCCACCATCCTCGTCATTCTTTCGTCACTTGAAACACTTATATCTCGAGTTTGACTACGTGATACACCTTCCTCCAATTCCAAATTTGCTTCAAAATCAGCAACTGCAGAAGATCCCCTCGCCGCCTTCTGTTTCTTCTTTCTCTTGTAGAGCACACCAAAGATGACTCCAACACTCAGCAGCGCCACAAATAATACAAACATTATTCCATAACTGGTAAGATCATTGGATTCTTCTGGTGGTGCCATTCCTCGGTTAGTATCAAGTATCAATGCGCCGTGTCCACCTTTGGCATTGCCAACGAATGAATCGAATTCAAGTTTCGTCGCTGGACTTTCCGCACACAGCAATGATCCAGACTTCATTCCATCTTGCACCATCCTTGCGATAGAATCAGACACAGCATTTTCATTGGTCCCAATGTAGCTAACAGAAATTGCCCCACGGACAAATGTACACGAGCTAGTCCCACTGGCACATCCAGCAGTGTTGATCATGTCCAATGGGAGGCTATCCATGCCTATCAACTTTGTTCCAGAAAAGGTTGTAGCAGCAGCGTCGACTTCTTCAGTATCGGAAATATCATCAGCAGCTGGCTGCGTCTGATCCATAGCTGCATCATCAATTACCAACGGCTGCGATTGATCCACCCCAGTGTTATCATCAGATACAATTGGCTCATCTTGCTCTATTTCAGTAAGAGTATTTTTATCATCTTCTTGCAACCGCCTAGATACCTCATCAATCATGAAACCAGCACATTGACTTTCATCCTCTTCCACCCATGTCATCTTCTCGTCTGCCAGCATACCCTTCCATACATTGTCAACCATACACTTTTCCAATGCGATTAAATTCTCTTTCCCCTCTTCATCCTCATCATCTCCAAATAAATTGTTGACAGTATCAGTAATAGTACTAATAGTATCACTGAGTGACCCCAGCATCCCCTTGGGTTCCTCTTGAGCTTTCTTGGCACCAAAGGAGGTATCATCCGTATGAAAAATGCTGTAGTCGAACACCACCTGCATTGAATTTATCTTGGCGGGTATTGATTCAGTTAGGGTTTCATTGGTGATGGAGTTTGTGTATGTGACGATCTGAGGGGGAGGATCGGCGCATTTGTAGGATGTTGATTCTTCTGTTGTTGTCATGGTTTGACTTTGTATTTTCGGATTAATCGGCTGGACCAAAAGGTCTCTCCTTGACAAACTGGTGTCAAGGAAGGTTACGTATTCCAACATGTTGTATTATTAGCTTATCCGCGAGATCAATTTAACATTAAAATATGTACAGAGAAGCTTTGTGCACAAGATATGTGCGAAGAGACTGTGTCGACGTCAAAGGTTAGCTAAACTATCACCTACAAGGGTCGCCTCATTTATTGCTCGTCTTATCGGCTATTTCTTTATTCCTCGGGTCATTTGTGCAGTAGCATCGGCTAGCTAGTACATACGACTCAACGCCCGCCATGATGGTGATGGTTTTCAATCCAATGCAAAAAAATGCACAGTCTTACCAAATCGCTGCGAACTTTCTTCATCACGGGAACAGAGAAGGTACTTTCTTTCGCAATTCGACGGAATCCCCACCGCCGGAACTGATGCACTAATCAGGACTCCACAGTTGTAGACATTGACTTGAAGTATCCAGTTCAACTAATTGGGAATACCTTTCCATTAAATTTGTTAGCATCTTTTGTGATAAAGTGCTCCACGTCCCAATTACGTAATTTTGGTCTGGTTTCGCCCGTCTGCATACGTAGCCTCGTTGAATTCATGTTGCTCTCGCGATCTTCTGTGCGCTGCTTCGACTTCGTCATCGTTTCACAACAACTCGTTCAAGGTGTGTTCTACCATGGTGTTGTTCTTACGCCCTATGAGGGTGAATTGAAGGGATGGATTGGATGCCGTAAATTTATCTATTGCTGCTGCAATGAAGCTATCGGCCCAGGCGTCGCCGGGGAGAAGAGGACAATGTTGGAGTCAATTTGGCTTAGAGTTCCGTGTAGATGTGACAAGATGTTGCGGAACTCGCCGCCGATGTCTACGTCCTCCACTGGCAGCTCGAAATCTTCCATTAACAACTTATGGGAGAGATGATTCAGTGCCTCTCTCGTTGGATCGACGGAAACAAATTGCTGTGGATGTAATGGGTGGAATGAAATTCAACAATTCATGAACAAGCCAACTCACTTTTTGTTTTCTTTCGACTTTCTCTGCAGTCTTTATATACACTTATTTTCACAATGAAGCTCGCTGTTATTGCCACTCTTGCCGCTGGTGCCGCCGCCTTCGCCCCTACCTCCGAGGTTGCTGTAAGTGTTAATGTGTATGATTCTTCAGAGGACTTTTCTTTCGTGCAACTTAAACTCATCACATGCATTTTGCTCATAATATCTAACGTGTCGTCTCTTCCTACTCTTCACAGCGCCCTGCCACCGCCCTTAACGCCCAAAAGGTCGCTCCCAAGCTTCAATACGTGCCATGCATCTCCACCGATGACCTTCCCGCCCCCGGAAGTGCCACCTCTGGAGTTGCCGGTGGACTTGCCATCTGTATCGCTGTTGACGAGAAGGGATCCGTTTTCGCTCTCGGAGATAAGTGCCCCCCTGTCAACCAGCCCCTTTCTTTCGGTAAGGTTTCAGGAGGAACCATCTCTGACCCTGTTCTTGGAACCCAGTTCGACTTGAAGACCGGAGATGTTGTCTCATGGTGCCCAAGTGGACTTGGAAAGCTTATTGGAGGAATCTTCGACCCTGTTGGAGTTCCTGTCTACCCAGTTCAGGCTAAGGGAAAGACTATCAATGTTCAGGTTGATGTTAACTACAAGGCCAACTTCGAGGCTGATTACTGGTCAGGTATCCTCGATGCCCAAGGAAAGTCCAACGGAAAGTACTACTAAATTCTTTCCCTCCGCTATCTTGTCTTTGTTTCGAATCAACAATATCCAACCCAAAACCCAAATGTCATATGATACTTCCTGACTCTACTAATTGAGGATTTTGAATATATCCTCAACATTATAAACAAAGTCTGAAAGCGTTACCCGAACCCATTTGGTTTGTGGTTGGAACGTCGACTTTCTTTGGAATAGATTGATCTGTGCATCAATATTTGGCTGATCGCAGAGCTTAATAATACTGAATAAAATAGGTGCTTTACTAGGCCAGACAACACTCCTTTTGGAACACTCTTTCGTCTTCGCTGTTTGTGCGAGTGAATCAAAGATCAGCTGTTGCCAAATGCTATGTATTGGTAGAGGACTTCGATTGATGAGGATTACAATGGAAGTCGAGAACAGAATTGCTCCTAATAGTTATTCTTCAGTACCTACTTCTCTAGATCATCCGAGAGGAAGTACTTCACCTGACATAATCAGCTGATCACCGAATAATCCAAGTTCAGAAAGCTCTGGAAACTTTGCCGTAGCCTCTTCATCAGGTTGTGAGACGATGATAATCTCATCCAACTCCCTCATTCCAACATCTTGCACGATGCTTGCCAACACAGCATGCCGCTTCGCCTTGGAGCTGCGAAGATCCTCTAACCGCTTGCGAACCATAGCTAGCTGATCTTTGGACGCCATGGCAATACTGAGTTCAATCTCGGTCTCACGAATAGCCTCTGCAAGATCCGATAGAGAGGGCTGTTGTTCTCCATCCTCACTTACTGTACCAGCATTTAATTCTTGCTGCCGTTTGACTAAATCATACCAATCTTTGTATTGAGCAAGGAACATCTCTTCATCCCACACCTCATTAAATTTCTTCACAAGTTCAAACATTGTGGCCTTATCGCTTTTACTACCAGAGAGCCTCTCCTCGGCTAACACTGGCATGCCAGGGATATTCAACACCTTCTGTAGCACCTGAACATCACTTACGAATTCTTCCAGATTAACATATGGATTACTAGGATCACTTCCAACTGGTGAATAGAGAGACACTTCGATTGATGAGTCCAATGGATCCTTGTTGTGACGAGGAACGCCTTGTAAATCGAGAAGAAATGGTCTGATACCAGTAGACTCGCCATGTCCTGGCTTGCGGCATAATATAGTTTTCAGTCGCTATGATTGTGGCAAGAGAGGCAACAACGAAGTGAGCAGAAATATTACTAAACAGACGATGCATGCAAAAAAATAGACGATGAGGAACAATCTATTCCTCTTACCCTCAACAACTCTCTCCATCCTGGCAATTGATGCCAATGTAGGCAAGGCTGTAACAACTTCTTTCCCGAGTCACCATCCCTTACGACTGCAAGTGCTCGGAGACGCCCCTTCCACTCGACCATAATTTCACGGGCCAAATTTGCAAGTGGTAATAACATTTGGGACATGTCCATTTCCAATTTTTCACAACAGCGCTCCAGTTGGAGTGCCTCGACAAAGATTGGGTGTTTCCAATATTTCTCAGTAATGAGTTTTTCCACCTTTTCTCGTTGTTGTTGCAAGAGTAGTGCTGACTTTTTGCTTGCATCAGTAGACATCTTCCTTTTGAATACATTATTGCTTTTTCCACCTTGCGACGACGTTGATGATGATGATGTATACTGCTCTTCACCAGGCTTCACTCCATGATACTCACGTAAATACCGTTCCACAAGTTCCAATCGCGGCGCTGCATTCAATGCAGTATAACTCTCCCACAAGGCACGCATCGGTGCACGATATTCACACTTGACCAAATACAATCGTTTGGAAACAACCGCATTTGCTTCCGTGGCGGCACGAAATTTGTTGATGGATGACGGTATTGACGTTTGCAACAGTTCTGAAACGAGGTATTGTAGACAATGGACAGCCTCGAGTGAAGGGAAAGGGTGGGGAGTTGCCGATGCATATGTTGGAGTTGGAATGTACTGAACACCATTATCCTGTTGTGATGATGATGATGATGATGATGCTGTCATCATGCTCGTGTTTGTCGTGTATCGATCCCATCCATTAGTCATCACAAGAGATAAGAACCGATGCTTGGACAAAATTTTGAGTGATCTTTGACATGCACCAATCGCGTCATCTGCCCATGTGTAATCTGGACAGTAGAGACGTGGACTCTCCCAACAATCTTCACGAGTTAAGGGTTCATAACATCTCCCAATACCTGCATCAGCTAAAGTCCGAGGTAATGATGAAGACTGAGCTCCAGCAGATGATGGTGTTGAGGACGATGATGATGGTCCTCCTCCTACCGAACCAGTAGTAGGTGCAGAAGAAGGCATTGCCGAAGGATGATTCTGAGATTGATCATGATGATGATGATGATGGTTCAAGGCAGCATCACCACCAGGGACAGTTGCCTGATGATGATTTCCATTTCCATCTCTGTTATTACCACTACTATTCCCCTACATCACTCGCAATCCCATCATGAACAGTCAAATTGGCACTATCCGACAATCTATCCGTCGACAAGCGATGTATCGCCTCATTGGCAGCCAAATAACATTGTTGAGCAAAGTCTTGAATGGTATCAAACTCATTCCATTTGGCAATCTCCATTGCCGACATACTTTCAATCCGAGCCTCCTTATTGCTGTTGTTTCCACTAGTATTACTGCTGTAACTGATGGAGTCCACAACAACACTGCTGCTGCTGCCCACGCTGATGCTACTACCACTTGTTCCTCTTCGTAAAAACAGTGACGAAGCGCCACTACTACTAATATCACTTTCATTCTCATCTACAACAATCTCCACAACGCCACCATTATTATCACCACCACCACCAGCACTACTCCCATTATCCGGATAAAAATTCTTGCCCATTTCATCCACCACAACTCCCCCACCCAAAAATACATTCTGTGATCCACCTCCAATAGCAATCTTGTATCCATCATTATTGACACTACTACCCTTTCTTCTTCCCATTATTTTTCATGAAAGCACCAACACCTCTACCAATCCCTTTCGAATTATTGGTAGTAGCAGTAGTTACCATCAATCCACCACTCAATGGCACACCGACACTCCAACGACACTCCCGTACAATCAATGCAGCCGCCTCCTTCATCTCAATATACAATTGCAACAATTGACTTGCCGCCGAAACAGTCGGGACCAATTCCGCCTGGTAGGCCTTGTATAATCCTGTATCGAGTAAGGTGGTAAGTGCTGGGGAGGGCGGGACGGAAATGTGTGTGATTGGATCGTAGTCGTCAATGTCGATTGTGTCGGTGTGGTCATCATCTTCTTCGGATGGATTCGTATTATTTTCTTCATCGGTTGTGGTTGATTTAGTACAATTGTTATTGTTGTTGCTGCGACCACCAGAAGAGGATGATTTTGAGACACTTACACTTTCATCTTCCTCACTACTATCATCATCATCATCACTATCATCCTCTCCCTCATTAGAAGCACCACCACGCAGCACATTTCTCAAACTAACCAAACATCCATACACCAAATGTAAAAACGGCAATAGTAATACTGGCACTGGTAAAAATTGGGATAGGACAGATGTCAGTATCAATTTGTTGGTGATGCTACTTGTGTAGTACGATTGATCCTCCCACCATGATGATGATGAGGAGGAGGAGGAGGATGAAGATTGTTGTGTGGATGATGTTGTGGTGGTTGATGTTGGTTTGTTATTGGTGGTGGTAGTAGTGGTTGATGCATGTTTGGAACGGTTGCTGGATTTTTTCGTTGCGGATGCTGCTGCTCGTGCACTGCTGTTGCTGTTGCTCATTTTTCTTCTCTAGTGTTGTCTTTCGGCGTTAATAAGTTACACCAAATCAATGATGATGTGGTTGTGTTATTGGTCAGCTCTGATGGTACTTACTTGGCAGGGGTCCATCACAAATAATAAGTAGTGCTTGGCGCGACATCACAGTACATCATGGAGGAAGTGTTTTGGTTTTGGGAGGAGGGGCTTTCTCGTAACAGTCTACCGCTTTCCGACCTAAAACGACAGTTACGAGAAAGTGAGGATTTCACAAACCTCTTCGTCTCCTCCTCATTCACTTCATAAACCCCAACTAGAACATTCAATCGACCACCGTAAAACCAACACATTCACCATGCCGGCAAGGTCGAAACTATCGTAGTTCGTGGATGACACCTCGGTTGCAACATATGGCAAATGATGAGGACAAAGAGTTTCGCGGCTTGCTATGTAACTGTCGCGTCGCATCGCACTGAAGTGTGTGGAGCTTTACGGTCGCTCTATCTGCCAAAGATTGCCTATATAAGTACTCCATGAAGACTGGGAAATTCTCAGAAGAAGTTGACTTTGGTGCAGAAAAGAGTCTAACGACCCGAAACATTGATAAAAAAATTATTGTTATTCATGAGCATGAGAGTTATGGACAGAAATATGGCATGTTGTCAAGAGCAAGTGCGGGTTGACGCTGCTGCTGGTGCTGCTAGCTAGTACGTCAGCGAGGCTTTAGTGCACTTTATGTGTATGTATTAGGCCTGAAAGAGGCTTACAGGCTGCGACTTACCCGGGGCTTCCTCAATCAAGGCTTCCGTATCTCTCAATAATATAATATATCATATGTACTTCTCTAGGAGGAGAGAGAGAAATTGTGACATAAACTGCAAAGTCCAGATGAAATACTTTTTCACACCAAAGATGTAGAATCACTTGCAGCAGCATTCCTCGAATCATCGTCGTCTGCAATAATTTCAGCTCCAAAGATAGCACCAAAGGCTGATCCGGATGACCATATGTTTGCAGGATGACACCAAGCTGACGCGACTCGTTTGTCAAATATTCCTTCACAATCGCGAAGAAGATCTTCAGTATAAGAATAATCACAGCTCGACTCCCCTGCCAGAAAGAAGTCATAGTATGCTCGTCGATGTGAGAATGGAAACATGTCACGTGTAGTCTGTTGTCTTTTGCTAATTATCTCTTCCATATCACTGAGGGTAGGAAGTTCTGCAATCCCTGCGCCACAAAACATTGCCCATAGACTTTGAATACTAGCATTCAAGGGCATGTTCAACGAAGGGTCTTTAAAGCCAAGGAAGAACACATTTGGTAATTTGGGTTGGTAGATGTACTTGTAGAGATATAATCCATCGTTAAGTGAATCTTGAAGTTCAATCCCGTTGAAGATCTGCTCAAAAGCTCGAGTGGGTTGAAAACCAGTACCCCAAACAACGACATCCGCTTCGATTTCTTTGCCGTTTTCTAGAAGCAAGCCATTCGCAGTATATTCTTTAGGTTGTGATTTCTCAAGTTTCCAACGCTTGGCATTTCTGTATTGCTTCGATGTTGTACATACATGAAGGCCCCCTCCATTCATGATATCATCAAGAAGAGAATTTGAATCTGGTCTGTTTATCCCAACCGCAACAAGTGGCATGAACAACTCATCCAACACTCTTGTTAGCCAACTTCTGTCCGATTTGTTGACTCTGTAGCCGCTGAACAGTCTGTAAGCTATTCGATCAAAGAAGGGCAATAACAGTGGCCAACGAGGCATCCAATAGTGAGGTGTCCGCATGATTAATGTCGTTTTGTGTGGTTGCATTTGGCCGATATCATAGGCGGATTTGCTACCCCCTACGATGGCAATTCTACGTGCATATTTCAAAATTTCTCCGGTACCAACCTCCGAGCTGTGAAGAATCTGTCCCTGATAGTTATTTTCGTTTGGAATGCGCGGTATTATTGGAGACGATGAATTATTCCCAATGGCCATAATCAATATGTCTGCTTCTATGATTTCATCACTCTCATCAATTTGAATTTTCCAACAGTTGCGTTTCGTATCCCTAACAGCTGTCTTAACTCTGCATTGATACCTGATATCGACCTTTGAGAACACATTGTACTTCTCGGCATAACGGCGAATATACTCCTGCACAGCAGCCTTTCCAGGGCTAATAATTCCTTTCACCAAATCTCTTGGCCATGAGAAGTCAGCAAATTGATAGATCCAGTATGGACCTTGCAAGCTTGCGCCCTCGTATTGATCACTTCGCCACACTCCACCAATTTCATTTGAAGCTTCTAATATTGTAATATGAGTGTAGTCGTATTGAACAAAAGTCTTTGCAGCTGTGATGCCGCATATGCCCGACCCAACGATGACAACTCGAGCACTTTCACGGTGGGATATCTCGATAGGATTGTGGATAGGTGTTCGCAACAGCTTAGAGAAACGATGCCGGCATACTATCACGTATAATGATAATGAAGCTACTATCGAGAGGAACAGCAATGTAAGAATGACCATCGTTGCTTGCTCGAGATCATACCATCCTAAAAATAGACAGTGTGTTCATGTAGTAGAGATAGCATTTATATTTCCGTCATGGTCATATTATTATAAAACATGCTGGTTCATTCATGGTGTGGTGGTGATGATTTAGAGAGTGTCCACCGGTTCCCGTGGTCCACCGTTGTTGCCCGCCTTGGTACTTACCCGTCCTCAGCCCGCTGGAAAATCCGGACACTAGAAGTCCGGACACTAACAGAGAGTAACTATTCCGTAGTTGCCAGTCCACCGTAGTTGCCCGCTCCGACGAGCGGACACCCGCGGGCAACTACGTTGGACACATACATACACTCTATGCTATGCTCAGGGTTGTATACCTAGTCCGAAAATACGTAGGTACCTACGTATTGGGTAATACCCATCCATATTTTCGGCTGGGTACGTATCACTTGGTTACGTACCCATTACTTAGGTGACCCAGTTAGGTACGAGTCAGGTCCTTGAATGGGTACTTTTCTGAAGAATTTTGGTCATTTCAGGGGTGAATTACGCTATTTTACGGGTATTTTGTGCTCTTTCGTACCTGATTAGGAGTACCCAGAAGGTAGTTACCCTTAGGTTAGTACGTATCAGGTAAGTACCCATACAGAAATCGAGCAGGTACGTACGCAATAGTTACACCCAATACCCAAAAAATACCTGATACCCAGGTATTTTTTCGGTGGGTACGGAGTGGGTATACAACCCTGGCTATGCTATGGGATCATAAAGTCCTCAGGCTTCATAAATAGTCAAAAGGAATCCTAACTACTGTTATTATGCAATCGTATGAAGGGCAAAAAGTGTGTCAGGGTCGCACCCAAATACACCTCCAGTAGTCCACATGGCTGGTATTGCCAGCTCACACGAACTCATTGCGAACATGCCTCTCTCTTCGCTATATTCTCTACAGCTTCCAAAGAATCTGGCCAGGCAATCGCATATAAATTATGGAAGCAACTCACGTAAATCATCTAGTGATCATCGATAGCCCTACCGAACTTGGAGTTCGGGTCTCTCCAGTTCTCTCGATGATCAAGCCCAATCTCTCGGGGTTCGGTTCTCATCAAAAACCCTACTACCGGAGAAACCGCTTCTTCTTCGACGCAAACTTGAGTTCCGATCAGAGTTGAAGTAGTCAGGACTCCCAATATTGACCATTTCTTGCAGGCCTCCTCTCATGGATCCCAACGCGAGGTGGCGACCACGCTCTGGGATCATAAAGTCCTCAGGCTTCATAAATAGTCAAAAGGAATCCTAACTACTGTTATTATGCAATCGTATGAAGGGCAAAAAGTGTGTCAGGGTCGCACCCAAATACACCTCCAGTAGTCCACATGGCTGGTATTGCCAGCTCACACGAACTCATTGCGAACATGCCATAGTCATAGTTAGTTCATAACCAGGGGGACGTGTTGCTCATCCTGGCCTGAATTAGACAGGGAGACGTCTCTATAACAAACATGCCCAACAATGTCGCAGGGTACCGTGACGTAGGGCAGTCACCTCCACCCCTTCTTGCTCTGCACAATAGATAACGACAAGTCCTGATGATAACCTTTCCATCCTCCAGGCCAAGGGACTTAGGACTATCATCTTCCGAAAGCGTTTGATTGATAGATCGCGCAGATTTCATATGCTCACTTCGGTAGCCGTTGAGAATGATTTCAGCAATCTTCCTCTCAAGCTGAGCGTATCATCTGTCGCAATACTCAACGATCTCCAGCAGCAAAGTAGCCTCGGTAAAAGACACATGGTGTCTCTCCCATTACCTACGGCTCCTCCCTAGTGATGGTCAGTACTGGGATGCTATCAACCCCCATGTTGCCAAGACTAACCACAGATCACACTATTGCATCCATTGTCATACGCTGTATCACATGCTTTGGAGGATAAGCACGCGGTGATAAACCAACACCACATCAAAGAGAGGTATAGTGTTCGGCATCATGATACAGTGTGGCACAACCCCAGAACTCCCTTGCGTAGATTTATCCCCCATGCAGCGTTGGGCGTCGAACGCGCAGAGGAGGGAACGGGCTCTTGAGGTCGGCTTGGATTCAATCTTAATCAGTCATGGTTGTTTGACCAACCCCACTTCCTTCTCGACTTTCCACGCGAGGAGTTCCGCAACCAGGGGGCGTAATGCTCATCCCGGCACGGAGTTTCACCTCAAATAGCTGGCTGTCGTCAAACCAACTATTTGTCAACACTACCGATTCCACCGCGATAGAAACGATCTACTTCGTCCTACCCCTTCTGCATAAAGACATTGCTGTTATTGTCTGTATTCCCCCTTGCCTAAGTCTTTAATGCAGGTCCCAATTTACGATGTTTGAGAGATAGACCTTCTCAAACTATTAACACATCATCGATCCGTGAATGATGAACGACCTGACTCTCCCCTCAGTATCTTCATCCTTCCCGCAACATGGTTCCATTCCTCCAGAGATGCATAATGATAGTCAGCAATCCCTGGGCAAGGTGTGTCCATTCCTTCCAACAAGTCTACATGAAAACCAGAGATGGCTCATCGTGTCGGTGGTTCGATGAGCGTAGATTACCATCTCTAAAGCGAGTCTCCGTCACAGACATACTGAAATCGACCCAACTATTTTCTAGCCGTAGGCACCTTGCATTCGAGGCGTAGATCCTGATGTGATAATGAATCTATGCGAGGGCGTCAAGTCCCTTCACTTGCCAAAACTGATGAAATTCCAGCAGCCAGCGGAGTCTCCTGAGGACAATAATCCTGCCCGCCCCTCTTGATCACACGACCCCTGCCCACCCCTTCTTGCTCCGCACAAAGCGGAGAGTGGCACAGAAAAAAACTCTCTCTTCGCTATATTCTCTACAGCTTCCAAAGAATCTGGGCAGGCAATCGCATATAAATTATGGAAGCAACTCACGTAAATCATCTAGTGATCATCGATAGCCCTACCGAACTTGGAGTTCGGGTCTCTCCAGTTCTCTCGATGATCAAGCCCAATCTCTCGGGGTTCGGTTCTCATCAAAAACCCTACTACCGGAGAAACCGCTTCTTCTTCGACGCAAACTTGAGTTCCGATCAGAGTTGAAGTAGTCAGGACTCCCAATATTGACCATTTCTTGCAGGCCTCCTCTCATGGATCCCAACGCGAGGTGGCGACCACGCTCTGGTGGATGCGATGCGGGACGGATGCGGGTGATTATGATTTGTGGGCGGGCGGCAGGCTCCAAAATAATGGCGCCAACAGAGGCAGTTTGCCCGGAAACTTCTTCAAACTTCTTCGCTACATCTATCTAACATGATACTCCAACGCTGCAATGAAATAAACTTAGCGCTTAGCGCTGCCAATGCGGTCGGGCATATGCAGAGGAGGGGATGAGCTGCGTCTCCTGAACATATCTGTGCCTTTTAATTAGAGAGAGAAGAAACCATGTCGCTGGCAGGTAGGAAGCACCCTCGCGACGAGACGGATCAATCAGATGAGAGGGAGATTGGTTTGTATGAACTCTATTCAGGTGACTTGCGTAAGCAGATGCTCTCATTTGCATCGATTCGTGACCTGTGCACATTTGATAATCTGAGCAAAATTTTCGAGCGTTGTCAACTGAATCGAGCGTTGTCAACTGAATCGCGCTGGAAGGAGCTTGTGTACGAAGAAACAGGCATGAAAAATGGTAAAGCAGATTGGATTAGATACATTAGTTTCTTGAGGGAACCAATTTCAGCATCTTTAGTCGATGAGGGTGATCATGGATATGGCTGCGGTTTTGGTGGAACTCCAACCGTTGCGACAAATGGTTCTCTAGTTGTGATGGCAAGTGATGAAAGGGACATAAATGAGAGAACTTATCCTATGTTAAAGATGTTCAAGAGTACGACACGAAATGGAAGATTTCGATAGAATCTTTAGAGAGTTTGTTCCATCGACAACAATTCTTAAAAGAAGTTCACGTCTGAAGGTGTACGAGAGGAATCAGTACAAACTGATCTTAGAGCCCCTAAGACATTCGAAGAGTGTGCAAACAACTACACGACATGATGAACATAGTTCACAATGTCAAACTTGTCCAAAGTGATAGTCTATAAAATTAGAAATGGGTAAACTGCAACATGCCACATCTATAAAATTAGAAATGGGTAAACTGCAACATGCCACATCTATTAAAATTAGATTAGGATAAACTGCAACATCTTGAGTTTATCACAGTATTTGTCGAATAAGAGTATTCGTCTGCTTACAAGTCCAACGTAGGATAGCAGAGCGTTTCAACACGTTTATAAACGTCAGGCCTGGAATCTCTTCGAGTTAGCTATTAGTCCGTGGAGCTTGGTAAGCATCATTCTTGAGAGAGTGTTTAAAGAAATACAGTATAATTTTATCCGTATCGCAGCTAGAGGATTGCGGTTCGTAAAGTAATATTCACTACGAGAGGATAGTGATTGAGTGAAAGTTACGATAGAGGAGAATTCTATCGGGTAGATACAAAAGCGGAGTAGCTTTTGAGATGCAAGAGGAACATATCTTGTGTGTGATGATAGGTTGAGTGAGCAGAGTGTTAACAGCGGAGTGTTAGCAGCAAGAGCAAGACATCAATATGAGATGGAGCCTCTAGTAAGTAATACAGGTATAGCGTTAAGAGAGTAGAAAAGTCCGTCGAGGGTACGATACACCTTAGATCTGTTAGTGATTGAAGAGATAGTTCAACACTGGAGAATCAGATCGCAGAGAGAGAGAGAGAGTGCCGCAGTGAGGCAAGAGAGGGCATCGAGCCATAGAATGAAGCGGTCATCGAAGAGCTTTGAAGGCCGGGTTGAAAGTCCTAAATAGAGTAAGCGGTCAGAGAAGGCCGGGTTGAAAGTCCTAAATAGAGTAAGCGGTCAGAGAAGGCCGGGTTGAAAGTCCTAAATAGAGTAAGCGGTCTCAGAGAAGACCGGGTTGAAAGTCCTCAATAAGTTAAGCGGTGCACAGAACGAGCTGTGTCAGACTGGGTTGAAATACCTCAAGAAGTGAAGCGGTAACAGAAGTTGACCGGGTTGAGATACCTTAACAGAGTTCGTCATGGATTGGACTGAGAAAATCGAAGTAGACGAAGAAGAGAAGTTGGTCAGCGAGGCTGATCTATTTGAAGCAGACGAAAACGTTGCCAAAATTGGAGGAGAAGTGTCCAATGGAGAAGGCAAAGTAGCACTCGGCGATGAGGCCGATGAGATTGTAGTAAAGATGATGATGATGAAAACAATCGGGGAAACTGGAATGAATTAGGGAAGTGTTACCATTGTGGAGAACAAGGGCATTACAAGAGAGATTGTCCAAAGAGAGAAAACGATCAGAAGGGTAATACTGGAGAACAAGGAAGAACAGCAGTAGATGACTGGGATGATTCGAGCTATGCTGAATTAGGATTCTAAAAGCATGAATCAGGAAGGGCGTGAGAGCAGGAAGAGAAAGATTCATATGAAGATGAAATGGATCTACCGGAAGAAGGAGTGATGACTCCTATGATGGGGAATGCAGAAAGAGATAAAGAACAGTCCGAGAGGAGATCTTTATTCAAGGCATTCAGAAAAGCTTATTCGAAACAGAGCTTAAGCTTGAAGCTTGGAAGTTAGGGATTATTAGTACGAGTGAGAGTACTGATAGGCATCTGGGTCAAGACCCACTAAAGACAGAGAGATGCATTTTGTTTGAATTGATTTGTTTGATAAAGAATTGCAGAGAACGCTGAAACAAAGGAAGGGTGTTAAAGATGTTCAAGAGTACGACACGAAATGGAAGATTTCGATAGAATCTTTAGAGAGTTTGTTCCATCGACAACAATTCTTAAAAGAAGTTCACGTCTGAAGGTGTACGAGAGGAATCAGTACAAACTGATCTTAGAGCCCCTAAGACATTCGAAGAGTGTGCAAACAACTACACGACATGATGAACATAGTTCACAATGTCAAACTTGTCCAAAGTGATAGTCTATAAAATTAGAAATGGGTAAACTGCAACATGCCACATCTATAAAATTAGAAATGGGTAAACTGCAACATGCCACATCTATTAAAATTAGATTAGGATAAACTGCAACATCTTGAGTTTATCACAGTATTTGTCGAATAAGAGTATTCGTCTGCTTACAAGTCCAACGTAGGATAGCAGAGCGTTTCAACAATCCTAGCAAGAGAGGAGAAGATATATGCTTGCGTGATGGCTACTCTTTGAACTTCTCTAGATTGGTCTCCTCGCCAACATACCAATCATTCCAATTGGAAATTTGTGGCCGCGTTGGAAGTGAAATAATCGTCACTAGTAACTGGAATGAAGTTGCCGCTGTTCGAGGTAACGATTCCCAGCTAGTACGCCGCTTATCCCAATCTGAACCTGAAAATTCCAATGGATTACCTCTTCTTGGCTGCGAGACACATTTGATTGTAAGTATTGGAAATTGCTTAAAATTATATCGGGTGGAAACAGACACTGCGTCTCCAGAACTGCTGACATTCAAACAATCAGTAGTGACTACAAGAAAAGAAGGCCCACAAGAAGCACTTGCAATTTTTACATGGGGTAGTGACAAATCAAGCTTTGTCTATTGTCTTGGTACTGAAATAAGTATTTGGAGACTCGATGCAGCATCGGACACCTTAGAACAGATGAAGCTTATAAATTTTGATGAGGTTGAGGATTTAGAAATTGACAATGTTGTATTGGGCGATGACTACGTTGTTGGCTCATCTGAAGATAGACGAATACATATTTGGGATCGCTCTACTGGAGAGAAACTTCCACATGTGCTTTGTGATGTTGAAGATGAGGATGATCGCCTTAGTTCTATTGACATCATTCATTGTCTGAAGCTGTGGTGTTGCGGTCGTATTCTGATAAGTTCATCTCATCTTGGTAACATGTTATGTGTCTGGGATATAAAGAGTGGTGAATTACTGAAAGAACATCCATTGGATTTAGACGAACTTCCTGATGGCCACGACGTTGCAGACATTGCCTACCTGCCACACCTCAATGGGTTCTTGGTGGTTTCAACGTATGAAACCACATTCATTGCCTTTGCAAGTAACAAGACACAATTAAGTATGGCACAGTCTATCAGAAGAAGAGAGCGTCGTATCCAACGAGCGGTAATGAGTTATTGTGAATGAAGATGCGAAAGATACTAAACACTAGACAATTCAATATGAATGATCACCACACGATACACGACAGCAGATATCTCTGAGAAAGTGACACACGCGGTTGTAGTACACAGCAAGTTAGCTTTCGTGTTATATCTATGGTACCTCGTTGCCCAATAAGCTATCACTATCACAGTCAGAACCCAAAACTGCACACATCTTTTTTCGATCGTCATGTAACGCCAAGAGGAATTAGGTGCTAGAGGAGTACGTTGTCCTCAAGAAAGAAATTACCTTTCTCTGTTGTTACTGTCAATTCTAGGTCAAGTCGAATAGGGTTTTGGCTTGTTTTGTAATGTTCAACAGATCTGCTCTCTTCAAATATTGCAAATCTCTTGTCTCTGAAAACAGACCTGCCAAAGATTTGTGCCTCGCTGTTTTCGTTTTCAGAACGGACGAGAATGCATGCTTCCCAAGCCACATTGCATCTTCCCAGCGTAAATCGAAATCATTCTTTAGCTTTGATGAGATGAGCAGGAAGGCATAGTGAATTGTATCACATGCAGAATCGTAGATGAAGTTGTTCTGTTTCTTTGATGAAAAAGCAATGTCGATGCTATCAATGTAATGGGTGGTTTTGATAGCACACAATAGACACGTCTGGTAGAAATTTAAACGGACGCTGCCAATGCTATTGATGCGACTGCTGAAGAGCAGCTGCTGATTGCAACGCGGCCGTACAAATCCCTTCATCGCTTTGCGTAAATTCGTTCCTTCACTTCCTAACCTATGGACCGAAACTGTATCGATTGCCTTGTTCCCAGAGAAACGATCGTGGTCTAACATGATTTCGCAAGTCCCAGTATTTATAAGCAATCCACACCACGGGAAGAAGCTCCGGTATTGATTATGACATTCCACTGCACCTGGTGCAGAATAGTTGACCCGAGTTTTATCCTTATTCACTTTGACACCCAGACTCGGAATACCTTCATTCAATTTCTCCAAGAATCGAATCGATGCATTCTTGTCTGTTGATATCAATAAGAAATCGTCAACAATACGGATCAGCAGGTGAAGAGCGCTCGGATTCTTAACTAATAAAGAATCGCATTCATTACTAGAGTTTCCTCGGATGAAATGTGATGTTGTTTCATCGAAGATATCGTCGAAAAGGACCTTCTCAAGACTTCCAAAGTATGTGTTACAGAACAAGGATGATAAGATGCTTCCTTGAGGAATACCATTTTTCTGGTGAAGATATCGAGGGCCAAAATTTCCATTAGCGACAACCACTTGACCAAAGATGTGATCTCTAAGCAGGCCGTTGATAGTTCTGCTCGTTTCCATAGAACAATACATACCATCGACAAAGATCGCGCGTGAGTATTGTCCTGCAATCTTGCTTGGTGCAGAGGATGAGAATTTTTCAGGTGGACACGTCTTCTTCTTCCACATGCAACGCATGTCACTATTATCGCCTTTGGAACAAAGAACAAACTTATCTTTTGTCAAATACATCTCTTCCCCAACCATTGACCGCATCAATTTGAACAAGCGCTTTTGATTTATCGTATCATAGCAGTGCTTTATGTCAGCACTGGTGAAGAAAAGGTCTGGTGATGATCCTGACATCGTCTGGAGTTGTTTCAGTGCTTCCGCAAATGAACAAAACGAAGGATAGACTTCTGTTAGGCCCAAAACACCTGCTCCAAACAATGCTGGCTTCTTCTCGTATTCATATCTTAGAGCGTTGAAAGTTGACTGCATCACTTTATTTGGGGGCAGTAATTTCGTGCGTTTTTGGACACTGCCATCAATATCGCATGTCTTCGACAGCATGGCAAGAGCTCGAATGCCAGTTTTCTTTGGGAGGATACGTAGAGGGGCCGGTGGACAACCAATATTGTGACAAGAAAGAAGTCTCTGGGCCTTCGCGCAACTCATTTCTCTGTATTGTTCTTTCAACAGAAGCATATCTAAGGAGGAATTTCTGATCCGCATCCACACTGGCCGTCGGTAATATAGCACTCTTGTTCCAGAAAATTCTGTCTCGGTGATGTAAAATGTGGATCGGAGGATTGGGTTGATAAAGTGACAGTACAGCCAGCGCATGACATTGCGAACCAAAACAGTGGCAGATTCGTGATCAGTTCTCGAGAGCTTTCTACTATCTCGTTGAGAGAGCAACCACTTCATATCGAGAACACGAATACCTGAAACAATTGCCTTTTCAGGAAAAGCCTCTGCCCTGCGCAGATTTAAGTATACAGTCATTGTTTTGACAACTTGATCAAAGTTGTGTTTTGACCCCCAAAATGAACTTGGAAACGCCTTCCGTAGTACAGCCTGCATAAATGCTCCAATGTTTTCAACAGATGAATTTAATGTAACAAGGTGAGACAAATCCGATTTTGAATTCAGGTTTGGTAATGGGCAGTGATACTCTAGCAACCTAGATAAGTTGCATTTTTCATTTTGCTTTCTCATCTCTCTACAGATGGCAATACCATTCTCACGAAGGCGCCTCCATCGTTTACGACGCTTGTTGCTGTGAATGGCACCCTTCTTCTCTGATTGGTGCTCGGTACGTTTTGGCCATATATGAACCATTGAATTGAGGAGCTGAAAGTTTATTGTGTCTTCGTCGCCCTTTTGATTGAGCAAGTGCTGCGGTGACAGACCAACATGTTTTGTGTAAAAATCACAGTAGAAGAGATTTGACCGTGGCATTGCTTTGTTTGCGTTCCATTGCGCTTGTGCTGTGTGGAGTCTAGTATCACGATCTTGCTTTGTCTTTTTCTCCGCTTCATTATCACAGCTTGTGGTAACTTCTTCTTCTCTCTTTCGTTTTCTCGTCTGCGACTTCAGCTCTTTTTGATGCATCAAAGACACATCTTTTGCTATTTCGTCAAATCGTTTCACTAAAGTATTCAAAGGCGGACCGCACAACTGAAAGTAGTTGCATCGTTGAAAACGTACTTGTCTACTCTCGTCAACACTAGATTCAGCAGAGACTGCTGGGATTAGTATCACAGCATTCAGAAGTATCTCTCTCAGTGCCTCATCGCCCATGACGGAATGCAGGAATTGCATTAGCTCGGAAGATCTTGCATATGTCGCAAGATTGTTGGGCTGGAGACAGTGGATACCTGGTGCCATATTGGGACACCCTCGTAAGAATTGGTGGGTGTTCTCCTGGGCATAAGGTTTCTTGGGAGAGGAAGTCAGCGTGTCACTATTGCCGAGCACATACCCTGCAGAAAGCAAATTTCTTTCCAGTAGCCAATTATTAGCATTACCATCGATTTTATTCTTCCTGTTGGATGCTTCCTCTGAGGCAGGACATTGCTCTTGTTGAGGCATCTTTGTCCTTCTCTTCCTCCTACGATGATTGGTTTTGCCAATAGTCTTTTGTGAAGAAGGCACACGACGAAACTTATGCGTCCGACGAACTAATGCGCAAATCACTCCATCCACGATACACTCAAGTGATTCTTGCGGAGGCAACAGAGCCAACGAGTAGCCTTCTGTAGACTTGGCACGTGCTTTCTTTGCGTATACATTTGTAATCTTTTTGCTGGTGGAGGCTGATTCTTCATTCGATGAATACGTAGCATCCTTTGTTGTGTCCCCATCATTTACTTTTGCACTACTTTCTTTACATCGATTCATTGCTGCAATTAAGTTCAATGTATAGGGAGCAATGATAATACGTGCCATCATTCGATAGTGGTTCATTTCATTGTTCTTCTTGTCATTCAAGTCTGCAGAGTCTGTGGTGCCTTTACTTCTTTTCTTCCGCCTCTTCTTTCTTTTGGGCTCGCTACTAACATCCTCGTCATTGGTTGGTAATGTTGATTTGGGCTTTCGCTTCCGTTTCCTCTTTGACTTCTTTTTCTTTTGGGTCGCTGCAATAATGTTTTGACGCTTTTGCCGATCACGCCATTCTTCATCTTGTGCAAATCGGAGCCCTTCGTCTAATCTGCTCGAAAATTTGTACCGCAGAGAAAGATATTGAGGAAGTGAAAATCCTTCCAGACCAAATATTTTGTCATCGTTGTTATTATAGGCAGAGAATTGTGTCTTATATCCCGTGCCAAGTGCTCGTTGTACCACATCTGGTATTACGGGTGTCACCGATGAAGCCGATAGCGGTTGTTCAAAATAGTTGTCGGCGCCTTCTTCAGTAGCAGCACCATCTCCTCCACCGCCCTTTACAGGGTTCATGCTCGAGTGTTTGCAACGTTTTCTTCTATTAACATTCAACTAGAGGGACTTATTGACAGGAATACTACTATGCCAAATTCTCATGGACTACTTATGAGTTCATACTTATGATCTCTTATGATGTACTTAGTTATCATGAAAGAGATTTTTTGTCTTCTAAGATGCGGAAAATTTTCTCACAAAAAAGAAGGCAGGTCTCGTTTTCTCACAAGCACTAAAACTTTAATTCTGACAAATATATAGACAGTGACGATAATATAAGTAGAAGTAAGCATATATTCGCACCAGACGTTTGGCGTCCGTAGAAGCGATGCTACAAACTCAAAAATATGAAAAATCCAGTGTCGACTGACCAGCAGAACCTCTTTCTACCATAACGTACTCATCGCCGTCAATGCAGGCATGAGCCGATTCTCTAGTGGCCCATTCTACTCGGCGGTGATGTTATACAAGCATATGAACAATGCAGTGTAGACTGGCCAGCTGCACCTAATTCAACCAAATCGAACCTATCTTCGTCAATACGCGCAATAACCGCTTCTAGTAGCCCGTAGCAGCGGTGCTACAGCGCTGTAGCTGATGTGAGAGGTCCACTTGGGGCTGGACAGCAGCACTACCTTCCACCAGTTCGTATCTATCGCCGTCAGTATGGGCATGAGCCGCTTCTAGTGGCCCATTATAGTCAGCGGTGATACTAAAACAAGCACATTTGTACTGCTCAGACGACTAGCGTCCGTAGAAGCGGAGCTACTTACAGCCCCGTAGCTGATGAGAGAGGTCAACTCGGGGCTGGACAGCAGCACTACATTCCTCCAGATCGTATCTATCGCCGTCAATATGGGCATGAGCCGCTTCTAGTGGCCCATAAAAGTTTGCGGTGATGTTATACAAGCATATGAGCACTTGTCAGACGTTTGGCGTCCGTAGAAGCGGTGCTACAGCCCCGTAGCTGATAAGAGAGGTCAACTTGGGGCTAGACAGCAGCACTACATTCCTCCAGATCGTATCTATCGCCGTCAGTATGGGCATGAGCCGCTTCTAGTGGCCCATTATAGTCGGCAATGACACTAAACAAGCACATTTGTACTGCTCAGACGTTTGGCGTCCATGGAAGCGGTGCTACAGCCCCGTAGTTGATGTGAGAGGTCAACTTGGGGCTGGACAGCAGCACTACATTCCTCCCGATCGTATCTATCGTCATCAATATACGCATGAGCCGCTTCTAGTGGCCCATTATAGTCGGCGTTGACACTTAACAAGCACATATGTACTGCTCAGACGACTAGCGTCCGTAGAAGCGGTGCTACAGCCCCGTAGCTGATGAGAGAGGTCAACTCGGGGCTGGACAGCAGCACTACATTCCTCCAGATCGTATCTATCGCCGTCCGTATGGGCATGAGCCGCTTCTAGTGGCCCATTATAGTCAGCAATGACACTAAACTAGCTTATTTGTACTGCTCAGACGTTTGGCGACCGTAGAAGCGAAGCTACAGCCCCGTAGCTGATGAAATAGGTCAACTTGGTGCTGTTACCGCAGCACCTCATTCCATCAAATCGTACCTATCGCCGTCAATATACACAAAAGCCGCTTCTAGTGGCCCATTATAGTCGGCGGTTATACTAAACAACACATTTGTACTGCTCAGACGTTTGGTGTCCGTAGAAGCGGTGCTACGGCTCCGTAGCTGATGAGAGAGGTCAACTTGGGGCTGGACAGCAGCACTACCTTCCACCAGATCGTATCTATCGCCGTCAGTATGGGCATGAGCCGCTTCTAGTGGCCCATTATAGTCGGCGGTGATGTTATACAAACATATGAGCACTCCTCAAACGCGTAAAAAGAAGTGGCGCTACAGCACCGTAGCTGATGTGAGAGGTCCAGTGTGGGCCGTCAAGCATCCAGCAGCACCACATCCTACCAAATCGTACCTATCGCCGTTAGTATGGGCATGAGCCACTTCTAGTGGCCCATTATAGTCGGCGGTGTTACTAAACAAGCATACCTTACAAGCATATGAGCACTGCTCAGACGTTTGGCGTCCGTAGAAGCGGTGCTACAGCCCCGTAGCTGATGAAATAGGTCAAGTGTAGGCTGATTCCGCAGCACCTCATTCCATCAAATCGTACCTATCGTCGTCAATATACGCATGAGCCACTTCTAGTGGCCCATTATAGTCGGCGGTGATACTAAACAAGCACATTTGTACTGCTCAGACGTTTGGTGTCCGTAGAAGCGGTGCTACGGCCCCGTAGCTGATGTGAGAGGTCAACTTGGGGCTTGACAGCAGCACTACATTCCACAAGATCGTATCTATCGCCGTCGGTATGGGCATGAGCCGCTTCTAGTGGCCCATAATAGTTTGCGATGAGGTTATACAAGCATATGAGCACTCTTTAGACGACTAGCGTCCGTAGAAGCGGTGCTACAGACTCGTAGCTGATGTGAGAGGTCAGCTTGGGGCCGGCAAGCATCCAGCAGCACCACATCCTACCAAATCGTACCTATCGCCGTCAGTATGGGCATAAGCCGCTTCTAGTGGCCCATTATAGTCGGCGTTGATACTAAACAAGCATATGAGCACTGCTCAGACGTTTGGCGTCCGTAGAAGCGGTGCTACGGCACCTTGGCTGATGAAAGAGGTCCAGTGTAGGCTGATACCGCGGCACTATTCATTCCATCAAATCGTTCCTATCGTCGTCAATATACGCATGAGCCGCTTCTAGTGGCCCATTATAGTCGGCGGTGATACTAAACAAGCACATTTGTACTGCTCAGACGTTTGGCGTCCGTAGAAGCGGTGCTACGGCCCCGTAGCTGATGTGAGAGGTCAGCTTGGTGCTGGACAGCAGCACCTCATTCCATCAAATCATATCTATCGCCGTAAGTATGGGCATGAGCCGCTTCTAGTGGCCCATTATAGTCGGCGGTGATGTTATACAAGCATATGAGCTTTCCTCAGACGCGTAAAAAGAAGTGGTGCTACAGACTCGTAGCTGATGTGAGATGTCAGCTTGGGGCCGGCAAGCATCCAGCAGCACCACATCCTACCAAATCGTACCTATCGCCGTTAGTATGGGCATGAGCCACTTCTAGTGGCCCATTATAGTCGGCGGTGATACTAGACAAGCATATGAGCACTGCTCAGACGTTTGGAGTCCGTAGAAGCGATGCTACGGCCCTGTAGCTGATGAAAGAGGTCCAGTGTAGGCTGTTACCGCAGCACCTCATTCCATCAAATCGTTCCTATCGTCGTCAATATACGCATGAGCCGCTTCTAGTGGCCCATTATAGTCGGCGGTGATACTAAACAAGCACATTTGTACTGCTCAGACGTTTGGCGTCCGTAGAAGCGGTGCTACGGCCCCGTAGCTGATGTGAGAGGTCCAGTGTGGGCCGGCAAGCATCCAGCAGCACCTCACCCTACCAAATCGTACCTATCGCCGTCAGTATGGGCATGAGCCGCTTCTAGTGGCCCATAATGGTCGGCGGTGATGTTATACAAGCATATGAGCACTGCTCAGACGTTTGGAGTCCGTAGAAGCGATGCTACAGCCCCGTAGCTGATGAAAGAGGTCCAGTGCAGGCTGATACCGCAGCACCTCATTCCATCAAATCGCACCTATCGTCATCAATATACGCATGAGCCGCTTCTAGTGGCCCATTATAGTCGTCAGTGATGTTTTACAAGCATATGAGCACTGCTCACACGTTTGTTGTAAGTAGAAGCGATGGTTCAGACTCGTAGCTGATAAGTTATGCGGCTGTCCCTTCTTGTTTAGTTTGTGGTTTTTTTGTTTTTAGAATACTACTGCTTTTTCGATTAGCTCTGACAGATATGGATGCTTTGACGTGTGAGCTGATCTTTGAGTTTCAGTCTTAACTTTGCTAGCCAGCTGCATCACATTCATCCAATATCTAATCTATGTTATATTTATGTATGCTCTGCCGTTGCTAAAGTGGGCCACTTCACTTCTTTAGGATGACAGAGAAGCATCATTGCACTGCCTTGACGAACTGCAATCTCAGAACCCATGTTATCTTTGAGATGACCTGATGACACAGAAAAACACATAGTTACAGTCTTCCTGATTTCTCTCACCGCTTCCTATTTTGTAGACGCTGGCACTATGAAAATAATTAATGTATTATGATATCTTTTCTACCTAACAAACACGTGTATTCAGACAATCTGCTTTCAATTACACTATCAAATTCGAGCTTTGCTTCAAACTAAGCTTTTCTGTTGAGGATTGTCCACTACTAATCCCTCTTCTCTCTGCATCTCTCGTCATCAGCTGGATGCCTTCATTTACTTTGCTTTCAAGATCATCCTGATCTCCAATTAACAATGCATCTTCATGTTCAATACCCAACCAGTGCAGCATTTTAGGATAACAGTCAAACAGGGACAAGGCACAAACTAACAGGATCAAAAGAGGCGCATAGACTGAAAATGATGTCCCAAAGAAGGGAATTGTTGACATATCGGACATGATGTTTGAAAATGCACAATTGGACATGTCGTATTTGAGCCTGGAGAGAAACGACAGCACAGAAGTGTGAGATCAGCAAAGAAGCCTCAACAAAGCTAACAGCTCGCCAGTCTGCACAAATGCTATTTCTGAACTTACATCAAAAGATAGTTGTATCCAAGCGGAAACTGTAGCCTCACGAGGTATTGAGCGTTGAACACAAGCGCAACACCATGACTTTGCCTATTTCCTCGAAGACAGTACGGACCCAGTAGACTCATCTGAAAGAGACATGTGTAGACACATATGGACATGTAGAGCAGTGGAACCAAAGCTGCAAGCTGAAATAGTATCTGTGAGGAACTTCCACCCCAATGGTCTAATGCAGCCAGTGTCCACGAGAATGGAGATAAGTTCAATGATGACGCAAGAGTCACCTCAGACAAGAGCACGAATACCGATAGCACCGCAGTTGTAAAAGCAATGAATCGGTAGGTATGATAGCGCAAATGTCTGAGCCAAAATCGTTGGAGGAGATACTTGACTCTGTGACAACAAGACAATGACGAAGAAGCCGATGATAACAAGTTGGAGTTGTAAGCACCATCATTCCCATCATGGACACTAGCGACGCTTCCTGTGTCAATATCATCATTCATCAGAGCCGAAACAATCAGATTGTGTGCCACCAATTCATTCCAACGCAATTCTGCACTGACGACACGTTCTTGTGCCTTCTTCAGTTGAGTATTCAGTGTCACGAGATATTTCACATCCATTGTATTGATTGTTTCTGCTGCGTCATTATCATTATCATCATCACTGGAGGCACGGCGACGATTTCGTTGCGATGCGCCACCCCTTCTCGTTCTTCTGTCGGGACACAAATCACAGCCTTCATTTTTCCTCCTTACCAATTCTTCCAAACACTGGTGAAATTGAGTCACATCATCTGCCTTCCAACAACATAATAGTTGCCAACAACCTCTCCTTCTTCGACTACTCGTCGTTCCCAAAGAGACTCCACCCTCTTCATTCTCCATCATTGTCACATGTTCATCTCCACTCGTCTCTCGTAAATTCACAACAGTTGCGCACACTTCTTCAATTTTGTCTTCCACATCTTCCAATGCCATTATGGAATCGAATAATTCTTCTTCGACACTACATGCTACCATACGGACTGCAGATGTATTGTGATAGAATGAAAGGGTAAGAACCTGCAAGGTTGTGTGCATAACAACATATAGTGATCCAATAACAATAATATATACTCACTTCGCCTCAACTCATTTGCCGGACAAGCCTCCCTCCAAAATCTCTTGGGGACATTCACCAATCCATTCCCCAACAGCAATGACACCAGCACCAGCCCATACGTGTTCCCCAACGCCATCAACACTGGCAATACAATCGTCACTAAGTGGAAACTCTTTAAATGAATAGCCATGGCAATCACTGCAATGATTCCGCAGACACTCATGAAGAATATGGATTTGATAGATTTTTTGAAGCCATCGTGGATGCGTTGAAACAACGTAAAGTGTCCAGAGAGGAGTGTTTGACGGGTGATCGGCAAGATAAGCCATGCTAATGTGAAAGTTGTCCAGTATGTTATCTGCCATGGGATGTAGGTTGGATTAGTGTCAAGATTGCTATCATCATCATTGCTTTGGTCGCCGTTATTCGCTTGTTGTGCATCATTATTGTCATTATTTTCGCCATCATCGGCAGAATAAGCAGCAGCATAACTCAGATCAATTGGAAGCAATGCCACAGCCGCTGATCCCAAACCAAAGGAAATTATTGACAGTAAAATTATGAATATAGGGGTCTTTCGTTTGGCGTAGTAGAGAACAAACCAAGTAGAGACGAGTAAGAGAACGATCGCCAGCGGGAGAAGTGTTCCAACTTTCATTTTTTGTGATGTTGTGTGCTGCTCACTATCTCAAATTCTTCAAGGCGCCGTGTACACAAACTAAAAGTACAGTAATGAACCAGCCCGCGGCGCAAGCTTTATTTTTTCTTATCTCTCAGAATATGCTCTTCACTCCGCCCCAACGCTCAAGCTCCAAACTCAGCTAAATCGACGTTATTTGCTTGATATATTTAGTCGCAGAGGCGTCGTAGGAACTGCAATGTATTATTATTTACCGCCCAGCGTTACGATATAGAATACTGAGTAGCTTTCCTTGTTGTTCGACTCGTGTTTCGTTTGATGGAAAGTGGAAAGTGTGAAGGGAATTTTGAATTTTGGCATGTATCTCCGAAATAAGGGGGCTACCTATTACCTCTAGCCCCCTTTCAGGCTCTTTTCGCTCTCGAGGTAGAGTAGAGAAGACAGCAATATCTACCCAAGTTAACAAAGGTGAAGGCGTGGCTGTGAAGCAGGAGATGGCTGAGGCAAACGAAGAGGTATGGTAGTGGGTTTGTTGTTCAAATGATGAATATACGAATGTTACTGAAAATATATGATACAAGTTGTAAAATCAATGCCGCACAAGTGATTGCACTTGAGCCATACTTTTCAATGCAGATTTGAGACGACACGTAGGAAGTGAAGTTTGGATGTATTGAGATCGTCATCATTTCCTTTTCATGCAATCTATCTTATGTCCAGCCTTCCAGTGTTGCGCCTGACACTCCTTTCCACAGTACCACGCTCCTTTACATCTTGAACATCGCATGAATGAAGAACATCCTACCTCCTTCAAACAATTCGCACAATAACTCTTTTCCTGATTTTCTAATTCTGATATCCATTCGATCGCATCGTTTGTATATTGCGAATCAACCTCCACCTCCAGCACTCTGCGAGCCCAGAATAGAGATTTCGGGATGGGACTATGCCCAGGGATTGTCACAATTCCTTCATACCGCTCACAAGCAAGCCGAAACAATGCTAACGAGAAACCGTAGACAAAAACTTGGCATGAGCTGCCTACGAGCTTTTTTGTATCTTTCAAGCTTTTTCCAAAGTAACGCTTTGCAAGGATCAATGATCTGGCTAGGCCACATTGACTGCTCATAAACAAAGTTCCCAACATACCGCAAGCATTGGGCTCGCCCTGACTTGCTGCAAGTGTGATGTAATGAAGATGTCTCTTATCATCCTTCTGTCTGTTGTAAGCACCGGCCAAATTATACTGTGCAATTTTGTTTCCAAGGTCTGCAGCCTCTTTTAAATAATACATATGTTTCGATTCGTCCCGTTCAGGTAAAAAGAAAAACAACGCAATCTTTTCAGTAATGCATCCGAATCACGCTGATCTGCAGCTTGTTTCAAATATTGTAAACCCTTTTCTTTATCGAAAGGAATGCCTACTTCTTTACTAAACATTTCATCAGAGTGCCATGATCCAACGTGAAACTGCGCCCATGCCATCCCTCTGTTTGAATGCTCCAATACCTTGGCTTTCCTTATCTCATCGTCATCCCCATGCATCTCTTCTCGACAAAGCGGACACTTGTTACGAAACACCTCATCAAAACCATTTTTCTTAATATTGGCGTCACGTTCATCGGCGCACTGAACGCACGCCAAATTCCCGCAGCAAAAGAATCGAACACATGTCATGGAATTCACGTGCTTAACTGTTTCAAGACATATGGGACAGTCCTCGGCATCGACAGGAGGATGCAGCTCGTCCTGAAGACGGACAACAGCAGCAACACGCTGCGATTCCAGTAGTAGCTCAAGCTGTTCTTCATTGTCCGAGAGCTCTTTGATGAGTTGTGCCCTTGCTTTCGTTTCTGGCGAAGCAAGGCCCGTTTTTTCAACAGTAAACGATAGCGAGGGCAGATTGGCAATCTTTGCCTCCTGGATAGCAACTTTCTCCCGCAGTTGCTGCTCCGACTCATCGGCCATGGTGAGCGGTTGGTGTGGCAGTCGGTTGTGCCAACTTTTACAGCTCTAGAGAGAGAGATGGTTCGACTCGTTTCTTAGACGTTTTGGAAAGTGGAAAATGAAAAGGTAAGTTCTCGGAATCTCTAAAAGGGGGCCACGTAAGCCCCCTTTTACGTGCTGTAGAGAATCTCCCCGGAAAATTGACAGAGTAGAATTAAAAGGGGGCTTCAAGACCCAGCTAACTGCTTCCCCCCTTTTCACGAGATAAGTTGCAGAAAGCAGAGAAAGTAAAAGCTCAAGGTTTGGGTTTTGGGTTGAGAGTTGTATTGAGATGAGAGTTGATTTGTGCCTGATGAAGTATAACGTATAACCGCAGCCACCGACCTGTAGGCATCTTAGCAGCATCATTTCCTTGAATAATAGTCTCGGTTTATCTATTCTTTATTCTCCAAAGGGCATTCACTGGTCAGCGTTGTGCAGAAGGAGCCCAAAATTGAGCCATCCATCAGTCCATCCATAGCATCATCACCCATCAATAGAAGCACCAACCAAACGAACCAAAGCAATCAGAACATGTGGTTCTGCCCTCTCGACGGAACACTCCTCCAAATCGTCAACGGAGGTGAAACATCCTCCACCCACAGCTTCTCCTGTCCAACCTGTCCATACTCACAGCAAATCAAAGACCCCCAAATCCAACGAACCTACAGCTCCAACCGTAAAAAAGTCGATGATATATTAGGAGGTGAAAAGGCATGGGAAAATGTTGATAGGACCATGGCAGTATGTCCACAGTGTTCGTTTGGGGAGGCTTATTTTATGCAGATGCAGATACGGAGTGCTGATGAGCCCATGAGTGTGTTTTATAAGTGTGTCAAGTGTAGTCATCAGTGGAATGATAAGTAGAAAGAGAAGTAAAAACTGATGCGATTATGATTATTGAGAGAGAATAGAGATGAAATACAATAAAAACTCTTATTTGCAAACAAAGCAACAAGTAACTCGGAACATGCGGAACAACAGACAAATTTTCTGATCTATTTCACTTATTATTACACATATGCTAAGATTTTCGAGAATATACAACCAGGGTGGCATACCTCCGTTCAATTTCCTTTACAACCCTCTTACTTGAAGATGATATACCGCACGATTGTTCGTCGTTTGATACATCGCAACCGCTCAACACCTTTAGAGCAGTATCAGTGGATGCTCCATCATCGCAACTTGTACCGACGACACGGACAAATTCGTCATCTAATTCAATCCATGTATTGTTGTCTTGCTTGCCTGCAGTGGATTTACGAATGAAAGTCACGTAATGACCTTCCGACATTGCTCCATACTCTAACTGATCCTTTTCGTCGTCGCTTAGTACTGGATCTACATGCACTAGCGCCCCAGTAAGTTGGTAGCAGCACTGCTCAATGGTTGATGATTCGCCATTATCTCGTTGCTGATCCAAGCAACATGTTCTCAAGTTCAACTCCTCTGGAATGTCAAGTGATCCAGCCAATTTCTCTCCATGCCCCGACTGAGTGAATGTGAACCGCTTCAAGTGGAATATTAGGCTCCTGGGAAGAGGTTGACAGAAGCGTGTTTCCTTTCGAGTTGTCCATTCTATCTTTTTAGTCGAGTTGTTGTTATATCCACCACCCTCCTCACCATAATCTAAATCGTTGGCATCGCTATCAGATGATGAAGAATCCGAAGCAGACGACGACGATGATGAAGTGGAAGATGAGTCTGTGGATGATGTTGAATCGCTCCCTGTAGAAGATGTCGAAGATGATGCAGATGTCGATGTACTGGAATCATCGTCACTGCTAGATGAGGAGCCACTATTCAAAGCTGACATATCCAAAACAGAATTTGAGCATTCAGAGTGTGCAATTTCAGACGGTACAACGTTGCAAGTCTCCTCTTTTCCCTCAACAGAGGGCCCCTGAGCAACTGCTTTGGCGTCATCACTTTCCTGCGCTTTTATCACCGGTGAAATGTCTTTGATGAAATGCTGGGAATCAGTTTTCTTCTCCTCGTCAGCTTCAGAATCAGTCCACGATCCCAAAGAAAGATCATCAATATTAGAAGGCGTGTCAATTGCTGACGAATGAGTCTCTGATGATGCAACAGAAGGATCATCATCTGCAGAAGGGACTTTCGAGTCCATGCTGAAATCCGAATCCTCGTCAGTGATGCCATCGTCGCTATCGTTGGAAGGAGTGCTGAAGGAAACTTGCATGTCACCATAAGGTAAGTCTCTAGAAGGAGCACCAGCAAGAGCAGCAACCGCAGCTGCATAGCACACATCCCTTTCATTTTTAGCAAGGGCTACAGTTGGTACCTTGGTTTTGGCTCGAGGTGGTGTACGTCGAGCTTTAGATAAAGCTGTAACCGCAGCTGCATAGCATGCATCCTTCTTGACAGCGAATTTAATGGCATTGGACTGACTGGGAGTGTCTTTTGACGATGATGTCTCAGTTGTATCGTCTACGCCAGCGCCGGTGCCAATATCTGCGTCAAATACCTCATCATTTGACTGCGACTTTGTTTCTGCGGTTTCTGTTTCCGATGTTACCGTGCTACTTCTAACAGTTATTGTTTTAACTTCAACATCATCGTCACATTCAGTTTGTGTGCCTATAGTTCTACTTGTAGTCGATAACACAGAGGCATCATCTGAATGAGCAGTTGGCTTGATTTCTTCGCTCCCTTTTTCCTCTTCGTAGTCACTTGATTCTGTAATTACAAGAGGGGGCTCGACTGCAGAAGTAATTTTTGGGTCATCTATCTCTTTGCAAGAGTCTTTTCCTTCATCCTCTTCATCAACTATAT
This sequence comes from Skeletonema tropicum, assembly GCA_037178625.1. NCBI lineage: Eukaryota > Bacillariophyta > Thalassiosirophyceae > Thalassiosirales > Thalassiosiraceae > Skeletonema > Skeletonema tropicum. The sequence continues at coordinate 1,010,507 of CM074137.1, forward strand.
TTCCAAATATGTCCATCTTTGTAATTGTTGTTTCTTCATTCACGTCTCCACTTTTCACTAGACCAGTCCAATTGTACCCACGAATTGGATTGGGACAAATTGTGACACTATGCAGTGATGTGGCCAAGGATTCAAAGTACTTTCTTGTCGAGTCGTCATCCTTTTTCATTTTGTTATCAGTTTGTGCAAGGACGGGAAGCTGCCAAGGAATTGGGATAGGACGCTCGATATTTCCATTCTTCTTCGTCCTTGTGATTGTTGTTGTGGTAATAATATTATCCGAAGACACTGCACCTGTTTGGGAAATTCCAACGATGCGTGAAAGCAGATTGCCTTTCCATTCATATTCCATTGCATCTCTCACTTTGGTAAGAGATGATCGCAGCTCGTATGCTTTTCTTTGTCTAGATTGAAGATCCTCATTGCCTTCCTTCGTCTCCCCATCATTCCAATTGTCGATTTCAAAGACATCAATCAATTCATCTAAGCGTTTCAACTCGCTCTTGATTGAGAATTCTAGAGTTGCTATCAAACATCGAAATACAATGGCTGCGTCTCCGACATTGTTTGTATTGATATGGTGCCGTGCTTCCATTGCTTCTATTGTGTAGGACATTAATTGTTCATAGAACTTGGTTGGATCTATAGCATCACCAGCACCTTCCAGGGTCAACTCACAGTTATCTGATTTTCGTCCACCACCCAAATTACCAATCTGTTGCACTTGTTCATTGTGTTTACGACTGCCACTGCGTTCCTCGTTGCTGCTGCTTCTTCTACTCATGACCTGTCCAAGCGCTTTGTCATATTTTTTTCGATTGTGCTCTTTCATTGAATCTACTAAATTTCTCCACTCGTTCATATTCGTTTTACCCTCACGAGATTTTGTCACAAAGGCATCAATTGCTGCTGCTTTCTTTTCATCTATTTCCTTCTTTTTTCTTTTCGATTTCTTGCGCTTCTTTTTCTTTCCTTTGGCACGAGATCTATGAGTAGCGGCAGACGAGGATGCCGCCTGAGCAATTGCAATGATGTCATCAGCGTTTGCAAGAAGATAAAAGAACCATGACAATTGATAGACAAATTCTTTTTCAACTGTCTGCACGTGTTTCATTTCCTCAACGGATAGGGGTGATTTTTGTGCTGTATAGTTTGCACTAACGTTGGCGAGGTTTAAGAGATCCTCCCTTAGTCGAGGAAAGCAATGGAATAGTAGCTGTAGCGCCGACGAAGTGTGGCAACCGGTGCCATTTGCATTTGTTATTCCTCTGTATATAATGTGATTGCTTTGTATTGGTAGTCGAGAATCCAGAGCAGTGTTTGCAGCTGCAAGTGCTGGTGCAGCCGAGGTCTTGTGTTCCCCCAACGATGCGGTAGCCATCTTGCTTCACGCCAACCAAAACCTCATAAAATAAAATAATGATGTTTGCTCTTCTCCCTCCTCCCTACACGAGCGCGAGCGCCCCCCCTCTAAGACAATGGTCTACGCCGGTGCCCTATCTCTATCTTGTGATATCGAAGTATTTATTGGCCGAGGTTGACACTGAGTCTTACTTACAGGATGGGGAGTTGGTGTTGTGTCTGACGTCTGAAGCGCTTGCTTTTTTTTTTTTTGCACAATGAAGTATGTGTATCGTATCACTTCTTTACACCCCTTCAGACCCGATGCAATTGCTTGCGCTTTCGTTGCGGTAGAGCTCTCTCTCTCTCTCTCTCTCAATAGAGGTTTTACTCCTTATTGTTATGAGTATTGTGCTTATGAGGAACGGGAGTGTTCAGTGTTCATTTTATGTACTGCTGTCGATGCATCACAGATACCTACATCCTACATCTGGCTGCATTCTTTATTGTGTCATTCACAGCACCCAGCACTCACCAGCACCACGACTTCGATTCAGCTCTTCTAGCTTCTTGCAAGTTCTTGCAGCTTCTCTATTGCCCTTCTGGCCTTGGATTGGGGGTTTCAGCCTCCTTTCCTAAATATGCAAGGAGGAATTCGTAACCATCACGGATGTGTCAGTGGGTGTGTGAACCGGTATCTGCGATATTGGAATTCATATCTGTACATACTGAGAAGGGGGAAAGACATCTGTACATGCACTGCTGTGAGTACCGGACCGACCTCTGGCTAGATATAAGAAGTACTTAGGCCGGTCCCCACCGTCCCCGAATACGAATACGAATCCGGCACATACTGAATTCCTACGTATCATTTGACTCGACTTCAAAATGTTGGGATTCGGGCTCCGAATCCCAACCCCCTAATTCGGTGTACTAAAGGGGCTATCTGGAAGCTCCTGTATGCAGTGTTCACATCAAAATCCACCAAAATTCCAATCGGCAAAATTGATTTTGCAGGGTTTTGAATCTCGGCCTCGCCCCAACTAACCATGCTCTATTACTCACCTCACAATAACACCAATGCCAACAGTCACCGCCTCTGTGCTGCTATTAACATCCTTCTTTGCCGCTGACAACCATGGGAAGCCGAACTTTCTTGCCTACCTCTCTTTTTCAATGTTTTGACGACGCCGACGATGGTCGAATTGACCCGCTGAAGTACATGCAATATGTTATGTCGCAACAACGTGAGCTTGATGAGAGAGATAACTTGGTCATCATAGCTGCCTGTGAGGCAGCAGCTGCAGCTGAGTCAACAACAGAAGGCAAATCTGCATCCCCGCCCCCCCGTAAGCGTGCAAAACGAGATCCTCAAATGACACGCGAACGTACAACAGGAGAGATGCGGCGAATGATGTACACCGACACCTTCTGGTACAAGCACTACGTTGAGTCTCCGGACCCCACTAGCAAGAAATTTAAGTGGAAATTTCGCCGGCGCTTCCGCTGCAGATATGATTCATTTAAAAAACATTTGAAAGAAGTGAAGGAGCATCCGCTGGGGCCGATGGTTACCACGATCATGCTGATGTTATGAACTATCTCGGTGCGACATCTCAAGAAAATGTGGACCAAGGACGAAGAGATTTCGATACCTCAGGGATGGGAGCCGGTACAGATGTTGGAGGTGTAAAAGGCACACCGCTGTCAGCAGTTCCAGAGCAAGAGGTAGAGAATGAGGTTCCAGGACCGATGCAAGTTTGTAAGATGGATCTACCAACATTCAAGTCGAAACTTATTAATCACTTCGACATCATGTGGAAGCGCGGTCTTTTGGAGTGGCCTTCTAGGAATGGGACAAATCCTCCACCTCGCCAGATTATTGAGCATGAACGCAGTGGATAATTAATAATAGTATTAAGTTGTTCATGCAGTGGATAGTATGGGCTGTTGTTGTTACTAGAAGTACTTAGGTTTGTTGATAGGAAATGCATTTATGATTGTAGAAGTATAATAGCAGTACAGCAGTCAGAATAATTGACATGAAATGTATTTAATTCTGCATAATCTAATCACATCGAATGTATTTATCTTTAAGGATTACTTAATTTGCTCTCAAACATTATAGCCGCAGCAGCATTGGTGCCATCAGAAATCGCCGCCGTAGAAATACTAGATGATCGAAGATCATTATTGGTAACATCACCGGTGCCCGAAGCAGCCAGGAGGTTACCAGCACCAGCGGCAGCTGCGGCATTACCAGCTGTGCCGGTGCCTGCGGCCTGGGTAGGTGGTGCTTCCATTTTCAAACCTTGCCAATGGCAACTGTTGGTGCGTTGAACTCTCATGCATGGTCATGATTCATGATGATGGTGCTTTGTGCTTTTCGTTTTCGGACGGTGTGGAGCACTTTTTGTGCCTCCCCGGATCCGAATCCAGCAAGCACTAAATACTAGTTCCTACCTACGTAGGAGCGGATTCGTATTCGTATTCGGAGACGGTGGGGGACGGCCTTGTATGGTCAAGATGCACATCCAAAAACAAAAAAGCCTCGATCGCCAACAAGAAACAAGAGTCAAGAGTGACCGCCCGGACCAAAACTGAATTTTTTGAAGAAGCAATGATACATATATGTATATGCAACAAATAAAGCTGTTCAAGAAGAGCTCAATAACAAAGACCGTGGTAACAGAGCAAATAAAGCACCAGTGTACAGCTGCGTTGGAATCAAATAAAGGAAGATAGATTTCATTGAGCGTCAGGCATAAGCCAGTTCAACATACACAAACAATAGCAAGAATTTTCGGCTCAAAAAGATCCAACTCAAAAAATATTCTTATACAAATCAAAATGGCACGCTCACTCACCTGGGACGTCTCCACTGTCAACAAATGCGACGATGGCACAATATGCGAGAACAGATCAACCTGCACCCCTCACCCCTACAAGGAAGGCAAATACGTCTGCAACTGTCTCGCGGCCAGCAACGACATTTTCTTCGCGGGACTGTACTGCGAACACAAGGCGACCGATTATTGTGGGAAACTTGGGAATAATAATCCGACATTTTGTACAAATAATGGAACTTGTCGAAAGTCGGTGGGGAAAAATGAGGAGCATGTGGCCTGTCAGTGTCCGTCGGGGTATGTTGGTGATTATTGCCAATTTGTGCAGGGGAGTAAGCCGAGTGATTGGCAGTTGAATCACTTTATGAACCCGGTGTTGATGAGTATGGGGATGGGTAGTACGGTTCAAAGTAAGGGTCTGTCAGATGGGGCGATTGCTGGTATTTCGGTTGGTACTGTATTGGCAGCACTTCTTGTGATGACATGGGCTTTCATTTGGTGTGGTCGTATGAATACGCATTGGAGTAGAAATGAAAAGGAAATGGATACAGGAGACTCCAAAGGGGGATTATTTTCAGTTGGTGGGAAAAAGTCGAAGAAGAATTCGACTACTGTTACGCCTGACACCTTGGACGCTGATGGTGGTGTTTTGACGGATGCTCTTGAGGAAAAGGATGAGATGGAAGATGTGGATCTGGATGAAATGCCAAACTCTTTGCAATTGGTTGAGGAGACTGTGACCACTGGAGAGCTTGCATAGAGGACAGGGGAAGGGTGACTAAGGCTGTGTAGAATATTGACTTAAGAAAAATTACTGGAGATTTTATTGGCTTTCTACTGCTTGGATAGTAGGCAAAGATCCAGATGATGGTGACTAACATTGACTGCAATTCTCTCCCTGCTCTCTAATAGAGAATGATAATTAATGATAAAGCTTTTGGTCAAAGTGCATGATATTATTATTTAGGCTCGTCGGCTGAGGAGGAATTCATCTTGTGGATGATTGTAATTAATCCAAAGACGTGAGGTAAAGGCCCACTGGAAGCGGGCGAGGAGTCCGTATCTTTGCTTTCACACGTTTCGTTTATTTCCTCGTGCTTCGACGTTTGTAGCAACCGGGATAGCTGGCGCGTGGGCGTACCCGCGACACCCAATGGTTGGAGGAGAGGCTTGATAGGAGAATTTTGGGGATTTTTGGCAATATGAGGTTGCGTTATGGGTGTTTGGAGCTAATTTATACCCGATAATGCATAGTTGTTGGCCCCACGTGGGCGCTGCCCCAATATACCATGAAAAGCGCCCGCTATCCCGGCACCTGAGACGTTTGACGTCAAAAGATGCTGCAAAAGATGCCGCAGAGAACATGAAAACAACATGAACATAACCTCCTTGCCATAAGTGGCGAGGGAATTGACAATATATTGTTCCTAAGGATGATTTCAAAAGCGGCTGCGTGTCTAACCGTTCTCGCGGTGCAATGCTGCGTTGGTGCTTTCCTTTTCCCACTAAGATCTGCGCCGCAACGCAAAGCATCAAATCAACTGCTCATGTCGCGAACGTTGGTTCAATCACCAGACTACAAAAATCTTGTTTTACCACCGTCAGTCCAAGTGAAACTGTTAGATAAGCTAGGTAATGGAACCTTTGGAGGTGTACATCTAGCTGTAAACGAAGTCAGTGGCGAACAACTCATTGCGAAATGTGCTCGAGCTGCCACAGACGATGCTCGTGCAAAAACAAATGCTGCAGCATATTTGGATATTGAAGGGTCAATCAACTCTAAACTGTGCCTGTCACATAACACTAGTGCTGTAGATGCAACAAGCAGTTGTGGCAGGAAACATATTGCGCCTTATCTTGGGGAAGTTGAATTAGATGATACGAAGTACTTGATATGGGAGGCATCGGGGGAGTACACGTTGGAAGATTATGTAGAAATGTCAGAAGGGTGGATACAGTTGGCAATGGATTTAGGGATTCTTCTGGATGACAAGTTTGTTGGTAACAATGAAAGCAATACCGAGACGATTAGTAATCAGCGAGAACAATTACACAATCAACTGGCAGCTGAAGTGTTACGGCAACTTCTGGCAGCTTTGGCATACTGTCACTCTCGAGGTATCTGTCACCGAGACATAAAGCCAGCCAATGTCTTAGTAGATCCAGTGACGCATACACTCCGACTGCTTGACTTTGGCAGTGCATGTGATATGAGCTCTTGGTCACCCAAGAAGCTTGGCTATAGAGGAGAGAACAAAGGCCCGAGAAGCATCCTGTATTGTGCTCCTGAAGAATTTGTAGATCCCGAAAGTCCCTACGCATTTGACATCTATGGAGCTGCAATAACTTGGCTTCGAACAATGCTATCAGATGACAACATTGAGTCTGAAAACAACGCATCTGATAATAGTGAGTATCAATACGGACTTGCAGACGAAGATCATCTCTTCCAATGGAGAATAGCCGTTAGGGATTTCGGTCACAACCTTGTCTCTTGGGAAGAGTGGGCCACTCTACATAATGCTCTCCCGTATGGTTGGAATTCTCTCTTTGGTAGATCTCGTCAGGGGATTCAAGCTCTACGACTCTTATCCAATATGATGAGCTACCATCCTGGTGATCGCGCTAGCGCATCTGAAGCTCTTCTGGGTCCATATTTGAATCCTGGCTGCAATGTTGAGGCCCCCGAATTGCCTCCTGCAATGCCTTGGTCGATCATGTCGCATATACAACGGTGGAAGAAGGACAAACAAGTTCATTCGTGGCAGGACGAAGAGTGTAATATCGATGACTTGTTTACAAAAGTTGTGGCAGTGGAAGTGAATGCTAAAGATCTGGTAGGAAGACTCCAGAATGGAAACAAAGGCATCGAACTTACTGGTGGGAGTCAATGTGAAATAGGTTGTGAGGGCGATGTATTGCTAGCAATCGGTTCAATTGATGTCGAAACGTCCTCTTTAGAACATGTCAATGAATTGATTGAGCAATGGCCTTGGAATCAACAAATTCCACTGCTTCTTGTGAGAGACTCGATTTGATAGATGTCTGTCGAGCTGAACTTCATTGACTTGGGCTCTTTTTACTGTAATGACGTAGCGTTAAGACGAAAGAGGATTTGTATCTACATTTGTGACTCTGCCCACTACCTACAGTACCAATTTGTTGAGTGAGGACTCTCACTCTCACCTGTCGAGAGGCAGTTGAGAGTAGGAGGGAGGAGGAACATACCATCACCTAGCACAGGTGACAAGAGGAGTGCGGACTTGCCACTGAACTAGAGATACCTAGACTGCACTCCTCTTATTACCTAAAATGGGCAAGTTCAGATCCAGCTTGCCCAGTAAACAGCTCCTGAATACCATCCTAAACTAATCACTTATTTATCTTAAAAAAAAAAAAAAATCAAAATACAGAATGTATGAGTCACAGGTAACATCGGGCGGTGTGCGTCGTTTCACAAGTAAATCCAGCTAGTACAAGTATGAATTGATGCGGCAAAGTAAGTGTTAAGTTTTACATTAGTCACTTGCCTACCTGCCATCAACGTGAACGTCATACATCTAGCGAACCCAATGAATAAATAAACAAATACTAAGTTAATCAGATTAGATATCTGCTACAATAATCTGGACCCATCGTTCGTTTAGAAGGACTGACCTTAACGCTTGGACCACGGATCAGCAAGGACTCGCGGGCGCTTCTTCTTCTGCTTAGGTAGCGTCTCCTCTGATTCTATTGAACGCTCAGAAGGCCTCATTGGAAATCCAAGCCCCTGCGTTAGTGCATGATAATCGATATGAGCAGAAGTATTCACTGTTCCCGTTGCCTGTGTAGTGAGTTGGCTCAGCGCAATACTTCTCTTCAATGCACTATTCTCAGCAGTGAGTTGGCCTACCAACTGTGTTAGATTAGTATTTTGACTTTCGAGGTCTGCATTCACTGTCACCAGCTTTTCAAGCATCTTTTTCATTGATTCATTAGCTGCCTCAAGCTGGACCATCTTGAGTTTGTCTGCAGCTGAGGTGGTACTAAATGGATTTCTTGCACTGCCCGAAGCATGGGCATTTAGTAATAATGATTTCTGATACGAAGGAGGTAAGTATGGGTTGTTTTTGAGTGGATTCAAGAGTGACTGTTCCACTGGATATGTTGTTTCCAATGGCCTTGCCAATCCTGCGGCTGCGGAAGCTGAGTTAGGCTGATTCAAGGAAGCAAAGGCTGCTGCCGCAGTTGCTGCGGACAGCGTTGGTTGTGGAGGTCTTTGCCCATAAATCCTTTCAATGTAATCAATCGCCTCTTGGTTGGCTGTAAAATGAAAAACATGGATGGGTTAGCATTGCAGTAATACAATACAAGAAGTTGTACGATGTGACACCGTGTAGGGGAGGGTGTACTTACTATTCATATTTGCACCATGGCCCTCCGTACTGATTTCCTCATCCACATGTTCAGCAGTCTGACTCATAACTTTCTTCTTCAACGCTACAGCTGGCTTATGGATGGCGTTGGGTCTGACGTTATCAAATGACCTAGCCAACATCGCTCGATTGTTACCCTCGCTGGGTGAACTCGATCCCTCCCCTTGTGCCTTGGTGTAATCTTCAAGTAGCTGCTGTCGAATGTTCCGACCATCCTCGGCCAAAGTTTCAAATATCTTCTTCGAGATATCATCGCACTCCTTCCAACTGGAGCTGATAATCTTGGTCATCTCAAGGAAACTAAGACCGTGCTTGAATTTCGTCTTGCGGTGAGAACGAGCCTTGACTTCATCCGCCTCCTTGGGTGTCAATTTATCCTCAAGCTCGGCTCTGATGCGGTCAGAGCGGAATTTCCCTAGCTCATCCTCGTCTAGGTCTGGGACGGCGTCGTCGCTGACATTTTCTAGGCCGGGGGTACAGCTGACGATGCTTTCTACAGTTTCCCGGTCGATATCACCCTCTTTGCATGCCTCGAGGATTTTCTGCCGCTTGAACCGGAAGAAGAGGTTGTAGGCAGAGAGAGGGCGCCTAGGCTTGTCCTTGTCTGCTGCCGGCGGCGCCGTCGCCTTGGGGTTGATGTTGAACGGAATTACATTCATGATTTGTTATTGCAGTTCGCAATTTCTGTGCGTTTGAGTTTGATAAGTACCATATCACGCACTTTTGGAACCTTTAAGTTATTTACACTTTATTGATACGATACACGACCTTACATTTACAACTCACATTCGACAATCATGTCGCAAATTAGAAGTAAGTAGCTGCTTCTCTGTGCAATAAAGACACATCAGGAGACACCGAGGGCGGGCAGAAACCCTTTATGAGTACTTATTTACACTAATTTAACACGTGTGCAGACTTGCAGACTATCCAATAAGCCTCTCCGGGACATAAGTAGACGCCTTTTCTCCCGCCAAAACTGATCAATCTTTGACCCACACAGAAAATAATTAGTTAGGCTTTTGTACTTGAAGTATCGTACTGTGTCCGATGTTTATTGCCGGACAAATTCAAGATACCATCAATCTCCGGCCAAATGACATCTGAAGTACTTATAGTTGAGTCATCTTCATTTCCTCGATTGTCACTGAGAACCACAGGAAGAGTGTTGGCTTCATCGTTTCCATTTACGGCCGCCATCGTCATCTCTCGATTGCAAATGTCATCTCTCGATTGCAAATGAGATCATGTGCCCTGGCGAGGCTTCCTCGATACGTAAGTACACAGCCAGCACGATGAAAGAAGATGCCGAAGCCTGAGAAGGGGCAGAGGCAGCTTTGAAATCTGCGAATTGAGAATGCAGTGCCGAAGGGTGTTCCTGATAGCGGGACAGTTAGGGATCACGGGACAGTTTACAATACATAGATGCTGTATCGTAAAAGCGCTATGCAAATTTATATAAAAATCATAGCAACTAATCTGAAAGACTTTTTAGAGCTTTTCAAGGATAAAATATGCATTGACATCGCACAAAGTGATTATATCACATTCACGTAGTGCTTTTTAATATGTACCCTCCAGTTGTTTTCATTAGTTTATCGATAGTACCTACACGAGAATCCACAAAGGTACTCCTAAGTACATACACGAATGCATTTTTTGAATTCAGAAAGGTTAAGTCTGCGATTGTAGTGCCGAAGGGTGCTTAAGGCCGCGAGACAATATTACAGAATGAGCCTTAACCGGTGACAACTGCATGTACCATGTACCTTGCCTTTTAAGGTCGAACACAAGTAAAAAAACGCTAATAAAAGTTGGCCGTTTGTTAGGCAAAATGGGCTGGTAGGTCTACAATAGGAATTGGTATATCCTCATGCGAACTCAAAAACGGCCGTTTTAAGTCACGCACCACCTCGCCCAACGACTTCGGACTGCACTGTCTCACACTTTTTCACCGCGATAAACGGCCAAATACACAACCACAGCACAACCACCATGATGCCATTGTGGACTGCCTAGTAGTGCAAAATCGACACTGTACCATAGGGTACTTTTGAAGTTGGAGGCGGAGGAACCAATTTGTAGATCCCCTTCGAAAATGTACCCTATGGTTCGACAAATCCTAGGAGAAACTATTTTCCCCCGCGACGTAACGGAAATTGGTTGATGCAACTGATGCTGTGGACTACTGCCTTAGGTAATCATCATTACCACCATTTACGATGCCACCACGACGCAACAATCGATACTATACATCCATAGGGAGGCATCGGTGTCTTGGTAGCTGCTGCTTCGCCCGATTACGTCGTCCGGAACGTCGGTTACTTGATGTCAACAAATTTCAAATAATTTTTTACATCAACGCTACTGCGCAGCAAAGAGGGGCAATACACCATTTCCAAAGGTAACCAACCCAATCCCTCGACTCCAATATCATTATAGACGACGGCTTGGCACTCTGGAGCGGAAGGAAAGGCTGTACAACGTTGCCTACGCGGTGCAAAAATATACACAAATTGTCGTTTCCGTCGAAAACAACAATCAACTGACAATTTAATGAAAACGGGCGTGGATATCGATTGAAGAAGCATTGATATATCATTATTATGATAGTATACATCCATGGAAGCAACATTAATAATGTTTGTTGAGGGGAACAGCATATTTATCAAGTATTACTTATTTAATAATTTACATAAAATGCCACAAATAATAACACAGTATATCTGATATTAAACTCTACCATGATGCACCACCAACACATTGAAGTCTTCTGTTGTGGTTATATGATCGTATGGTACAAGGATAACCACTCATTTGTCATTATTGGTTCTTTACAAAGTTGTTTTTTGCATACACTCTGGGTAGAAAAATAGATTGCCTCTCACTGATGAAATGTGCTTGATCATGTACAAGTTGATGTTTGTGAACAGTTTAGGTAGCAAAAGACGTCCCCCAAGTAATATATATCAATTGAATGCGAGGAAACCCTCTCCTTTGCTGTGTATCACCACAGATCACCACGTAAACGTCCGTGGGAGGGGTGAAGGGAGGTAAAAGTTGTGGATTTTATGCCGTCGATGGCGACGTTAATTTCTTCATTTTCGATCAACCAACTGAGTATTGCTGTCTTTCCCACATAGATTATGATGTAAAAGTTTGGATAAGCTGAGTATCATAGGTGTATTCATCAGATGTGCAAAACTGTGGCCATAGGAGTGGAGGACATCATGGTGAGGGTGTAAAAGATGACATTCGGAGGGTGGATTTGAGTGGTACCGTTTAGCGAATTTGAGGTTACGATAGGAATCGTCCCTCTAGCTACGGCCAAAATAGCGATTTGTACGTAGGAATAGTAGTAAGAATTACTTGTGTTCGACCTTAAAGTTAGCTTCTCTGCATAAAATGAAGACACACATGAGACACCGAGGGCAGAGGCCTTTACGCAAGAGTGGATGAAGACAACGGCACAATTACACTGTGTCCACCGTAGTTGCCCGCGGATGTATCCGCTCATTGGGGCGGGCAACTACGGTTGATGGGCAAATACTGAACACGTTCTCTGTTAGTGTCCGGACTTCCAGTGTCCGGATTTTCCAGCGGGCAACTACTGTGGACGGGCAAGTACCAAGGCGGGCAACTACGGTGGACACACTGTAATTGAACACGTGTGCAGACTTTGCAGGCAATTTGCAGACTATCACAATAAGCCTATCCGCGACATAAGTAGACGCCTTTTCTCACGGAGCGATCTCACGATCAGCTGACTCGAATGTGCGTTCTCGCACACTGGAGTTCTCCCTTCAATTTCAGATTTTCGATAGATCGAGTGGCGCATTCTTGTTTGATGGCCATCGCTGTCCCATGCTTGAAAAGCCCCACAAGCCCCGCGCGTGGAGGAGAAGGAGGCTCCGCGCGCAAGAAGAACCAACCCATGTATCACCGGAGACGAAGGTAAAGTTTACGGAAAGTTAAGCTAAGACACCATTAGGGTTATTGTCGCAAGTATAGATTCCGACGTTGATGTAGGAGAAAGGGCCAGCTGTGTGGAAGAAAATTGGCCTAACCTTAATGGTAAATTAAGACCACTTTAAGGATATTGCAAGCTATTTTAGTATACACATGAAGATGGTATGAAGAAGGACCAGTGTTCTGGAGAAAACACATGCAAGGGGCCGAAACTGCCATAATCCTCCACAAGTAAGTTTTCATCTCTATCACGAGACATGCTCTTCCTTTTCTTCCATACGGAACTTCTCTCAACGCCTCTCATAGTCAAAGCTTGTTAGTTTTTGCTCAAATGCACAGAGTCATCACATTGCTTCCAGTAGATCTGCCTGCTCCACAATGTGCACCGTGCCAAAGTCAAAGATGTTATGCCAGCAACTTCAACAACTAAGTAGTTTGTTCTGAACTCAAATTTGAGTCGTCCGATGAAGTTAATGATGGGTTTGGATAAATTTGCGTAAGTCAATTCGAGGTCCTCGTCAAAAATGGAACAGGGACTGATTAGAGAACATCAGAGAAGCACAAAATACCAACAACAAGAAGAGGAGAAGGAGAGAGAACAACAAACTCACAAGTCAAACTCCAAGTCCAAGGTTCTTAACCAGGATGCATTTGCCTCTTCTGGACTATATAGAGTTAGCAGTAGTGGATCGTTAGAGCTTGATAGCAATGAGTAAGAGGATGTCATGACAGGCAAAAACCCTGTAACGAAATGCTGTGATGTAGAGTTGAAATGCTGTGATGTAGAGTTGACTCGCTTGAATTACCGAGGTCGGCGAGGGCTAGTGACTTGAACAATATCGATGAAGAGAGAGCAAGAAAACAAGCATGAAACTAATTTTCTTCTCGAAACATCATATCTGCATGTACATACTTCTTCTACTACTGTGACCTGTCAAATCACATGCGCTTGATCTTGATGAGTGTATATCTTACACTTTGTATCACTTCTTTTATTCGCTACTTTGTCTCTGTAAACACATGCATGCCCGCAGTGCCAAAATAGAGATCTTCAATTCGCTATTTACTATGTTGTCAAGAAATCGCATTTTCTCAACCAGAAAGCCATCATCTTGGACGGAGGAGCAGGGCGTCCTCAGGATGCAGCAATCGCAGATACACAATACATAATTTAATTCTTCTACACACAACAACTCCAACCTACCAAAATTACTACTGTCCCACCAGCTACTAAACCCACAGCAGGGCATACTCTTCGTGTTGCCCCTTGTCACAGCGATGCACTTCTTGTGAGCGATGTTGGAAAACCCAGAGAGAAGCGGGGAAGCAACGTTCAAGCTAATACTTCTCTTCGCCTATCCCACAGCAGACACGAACGAAAGAAAGTTGCGAAGAAACAAACTAAAGCACCACGGCAAGCTCGGTTGGGTCGTTCTTCTTCAGTAAGAAGAACGCGTAGATAGATTGTACGTTGAGTTTCTATATGTACCAGTACGTACCCGTATGTACAGCAGTTTCCGGTGATTGCCCGTCCACAAAAAAATATAATAGTTGCCCGCTAAAGCTTCTGCCAGAAGACCCCCTATGAGATGAGGCCTTTAGTGTAAAGGCAGTGTGACTTGCTAATGTGACTTGTGTCACTATGTGCGATTTACGAAAGGCCTCGTTTGGCGATCCAACGCAAGAAAAGCGGTGTTCAACACTGTCACATCTAGGGACACTCAGGGACACTCACCGCGTGTCCCTGAGTGTCCCTCACTGTCCCTGACTATCCCTGACTGTCTCTGAGTGTCCCTACTGTCCCTGAGTGTCCTCGCCAATTTTACCATCACTAATCACTACACGCACCATCACCATGCTCGAATCAGACGTGGCAAGCATTCCTTGAACACCATCTCGACAATACAGAATCAGAGTCATTAGAGCTAGCAGTTGGATTGCTGTCGCTGTCGTCATTCTCCAGAGAGCACATTTTCAAGGCTCCTGGTACAATAGACAATCTACTTCGTCTGATTCGTTGTCGCTTGATGATGAGGCGGAAGAGTTTGAAGCAGCGGAAGAGTCGGAGAAAAGGTGATCGTTTGAGTTTGATGAAGATGAGATATCAATGCATTCTTCACTCTCGCTCCCATCGTCGTCTGATTGACTGGTGCGCTGTCTTGTGCGATGCTGGAGGCGTCTAAATCTATACATGGTGTGTTTGTGTAGGATCTGTAGTGCATACTTAGAAGTTTGTGATAGATGGGTACTTCTATGATGTGTACATAGCATGGTGATGGTGCGTGTAGTGATTAGTGATTAGTGCGTGATGGTAAAATTGGCGAGGACACTCAGGGATAGTCAGGGACACTCAGGGATAATCTGGGACACTCGGGGACAGTGAGGGACACTCAGGTACACTCGCGGTGAGTGTCCCCCATTGTCCCTAGATGTGAAAGCGTTGAATACCGCTTTTCTTGCGTTGGATCGCCAAACGAGGCCTTCCGTAAATCGCACGTACATATAGTGACACAAGTCACATTAGCAAGTCACACTGTCTTTACACTAAAGGCCTCATCTCATATTGTAGGTGGTCTTCCAGCTACACAGCAGCGGGCAACTACGGTGGACACACTGTACTACACAGCAACTATAACACAACTATCTTTTTTTCAGAGAACTTCTACCACTCTGTCTCTCTAGCTTGCGTTACTATCACTTAGACGATCGCCAGGCTCAAATTCCACATGTTGGCAAAAGAGCTTTTTAAAATTGTCTAAAGCTATTCACTTCAGCTTATGGTATGCTTACGTTAGCTCCATATGCCGGCTCCCATACGGATCTCTATAATCAGGCGTTGCCATATAATGCCCACCACTTGGACGCCCACCACCAATAATGTACTTGAACGGTATAAGCATAATCTTGAGGATGCATCCAATCACAGTGATGACAAGTCGGCAAAGGCTGGCACAGATACCATCTGGATTTTCGGACATTTGGTAGGCAGTGTATATCATGAGTATCATGAAGACAAAGCTGAGAAAGCCTCCTACCTTCTTTACTTCTTCTTCAACCTCTTCTTCCCACTCTTCCATTGATTCGTCATTGGGTCCAGTTGCACCCGTGGCAGCATTTGGCATTTGTTTTCCATCCTCAAATGAAGTCTCCATCTTCTCTTCATTGATTACTGGATCAAGAGAATCGTCAGTTGGTTCTATATACTCAATTGTTGGTTTGGAAGTTGGAGGTGAAGGAGCTGGAACTGTTGTTGCTTCTTCTGCGGCAGCTGAAGTAGTTGATATTGATTCGTCTTTCGCAGCTTCGGTTGTTGTCGTTACAGTTGTTGTTGATGAGGTTGTAGTAGTGCTTTCATCTTTCGTTTCAGATTTAGTTGCAGTTGTAGCAGCTGTAGTGGTTGTACTTTCGTCCTCGGTAGGAACAGCCTCATCTTCTTCTTCCGCATCTTCCACTGCTCCTTCGGCAGGAGCTGCGTCGGCGTCACTTTCATCATCACCAGTTTTGTCTTCCTCTTCAGTTATCTTATCTCTATCCGGACCATCATCCATATTGCTTGGTTCACTATGAGCTTCCTTCACCTCAGGCGAGACCAGTTCCAGCTCATCATTTGCAGCTGTATTGTTTGTTGTTCCGTTTGTTTCATTATTGTATTGAGTCAGATCCATTGTCAGTGCTGGATCAAGTGTGATATCTTCTCCCGCAGTGGCATTGTTTAATTCAGATTCCAATTCCTCCTCCACTGCAAAGAAGAAACAAGTAAGAGAAATTAACATGAGTGATTGATGACATCAACAAAAATGACACAAGAACGAAACAAAGTATAATTCCAACAAGAAAACTCACAAGCACTCTCAATAATCTCAATGCCCTCCTCAGTCTCCTTCTTCCCCTCCTCAAACATCCCATCATCATCCTCATTCACCAACCGTTCCTCCATCTCCTCCAAATCTTGAATCTTATCCTCAATCAAGGTCGAGTTCCCCGCCTGCCTCCTTCAAAATTTCCCCCACTAATTGCTCTTCACCCTGTTTCAACCCCTCAATGTAATCTTCCTTCATTGAGGCGACATTTATATCACCATCGTCGGTTTCACTTTCGATTTCTTCAATGGTATCCTTTATTTGACCAAGTTGTTCGGCTAGTAGGAGCTCTTTGATGGCTACATCATCATCCATGTAGTTATCTTCCTCAGTATCTTGATCATCATCAGTAGCTTGATCATCACCATCACCATCACCATCACTTTCTCCATCCTCACCACCATCAGCAGTTGTAGCAGCTTGATAATCAGTATCAGCAACTTGATCATCATCATCACCACCCAGAGTAAACGCATCATCCAACCGTCCCTCCTCCGCCATAATTTCCTCAATCAATTCAAATTCCTCCTCTTCCAATTCTTCCATAACTAAATCATTTTTTCCATTTGTGTTATTCTGATCTAGGATGACGAGTTCCTCCATTACCGCGTCTAATTCTTGGCTTAGTTCTTCTTCTTTTTCGACTTGGTCTTTAATGGTGGTGTTGTTAAGGACTGGAGTTGGTGTGGTGGTGGTGGTTGTGGTTGTTTCGTGAGACTTTTTTGGTTTGGAAGTGTGTTTTTTTTTGGCGTCCTTATTGGTGGTGATTTCTTCTTCTTGTGTTTCAATCGTGGTGGTGGCATCGGTGGTGGTGGAAGTTGTAGCCGCCACTGTTGTGGTTGTTTCATCGTGTGTTTGCTTGTTATCGTGTTTGTGTTTATTTTTCTTACTGTGTTTGGTTGTAGCGGCAGCAGTAGTCGTGGTGGCAGCGGTAGTAGTAGTGGAGGAAGATTCCTCCTTTTCTTCCTCAATTAGAACTTCTGCTTCCTTCACCATGTTTGCAGCAAAATCATCATCATCATCATCGTCGTCCTCTTGAACAACTGGTGGTGGCGTAGCCTTCTTTTTATGTTTATCTTTATTCAATTGACGATGATGATGATGATGAGCCCCACCACGCAAAAAGAATGACGGATCTTTTATTTTGCTGTTGCTAATGCCGTCGCTACTGATGGACGCTGAGGAGAATATTACCGACGACGCCAGTAGTAGGAGCGTGGTAAATATTGATAGTAGGCGCAGCATTGTTGCCTTGGGATTTTGAGGCATTGGATGGTGCTGTCTGGGCTTCTGTCTATTTATTGCGGATTATGATTGTGGTTGGTAGGTGTCGTGTGTCGTGGTTGGCTTTCAGCATTTTTTTGAGCTTGGATCTTTTGAGGTAAAAGCCGGGTCATTTTCATTTTCCACGTGAACGTAAATAAACCACTGGTACAAATTTACGTAGGAATTCAAATGATTGTCGGGCTGGTGGCCGGCGGGCGAAAGAGAAGATGGAAAATGGGACAATGGTACTCATTTCTCTGCATTTGCTGCATAGATAACGCATACGCATAACTCTCTATCGATCACTGCCCAACGAACTGCCTGTCGACATTGCTGTTCTTACAATAGTCAATCTGTTCGGGCCGACGCACGGGCAATACATAGTAGGCAAAGATTGCAGACAAGCTGTGTAGCACAGACTTCATCTGAGACGCGAGCATTAATTTAGTGTACAAAAATGTTGGAGGCCCATTAGATATTTTGGCTGAAAAACTATCCACAACATCCACAAGTACTCATATCATGACAATGTTATTTAGTGCTGCCTGCTATCGGCACCCAACATTCAAGAGGCGAAGAAAAATGTTTCCATGTTTTGCGTTGATGGCATTAGTGTTGGTCATTGGTGTATCAAGCGCCAATAACTCTAACATTGAAGCGCAAGAATACAACACTGAAACCCAACAACACCAACGACGACGACAACAAAAGACCAATGAACCCAACAACAATAACATCGCAGAGCAAATGCTATCGTCCTTTTTTGAAAAGTTACATAATCTTGAGGAGCAATTTGGATCAAATTTAGTCACTGTGCGAGATGCTACCGATGTGTATCCAATACTATCACAGACTGACAATGTTGTTGGCTGTCCTGCTGTGCACCACCATCCACAAGAAGAAAAGGAGAAACAACAACTTCCATGCTATAATACTCCAATTGTCACCATTCATGATCGTATCACCAACCCCTTTGATGGTCAGGCACAGTATCAACCAGAAGTTCTCTTACTCAGTGGGCTGGATACACCCACACGAATGGATATACTCGGCCCTTCATCGATTTATGAAACTTTGAAATTGTTATTGGATTGTGCTGCCTGTGAGGCATTATCTCCATGGGTAGTACCACCACAACCAGCAGTCTCAACGGCGCCTTCTACGTTGAATGATACGACAACAACAACATCAGAAGCACCACCAATTATCATCAATCCTGCAATCACATGTCGAAATGAATTACAATCTCAAGGGATTGATGATCCTCTACGGAAATGGATGGCACGACTTGTAGCGACACGAACGATTATTGCAGTGCCTATAGTTGATGCGGCTGGATTTTATTATCGATTGGAGATGGAAGAAGAGTCGTCGTTTGGTCAACAATCTACTACTGCAGATGATTCATCATCATCATCATCATCATGGTCGCAATGTGATTTTCCCTATCCTGATCACTGGAAGAATCCATCATCTTCTTCGGAGAGCAGTAATAACAAATGCATGAGCACATTTCCCACTCAATTAATAAATGAAATATTCCGTTCTCATGCGATTCAATTGGGAGTAGCATTTCATGGTCATGTCGATGACTTTTTATTGCCAAGTGGATGGATTGGTGTGCCAACTTGGGAGATGAGTGAAGTGTCACAATCATCATCATCATCAGCTAATAATGCACCGCAACCAATAGTCTCAGTAGATGAAGATGCAATGATTGAAATTGGTTGGGCGTATAGTATATTTGGTGGTGGGGGTACGTACAACAACAACAACAACAACTACTCAGTACAAACCATCCCACCCAAGTCGAAACAAGTTATGCAAGAGCAAACAACAACCGATAGCAGTACTAGTGATTATTGCAAAGGTGCAACCATGGAACACTTTGCCTTTTCTGCTGGTTTGACACAAATGGATGAATCTAATTCAGGAGCAGCAGTGCCAATTTGGTTGGAACAATGTGACAGTGAATATGCATCCGAACAACAACAACCTAGTAGCCATTATGATAGTTTATCGCTCCGGTCCTTCATTGCAAGTGTCGTTGCATCATCAACGAGTAAGGAGTATCCATCTTGCCTTCCTGGCTTTGAGATTGATGAACTGTTGTGCTTGCCTGAAAACAACAATGATCCACACTTCTTTTCGGACTATACGTCGCGTCTTGGTGGCAACATTCGCATGTCACTTCTTGCTACCGAACTTGTCGAGCCATGGACATCCATTCGATCGATCGCTGGAGTTGAACTCCGCGACGATGACATTATCCCATTATCTCCACGTTTACCCGAGAATTGTCCCGAAGCTAGGGCGATGACATTACCTGAATCCGTGCTGATGAAAGATGTCAACATTACCTGGACGGTTGGTGGAGCATTCACTGTGGCCGAAACAGCAATCATGCATGGCAAATGGGATGTACTTGATAAGAAAATATTTGACTGTGTGTCACAGCCTACGAAGCAAGAGTTGGATGCATTTTTCACTATACTGAGAGACTTTGAAATAATGGAGGGTGAAACAGCTCAAGAAATGGAAGATGATGTGAGTTTTACTCCGGTACAAAATGGCGTTACACGGTGGCATCCGTCACAACTGAACAGTGTAGCGGGAGTGATACCGGCTGAGACGTCATTTTCAGTGTCATTGGATCTTAGTGACTACAAGGTTGGAGACGTGATTGCCATTTATGCATTGGCAAGAACGGACCAGCGTGAATATACTAGAGAGAATCATCCTCAAAGTAGCTTCGTCAACGCACGAACAAATCCCGATTGGTCGCATACTAACAAAGGAATGGCTGGTAGTGCATCTGCAGTTCAAGGAAGACTAGATTGGTTTTCAGTACCTGTAACCATCACAATCGGACAGCAACCAGGATTTTTCCAAAGCAAGCGACCCATCGAGACTTCGGTGCGCGTTTCAGACATTGGATTGGTATCTGATGATGGCCCTGGGATTGAAGACCTTTTCTTTCCCTTACTGGCTGCAATAATAGTAGTTGCTTTGGTTTTTGTCTGTACCTTCTGTAGGGAAGAGAGTGATGGAACCGATGTGTTCAGCGTTCTTAGGGAGCGACGTGCAATCAAACGGCAGAAGATATCAATGGAAGAATTTTTCACTGACGAAGCCCATTGTCTAGAGTTAACATAATGTGTATAAAATAATCAAGATGCATTGAGGAGAGAACCGCTGGCTTCGAAGGAGAAATGATTCATACCAGTCATGACTTCGTCGGCGAGGTGAGGTGGGATAGATTGAATAAGGCCACAGCAGGCTTGTGCCAACTCAGCCATGAATCTACTGTCAAATCCAAGCAGCGTTGCAAGAATTGAATCTTCTTCGCTGTCACCCAAATCAAGTTGACCGGCCTCGTCAATCCACAATAAGACACGTACAAGTGCTGCACAAGCTAGTCGTTTGGATGATTTTCCATCGGAAAGCTCAAGCTTCTTTCTAAGCCAAGATTCCAACCATTTGGCAGATTTACTTAAATGAGTAGGGTGGGTTAAACTGTACCAAGCACGGAAGCAAAGCCTGCCTACATACACTGGCTCAAGTTTCTCTGTGTTTCGGGGCGAATCGAACTCTCCATACTTCACCACACTAAGTACGTGCTCTTCAAGAAGCCAAAGAAGATGAATTTGACCATCGCTTGGTGTAAAACTAGATTCTTTGTCTTGGTCAAATTTCAAACGAACCACGTCCATCATGTCTTTAAACTCGTTGACCGTAGCAGCGAACAGTGCTGTTTCTGCATCTTTGATTTCAATGTCCATCTTGGAGGTAAGAAGATCAACACACTCTAGAATCAAGCCATTTTTGCCACCCACCAGAAGCGCAGCTGCTTGTATGTTTTCTGCCAATGCGCATTGGCGCAAGACAGTTGCGCTATCGAAAACAAATTTTGATTCTACTCTCCTTCCTGCCATTTCGCACACAGCGTTGAGTAAAATCTGTGTAGGAATTGTTGTAGTTCCGTCTCTCCACTCTTTGTGCCTATAAGCTAGAATGAGAAGCGCAGCAATTAGTAGATCAAAATCAAGGCCGCATCCATTCATGGGTATCAATACGTCTTTGATAGATCGCATTGCTTCTCTGTAACATTGACTTTCATCGCTTGCATTTGACACATTTGTCGAGTCTACTCCCAAGCCAATCTCAGTCTCAGCGTTGCAAAAAGTGCCTGAAACTATTTCCCTAAGCCACTCATCAGGTAGATGAGAATGAATGTGATGATATTGGGTTTTGGACGGGAATTCTATTTCTCTCTTAAGACGTTCGAGTGCCCATGCTCGTACTTCGGGTTCTTGAAGCATCACATACTTGCCATGGACTGATACAAGACTTAACGCAAGTCTGGTGTCTTCTTCGATCGAAAACCAGAACGGCATTCCACTCTCTTCGTCCAGCAGGTCCAACAGAACCCTCGTGGCATCAGTACTTGATTCTAAAATTGTTTCCACTAGAGCAACAAAGAGACCTAGAGATGGGCGTTTGGTGGAAACTACTCCTGTACGCTGTGGTGCACGCCATCGGAGTTCATTGGGAATCGCTGTGTTGAGCACTAGTAGAGCGGATCGTAGGCAATTCCTAACCACGGCCATCTTAAGCAGACATTGCACAGGCCAAATAGTATCCAGCGTAGGACTTTCCACACTTGATAGCAATCTCACAATGTTCTGCCCCTCTGTCAACTTCTGATCCAAACTTATATACTGTGATATAGCCACAGTTGCAGCCCCAACGAGCATTAAACATGTGTCGGAAGCGTCATAAAGTTCATTTCGGATTAAAAATCCTTCCAAGGCGCTTGACATCTCTGCACCTCCTTTAATCAAGCAGCCCACCGCCATATCTGCAAGAGAAGTCATTGTATCTCGAGACCCGCCATCCGTGCAAAGCGGAGTGATGCCGTCGATTAACCCTTTGTGAATGCTTAGCTCACCAATGGAATCACCCGTCTTTGCTATTCCACGTAAGTCGTAAACGGCGTCTGCGTCATCAAGCAAACTCAGAGCCACAGAAGCAGCGGTGTAATAGTCACGACGTTGACACAGCCATGACAGCACGTGATTGAATGGAGTTGACAAAGGGCTGTGAAGGGCATTGGTTCGAAGCGATAGAGATTGTAGTTGAGTTCCAAAGCGGGCGAATGCAAACAAAACCTGACCATAAGCAGTACTCCGGCTCTGAAGTTGAGTCCAACTTGAGCAATGTCGTAACAGCCGGCTTGATTTTTCCTTGTGTGACAAAGCGAGTTTCTTCGAACGACTCGACCTCCGCTCGGGCTCATGGGATATACTATCTAAAGCTCTGACGAGAACATCATCAATTCCACCTTCAATTGCCGCCGTTACTTTGATTGATTCTTTTATCGTGAGGGAACAAGATAACTTTGTCAAAAAGTCATCTCTCTCTTCCAGCCGAAATAATGATGGGGGACTAGGGCGGTTTGGTGAAAAATGTAGTCTCTCCATCAAAGGATTGAATAAGAGAACGGCGACCAATAAGGGGCATGACTGTCTGAAGCAAGACATGGCATAGCATTGATGCGTTCAAATTGAATAACAAACGGTCCATCTGATTCGGTAGAACCGTCCCAACACACGAAATACGAGTTGGTATTAGGGACGACCAAGTAATGACCAACCTTGTCCTCCAGTGCACCACATGGTGTCCCGCTGCAATCCGGTGACAGCAACAACTTCATCTGGTGATGTCTCGCAATCGGTAGTGTCATCTATTAACACCCTGTGCCCAGGACGCACAGTTGTAAGGAATACAACTGCGTCCACGGCTACCTTTTTTCGACAGATCCAATGTGTGGTTCACGACTACAGTGGCTGTTGCATGTCCCTCTTCCGCAGACAAACTCTGATACGAAACGAGAATGCCGGGCGGTGACGATGGTATGGAAGAAACTCCAATAATTTCAGAGTAAAGATCTGATTTTTCTTGCGGCAACGTGAGTGAGTAGAGACCCAGCGATTCAGAAATTGTTGGCAGCTTGATGGGAACCGGATAAAACCTTTTGACATCTAAAGTGTCCACTCCGCCTCCTTGTGTGGAATCCACTCTCACCATCACAGCACAAGGGTGATGAGTGGCATGGCCTTCTTGGTCAAGGCCTCCATAGGTGCCCTGTTCTCCTGATATAATCACAAAATGCTTTGAACACAAGTAAACAGGATGAATCTTGCGTGGTGCAAAAGGCAAATAGATTGTTTTTGATTCCGCATGATGTCGAAGTGACACAAATGTGACAAACCCTCCCAGGCTATGTATCTTTCTGCCACGGACGAGTGCACGACAGCAAGCCTTTCCCACAGACAGCTAAATGACTATTGATTCTTGTCGGAAGTGAAACAAGACCCCGTGATGACATTGGTAGTGATGCAAGGTGCGTAGTGATACAGTTGCCGGGTCGATTGAGGCATCAAAGCTTGTCAAGTTGGCCCAATTACTTTTTGTTGCATCCTCTTTCTTCATATTTTCACTGTGCTCTTCCTCGACATCTTCTCTTTCTTTTCTGCCCTCAAAATCGCTTGATACAACGTCCTTCCAAATGAAAGACTTATCTCCCGCTTCTTTCAATCCAGTCACCTGAGATAACTTCACCGTTGCACTAGGTCGACTTAACGGAGCAACATCTTGTCTCAACTTGGTAAACAATTCTGATCCCATGACAAATGAGGCAAAGCTATTGGAAAGGCTTTCCGATTCTGGTGGTGACTTTGCGTGATTACTGCTGCTGCTGCTGCTATCTGAAGATGATTTGTGACTTAGAAATAAGCGTATTGCATGGAAAAAGTGTGCATATCCATCATTGGTAACGAAACATAGAGAGAGTGGTTGTTTCTTCTTTGTTGTGCTGTCGGTTGTCTTGGCATTGTCAACTGATTCGATCTTTGTATCACCCTGCGCTACTGCTCTATCGTTTGTTGTGTCACTAAACATTGTCGAATGATTACTCTGTTCCCCTCCAAAAAGGAAGTTTAATGAGCGAATCGCATCCATTGCATCTGCAATCCTGTCGTCATCTTCATTTGTTCTACCTTCTTGAGACGTTATCTCCTTATGAGGATGAGGTAATGTCCTCCCCCCCGTTTTGGGGTTCAACTTGACATTCTTCAACGACTCTCTACGATGATTATTATTGCTCTTCTTCTTCTTCTCCTTCTCTTCCACCACAGTCATTGTAGTTCTACCCAAAGCAACAAACGCCGGACATCCATCACCTTTCTTCGCATTGGAAGATATTGTGGACACAACTGATGTTGGCCAGCGCAACACCCTTCTTGAGAGTAGTCGAGAATGATTTGATGGTGTTTCTACCTCTTCTCCATGAATGGGTAGATACTGTTCATTAGTAGTTTGTTGTGTGTTCCCTGTCTTTTTGGATAGAGACGAAGAATCATAGCTGACTGATCCTCCTCCACCTCCTCTGGAAGAGCGGTGAGATATGGATGATGGGGAGGGGGTATTGGTCAATGATGACGATGAGGATGCTGATACCTTGAGATGTGAAGAAGATCGTCGTTTTTGTTGCTGCTGCTTGGATCGACTTGTAGTTGTAACATCCCCAGAAGCATTGTTATTTTCACTACTACTAGTAGGAGGAGGAGCAGTTGGAAGTGTTGGATCTTGTGTTGACATCAATTCCATTACCACCACATCCCCCGTTGACAGATTCTGTTCACTTTGTTCCTTTGTGGTTGCAAATACAGTTACTAATAACACTACATTTTCAAATCCTTCGTCTTCGTCGTCGTCGTCGTCCCACTCAACATTTTCGTCATTGTCAAGTTTTGCTAGTGTCTCATTAGTTCGTCGGAGAGGACTGGATGTATCTATCGTAAAATACTCATTATTCTTTTTCGTACCTTTGCCCTTCTTGCCATGCCGAAGAAACGCTGCGGCATCTTCTTCACTGACACTTGTTAATGTTCGATCCTCCCATAGAAGTGAGGATGCTGTGGATGCATCTGTAGCGGTGTTTCGCGGAGGCGAGATAAGATCATCATTATAATCATGATCATCGTTATTAATGTCAATTTCTCCCTTGTGTTTTGTCCCTTTTCTAGGGGGAGACATGCTCATAAATTTTCCAAAAGTCGAAAAGGAGGATGGAGATGATGATTTGGTCGATCCTCCCGCTCCTCCTCCTACACGGGGTGGTCTGCTGGGAGTAGATTTGTTGGATGGTGATGAGACAGCACCGCCACCACCACCAAGTTTGGATGCAAACCATGTCGATGGTGCTGTAAGAGATTTTCCAGATGATACTGGTGTCGTTGTTTCTGCGTTAGCAATCACTACTGCATCTGTTTCTAAATTGTTATTTGATGTATCTTGCTGTGGTTGTATTGACTTTGCATTTTCCATGAGCGGGGTTTGATCGACATTATTGTTGTCATTAGTTGTGGTTGCGGGCGTCGGATTTATTAGTATATCTTTCTGTTTGGTTGTTTCCTTCCGCCGTATCAAAAGTTTATCACGACGACGCAATTCCAATATAGCCGCATGAGCCTCCCTTCGAGTAAGTGTGATTGACGAGCTAGAAATTGGAATCCAATTTGGATCCAAATCATTTGATTTGTCATCATGAGATGCACTACTGCTGCGTATGATGTTATTGTAGGAATCGTCGACATCGGATGAGTCGTGATCATCTGGATCGGTAATGCCGAATTGGACACGCTCCCATTGAGGACGCTTCCAGCGCACTTGCCACGGTGGATGAGAGGGTGCTGCTGGTACTGCTGCTGATGCGGAGGCCATGGTTGTCATCTACTTTTATTTTTTTATGCCCGCTGTGTTCTTTTTGTATTTTTGAGGGGAAATTTGGGGGACGCCCCCCGAAAATCTTCCTCCTAGAAATCTTAACTATAGGAATTACTACTATATTTTCCAGAAAGCCCCTTTTTTAGCTTTCCACAAGAAAATCCAATGTAGGAAGTAGTACTGTATTTTTTGCCCCCAATGCCCCTCCGACTGCCTGGAGATTGTCCAACTCTCATTATAGCCATCAGTGCAGTGCTTGCTTCCTCAGAAGTACATGTGCATCGATGAAATTACTGCTTGCAGCACTCTCCTTACAACGAAGATAATCTGGTGATACAGTAGAGTCCTCCACTCATTCATTTGTACCATGCATTTCAATTGGGGCACACTGCAGTTCGAAGAAAAGAATGCTCACAAACCTCAGCTACATGATCTCATCAAGGATAAACCAAGCGCTGACGATGTTCAGGCTCTCATCAAAGAGGACCCCAATGCAGTGAAGAAGAAGAAAGGGAAGGAATGTCGCAAAATTTTTAGGAGGCAATAAACCAGGCAAACACGCTGTTGTCATGAAAGCAGCAAACCATAATCTACACCAGATTTTCCATCAGGAGAAGCCCGAAATAGACGATGCACGAGTCATGTTGAAACAAGTATTTGAGGCTGTGAAGCACTTGCATGAAAAGAAGCTAATGCATGGGGACCTCAAGATGTCCAACATTGTGCGTTTTCGAAACGATAACCAATTGCGTCTTACAGACTTCCACGCCTCAGCAAGAATAGTATCAATGGACGGTGTGGAAGAGTCTTTCGCCTGTGCCAATTTCTCGTCGGCGCTACTTCCGCCTGAAATGATAGAAAAGATCGAAACAGAAGAACAGCTAAAAGGATTCAATAAAACTGGGAGGGTGAACATGACAAAGATCTAGTCACTAAGATCGCTCCAAAGCTATACAAGGAACAAGGGATTGTGAAAGCTCGATATGTTGTCAAATCATTCCGCACAGTAAGCGGCAAGCATGTGTATGAAGGATTGCCTTACGATCTGGTGCGTGCATCGGAAAGTATTGATGCATGGGCACTGGGTGTTTTAGTATTTACTCGGCGAAACACTTATCCCTTCCACTCGTGAAGATGGCTGTGCGTCGGGTAAGGCTATGCATCTCCTTTACTCCTTGGGGATGCAGCCCGAGATATTGATAGAACTCTTCAAGAAAATCGACGACGACGATGATGCAGCTCGCGACCTTGTTCAGCAATTGCTACAAAAACAACCAGAAAAGAGACCTTTAGCTGCCTCGCTCTTGGCGACACATCCATTCTTTCACCATAACCGCAATGACGACGAAATGAAGGGGTTCATTCACCAAATGAATGCTAGGCTTGAAGATGTCGATAACACTCTACAAAGCCAAGCGAAGCAATTGGAGACAATAAATACCAACAAAAAAGTAATAAAGAAGCTATGTGATGAGAGCAAGGCAGAACTATTCCGCACTGCTGGTTTGCAGTGCATCGGTGACCCAGAAGACGATACTGCACTCTGGACTACGCTGACAGATCCAGCAGCTATTCAAAATGCCCTTCAAGACCGGGCGAGGCAGCTGCGTGGAGAAGAAGAGCAGCTCCAACACAATGAGCATAATATTCAAAACACGATAAATGAAAATGTAGAGGCAAGCGCTGAAGCTGCACAAGACGCTCCTGCTATCGCTACTAGCAACAATTGCTGCAAAAAGTTCATGATGATGTTTGGTTATTAGTTAACAAAACATAATTTGCAACCAATTACATACCAAGCGCCAATGATAGCACAGACTTCTTTACAGCTGGGATAGAAACCAACACTGTACATGCAGATGCAGTCAATGCCATTGCAATGGCTGCGAAAGGGAATGCATCCTTCTCGTTAGCGAACGCTGCAGTGCCCAAACCGTGTGCTGCAGCACCAATGCCAAGTCCTCTTGCGACGGCATCTTTGATTCCAAAAGCATCCAAGATGGAAGCACCAAAGTTGGCCCCAAACAATCCTGTCAGCACCACAATTGTCACTGCAAGTGATACATCTGCACCCATGATTGCTGCAATTGCCATTGCAAGTGGAGATGTAATGTTCCTGGAAAGCAGACTTAGTCGAATGGAAGTATTGCCAAGTCCAAGCAATCTAACTGCAGCCGCAGTTCCGTACAAACCTCCTAGAGATGACACAATTGTCGATACGCCAACCTCTTTAATGTTTTCACGCATCAACTTTTTCCTACCATACATTTGACAAGCAAGTGCTACGACAGCTGGTCCCAACAAAAAGAGTAATACGTCACCAGCCCCTGCCGACAGAGGTGCAAGTGTCCCAGCTTTGTACGATTTGATGATATCAATAAATGTTCGTCCTGTAAGAGAAGCCATCAGTGTTGATGCAACCCAAGTAAGGCTAGCGCATGTAATCAATGGATGAACCGTTTTTGTAAAAGATTTCGGAAGATTGGCTCCAAAGACAAATGTTGAAAGAGTGGTAAATAGCAGAAATGATGATTGAAGAGGTGTAATCAGTTGAGTCGCCGAATTCTTGATAGCTCCAACGGCAGCAATTCCACTGACGCCTGCAAGGGTTGTAAGAGTCTTTAGCAACTTTGCTGAAAAGGGTTTTGGAGGCGGATTTGTCACAGCTTTGACAGGAGCGATAAACTCAGTGGCTGGCGCGTTGTTAGTAGTAGTTTCACCATCACCTCCCATGAGACGTCTTATTCCAAGCACCGACCAAGCCGTAGTAAACAGGGTAAAGAAGAACCCTCCAACAATCACAGTGAATAACTTCAGAATTTCCAAAGAGTTTCCTAAACTACCTGCCAATGGCAAAGTAATCAAACTAGGAACAAAAAAGACTGGCAACCACTTGGCCAACAGAACCGCACCAGGATTCAACGTGTTGTAAATTGTCTCGCCCCATTCTTCTTTCACAGCTGTTAGAGCAATCATTGTCGCAAACAGTGTCCCGCATCCTGCCAAAGATGATGGGAACGGAATCGAGTATTTTGTGAATAAGGAGCGAAATTGTACATCCAAGAATATTAGGAGTGTTGTTGCGAAGGCTGTTTTCTGTTTGCTGCCAGAGTTGGAGGTTGCAGCGGCTGCGGTTGCGGATGCAGATAGCTGTGTAGTAGAAGACGTAGTACGAGAAGGACCAGAGTGTCTGTGGTAACTGCTAAAGGCAGAATTTCTATTTGAGTTCGATTGGTACAACTGTCCGAGATTGACGTTGGGAGATAGTGTCGAGTGCATGCTCCGAGCCGATCTTGCAGATGGACGAACAGCCACGAGGGCTGCCGACAACGAAAACGCATTGAATAGTAGACCAACAAACAGCATCTTGGGTAGTGTAGGCAGTAGTAGAGTCGGCAATTTAATGATTATTGTACTTCATTACTACCTACTTTCACCTTGATTACAGTGATGTCATCGTCAGACACAAAACTCTTGATTTTGTTGAAGCGTGACGCCATCGATCCAGATGCGCATCTCAGACGGTGTCGCAGGGGGATGTTCTTCTTTCTCGCTCCTCGCTCCCCAAAAATACCGCACGATGTAACTTCACGAACCACGAACCCAATTGTCTTCTCGTGAAACCCTTCGGCAGAACAAACATCATCGCAAACGTACTCCTCTCTGCAATTATTGGGACGTTCATTTGGCAGCGGTCATTAGAGTCTTTGTCGGCATCGCAACAACTACGCAAGAGTTCTTATTCATCTCGAAGGCTCACGGCGGCTGTATCCCTCTTTTGCACATCTTTATCTGCTTATTGCACTTGCACGATGTCAATTCATCATCAATCTCCATCTGGCCGAACCCGTCAACTTTCACGAGTGAGCTCACCACAATTCCCGTCATCATCTGATGATACTAGCTACACCTCTTCCAAAAGTAGTACAATCAGTGGCGCTGTAGAGAGGAGCTCCATGGTAGGTACCTCTTCAAGCAAGAAAGCCGATGTCAAAATAGAAGACAAGCTTCAAAAAGACATCACTAATAGAGCACTATGTAAAAAGGCTCAGATGGAGAATGATGCAATGGTGTATTTGGATGGGCCACAGATCTATACATGTGGACAGTGTCGGACACATTTGACTAGTCATGATGATATCATTTCAAAGAGCTTTCATGGTAGACATGGTAGGTCTTTTGTGCTTGTTGTGTCGTCTTTCATTATGTCTAAACTTCCTTTGCTTGTATGCTTTTTGAAATGGAGTTGTTGATACGATGATGAAGTTTGTGAACTGCAAAGTTGCTGTGCCCCAATATGCTTTCCGGCAGGTCACATTCATGTAGGCTTGCATGTATCGTGTGCTCATTTGAAGGGATTTCCTTTGCATATCTTATTTTAGCATATTCTCTCACTGGTATCGCTTGCTCTTCTCCTATCTACAACAGGACGTGCATATTTGTTTGACCAATGTGTCAACATTGTCACTGGCCCACCGGAAGATCGAATTCTCATCAGTAAGTCGCTCAAAGTATTGATCGTTTTCTCTCTTCGCTCAAACACTCACAGTACTTTTTGCTCCAGCGGGTTTGCATTCCGTATGTGATATCAACTGCAAGCGTTGCGATACATTAGTTGGATGGACTTACCAAAGAGCCTACGAGCCTAGTCAAAAGTACAAGGAGGGCAAATTCATCATTGAGAAAATTCATTTACATTTGGAAGAGAGTGACTATTACGATGTTGACAGACCAGCTGGAGAGAGGGCAGATAAGTGGCGCAAGAGGAGCATGAGTTGGGGGAGCGAACGCAGCTTGAGTGTGGGATCTTATGGAGATGCATTTTCAAGGAGTGTTGGCAGCGGTAGCGTTGCAGGAAGTCCTCCGTACTCATCTTTTTATCGCTGTCCACAGTCACCACCAACAGGTGGAAGGCACCGACATAATGGATCTTCCAATGTCCCTCCGTTATCACCGAGGTCACCGAGTCAAATCATTTACGAATATCAAACTGATGATTAGACCTGCGAGCATTGCTTGGCATAAATACTTATATGAAAAGTATTGTATAGATCTCTTGAAACAAGACATGCACAGTGTCTTTTGAAGTCCTTTCAAATGAGAGAATCCACGGAAGCTGTCTTATGAACTTCCACTACAGTAGAATGTAATAATATTAAACTATCCAACAGTCAAAAGAGCAGACACATCAAACGATCTCAGTGAGTTCAACTATGCAGTCTACTATTCTTTAAGCTTCCTCATTTTGACATTCCGACAAGAGTGTAATTCTTAACTTCAAGTCCCAAGCTCTTCATCGCCTTGCTAACCTTAGGGTTTCCCTCCTCTACCATGTGAGATTGTTCCGTAAGACATATTCCCTCATAAAACTTTCTCATTTGGCCAGCAATAATCTTCTCCAGAATTTCAGGTGGTTTATTTGTCCCAGTCATCTTTTCCAATAAAATCTCCTTTTCCTTATTCACAACATCTTCCGGAACGCTCTCGGGATTCAGATACGTTGGTTTTGCGGCTACTACATGCATTGCCAATTTCTTTGCTGCCTCTTTTGCCTTTTCGATGTCTGAATCAGAAGTTGCTTCTAATTCGACCACGGCAGCGGCACTTCCACAGGTAGAGTTTGGTGCACGCCCATGCACATATCCAGCCAATACAGACTTGTCAGAGGATGCCTTCATAATGATCATTGAATCTACTTGAATGTTCTCACGAATGGCAAGGATGGCATCATTTAGACTTTCACTGAGTACTTGCCCTTTGCTATCCTTTGCAGAAGTCATGAATGCAGCAATATCGACATCATCTCCATGAACATCACTAGCAGTAGCTGCATCGGCAATCTCCTGAACAAAGGTTGAAAATGTTTCACTCCGACTGGCAAAATCTGTCTCACTTGCAACTTTGACAATACTCGCTCTATCTCCATCTATGTTCACCCCGACTAGGCCTTCGAGTGCCTCTCGTCCCGCAACTTTGGAGGATGCCTTGGCAGATCCATATTTGCGAAGCCACTCTTGTGCCTTTTCTAAATCGTGATCTACTTCGGGTGTGGAGAGTGCTTTTTTACACTCCATCATCGGTGCACCGGTTAGTTCACGCAGTTGCTTTACGAGTTGGGCTGTCGATGGTTTGGCAGCTGTTGAGAATGACTGGATGAAGTGTGTTTTGTTGTTGCTGTTGTTTTTGGACAACGGTGTTGATGCAGACGCAATTGGTGCGGATGGAGAAGCAAGAACCGATGCACATCTTGCGTTACTGGTGATGGCTATCCTTGCACCACAAGAACGGAGCCCAACTCTGGATAGAATCATTGTCGTCGTAGCTTTGAGTTGATGGTGAAGGATATAGTACTAGGGCTCAGTCCTACGTCGAGACCAATGCCATGGAGACGATGCTCTTTTTGTGAGCAAGCGACGATTTTGAAAAAAGAGAAAAGAAGGATTTTCTCCGGACAGCGGACAGACCAATCGTAGAGAGGGAGTGAATGATCTCAGAAGAATTAATTGCAAGAATTGTAAATAAATACAAAGTAATTGAGTCGATGAAAACATAGGCACTTCTATTTACTAAATGCCTGTGTTGCTTAGAAATTAGAAATCATTGACTTTGGTGTTTAATTTAAGGACCAAATCTTTTGTAGGGGGGATAGAAAGATCTCTAATAATCTTGAATTGAGAGTAAATTCCATGTTCGATTGATGTATGTATGTATGTGGTGATTGTCTAAACTCCTGTCAAGTCTCACTTTCATTGCAGTACCCAACAGCCCCAATCTACCACCCCATTCTAATCTGTATTTCTATCAAGATACATCATCCTCTTGCTCTCTCTCTCTACGCTTCATCCTCCGCATCCATATAAAGACTAGCATCAAACCCCTCAATCGGCGGAGTCAACAACGGAATCGGCCTCGAATCCGGAGGACCCCAATTATCATTCACCTTAAACGCTGCCGCCCTCCATTTTCCATACACACTCTTCTTCTCTCCCTCTATAGGCGTATCCCCTAAATCCCCTTGACGTGGTAATAATTTCATGGCATGTTTCTTCATGCGTATTTTCACCGCCAGGTCATGATTCAGTTCGTTA
This sequence comes from Skeletonema tropicum, assembly GCA_037178625.1. NCBI lineage: Eukaryota > Bacillariophyta > Thalassiosirophyceae > Thalassiosirales > Thalassiosiraceae > Skeletonema > Skeletonema tropicum. The sequence goes on from CM074137.1 coordinate 1,044,085, forward strand.
TGTCGGCGGAATGATCCAATGACGTGATTTCGTCCGATTGCGGCACGAATGGCCATTTCTTCCTCGGATACTTTGGGAGGTGCGGTGACGGGGGCATCATAGGCCTTGGTCATGAGATCGACGAGACGGTTGGCTTTGGCTTCCTTGGCGGCCATTTTGGAGGCGGAGGCTCCCTTTTCTTTTGCTTTGACTTTCTTTTGGGCGGTTTTGGGTTCTTCGGAGGATTGTTTGGGGGTGGGCATGGCTTGGTAGAGGTTGGGGGTGGAGGATATGGATCGGATTGTTGTGGCGGATAATTGATGTCGCTGGAGGAGCGATCGTATCATTATTTTGTGCATCGACATGGTCACTCTATTATTTGATGTGATATTAGCTGTAGAAGCGCAGCAGCCAAGTATTCGTATGTGGTGGGGATGCGGAAGCAGTGGCTATCAATAGACGTAATGGGTAATGTAGGAAGCTACGGCGTAGTGTAGGAGAGTGTAGGACATCAACGCGCCATGGTCAAAAAATTAGCTTGCTTGAGCTTGGCAGGACTTTGAAAATATGGTGCCCCGGGTTCAAATCTCAGCATGGAGAGTGTCAAAGTAATTTACTCCCCTCATTCATTAGAGCTTAAATCAGCTGACTCACTTACTTATACCCTCCCATATCGCCCTCAAAATATCAGGGGTCTTACTTCCCTTTTATTGGGACGACGATCAGACTGATCGTCGACCTCCTGCAATTTTGCTCTTTGCCACCCATCTCCAATAATTTCTTTCCAAAACCTACCGCTAATATCGACCATAAACTCAAACCTTCCATACACACCACTCCAACAACAATGGGCGGCCACTCGCATCGAGCCGGAAAGCTCAAACAAACCAACAAAAAGAACAAACGATCCACCGCCTCCAAGCGTAGTAAGAACCGACTCCAAGGAGGAAAAGTTGCCGGCTCGTCCAGCGGTGGTGCACGCAAATCACTCAAAGCATCCACAACCAATGAAGGTTCTGCCAAAGCCAATCGATTAAACGCCGCAAAGCAAAAACGAGATGCGTCCAAAAAGGCTTTATTGCAAGCTCGTCGTGGCTTACTTGCATCTGTGGCATCGTCTGTGGGTATTTCCGCCTCTAAAGCGTTATCGTCCCCACCTCCACGAGTTGTGGGTATCATTTCCTTATCAGAGCAAGAAGGAGAATTGGAAGAGTGTGTACGACAGTTTGTAGTTGGTGGTGCCGATAAGGTTATTGCATGTGAGAGTGATGGGACAAGGAGAACTGTGACTGCGTCGTATAGTGCTCATGCCAAGGGTGGACAACCACATTTGACACTCTTGACCAACTCGACGTCGTTTCATCCGCAATATGCATCGAGTTACAGTGAGGAAGATGCATCGGTCAATGCTGCACTTGATCTCTGCCGTGTTTGTGATTTGGTGCTGTTTTTGGTGGATAGTAGTTCTGTCACTTCGTCATTGGCCATTCATGCTGGTAGTGGTGGATGTGGTAGTGGTAGTAGTGTAGGAGGAGGAATGAGTATTGCTGGGACATCCATCAAGACTTCGGCCAATACGGCACATTTGGACCATTTGATTAGTGAGCGTGGTGATCGGATTTTGACTGCGATTAAGGCACAGGGTATGCCTACACCTGTTACCTTGATTGTTCATAAAGAGATTGATGGGGATGGTTCTCCTCAAACTATTGGTGGCACCATTGATTTGAATGCAACTGATGATGCAATGCAAGATGATGACGAAGAAGAAGAAGAAGATGAATATGAAGAAGCCATGTCTATGGGAGTTACGACTCATCGATCCACCAAATCAATTCGACGTACGCATATTCGTCGTCGGGCTGAGTTGAAGAAGTACATTTCACGGTTTGCAACAACTGAATTTGGTGAGAATTCCAAGGTGTTTGAGATTGATATTGCGACAGGAACAACAACTTCGACCGGAAGTGGAGATTCGATGGACGACATTGCAAGTGTGAATACCAGTGCCACTAGTACCATGACAACAAAAACACAATCAGAGACATCCTGCGCTGCACTGATCCGAATGTTATGTACCATGTCCGCGTCTGGTACAAGCTGGGTAGCAGAAGCTTCTCGGCCCTTTCTCGTCACAGATGGCAGTGATAGTGCTCCGTGCAAGGACATCAAAGCAGTGCAATATGATGAACTGACGCAAGAGTTAAAACTCACAGGATATATTCGTGGAAATAGTCCTTGGAATGTCAATCATCTGGCTCACGTTCCTCATCTTGGGACATTTGCTGTGAAAGACATCAAACTGGCTGGCTTAGGTGCGAATGGGGATCAATTGCCCCCAATTGTTGCAATGGGAAGGAAACAACGAGTCAAAAAGAATGACGGCAACGTGACAATGAGCAGCAATTCTTCGTCGAATGGTGGCATTCTGCTAGCAGAATCTAATCCAGAAGAGCGTGAATCATTAGAAATGTTCGCATCACCCGATGCTTTGGAGGGTGAGCAGAATCTTATCGGATTTGATGAAGATGGATTTGATTTAGACGGTGATGATGATGCCGGCGATAAAAAGAGTGATGTGTTTCAACCAGGAACGTCACGTCCCGCTGGATGGTCTGACTACCAATCAGCGTGGCTTGATGCCATTGGTGAAGATGAGGAGGATGCGGAAGATCGTGGAGAATTGGCATATGCTCTGAACAAGAAGAATGGAGATGCGACTACCGTTGGAGGTGGTGATGCATTCATGGACGACGATGTGGATGTTAATGCCGAAGAGAAACGAGCATTGCTTGCTCAGCGCAAACAAGATCGTCAAAATGACCTTCAATTCCCCGATGAGGTGGATTATGAAGAAGAAGGTGCGGCACGTGATCGATATGCACGTTATCGCAGTCTCAAGAGTTTCCGAAAGAGTTATTGGGATCCCAAGGAAAATTTGCCAGATTCGTATGGTGCTGTGTACCACTTTAGCAGCTTCAAGGCAACGCAGAAGGATGTGATGCTTGATATGAAGGACATGAGCGATATTGTGATGAAGAAAGGTTGTGGTGTAAATGTTTCTTCCAACAATGATGGTGATGCTGACATGAATGATTCGGACGATGAGGAGGAAGAGGCCATTGCACGAGCATGTGTCCCTTCTGGTGCATATGTAACCATCACTCTAGAAGACGTGCCTTCACAGTCCTACGCTCGACTCTCTCCAGATACTATACTAACTGCAGTATCTCTCCTACCTCACGAAAACAAGGTCTCTGTGATTCACATGGGTCTTTCTCAGTCTGTAAAATGTGAGAATGATCCCGAGGTTCCAATTAAGAGCAAGGATGTCCTCACCTTCCGATGCGGATGGAGGACTTGGCAAGGCCGCCCGATCTTCTCCCAAAACAACTTAAATAGTGACAAGCACAAGTTCGAACGTTACATGCCAACAGGAGGTGCCTTCTTTGCGTGCACAGTCTTTGGACCAGTGACATATGCTCCTTGTCCTGTCCTCATGTTCCGTGAGGCAGCTGAGAGTGAGAGCCTTGACAGCAAGAGACGAGAGTTTTTAGCTCATGGGACTATGCTTGGTGCTGATGCTGATAGGATTGTATTGAAGAGGATTATCCTGACAGGGTATCCTACCCGAGTCCACAAGAGACATGCCACAGTCAAGTACATGTTTTACAATCCGGATGATGTCAGGTGGTTCATGCCAGCAGGCTTGACAACCAAGCATGGACTGCAGGGAAATATTCTGCAGAGTGTGGGAGATCACGGTGTAATGAAGTGTCTATTCAATGCTCCCATCAAGCAGCACGATACTGTCTGCCTTTCCTTGTACAAGAGAATTTATCCCAAGTTGGCACCCACTGGGGATGAGGAAGGACAACACCTTGTTGTCTTGTAACGTTTGTCATGGGGTAGTTACTTTAGGTCAATAATGAATAGAAGGTTAACTTTATTGGCTATTGTAATCTGGCTATTGTAATCCAGAGCACTTTACAGTGATACACAAGTTGGATTTGTCAAGGTAGGTATTGCTCAAGGTATTCAGCTTAAACCGCCCAGCCCTGCTATATCTCTGTCACCTTCGTTCTAGTATAAAAATAAATATGCTACATCATCTTCTCCCAAATCCTTACAATTAATTATAACTCCTTCGTTGGTGGCAAATCAGGCAAATAAACACCAAACCTCTTCTTCATTGCAACTCGCTGACTGCTGAATTTATCATCAGGTGAGAAACGAGCAGGGTGTGCGCTTTCTGTCACTTTCTTTTCTGGGTTGAATTTCTGTTGATGTGAATTGTATTGTCATGTTATACAATCAGCCATTCAAGTTTGAAGCGTAGATAAAGTGGGAATGAAGGTCAAAAAGAGGATGGGGATAAGAAACTGATGTGTTAGATTTGAAACAGAATTGAAATTGGGACATCAAGCAACGTTGAAGATAGGCTCAAGAGAATATTGCGTATAGTCAAGATGAGCATCGCCATTGAACGAAAAGTTCTCGGACTGGTGCCAGCATCTAAAGTCTCTTCATTGCCAAGACATTTTAAGTTTTTCATGCCATCAAATCGTTAACACATGATGTCGACATCAGGTTGACATCAATTTGCACATCATATGTTACATGAGAGATCACGACAGGTACACACCTTGAGCGTATAAACCCGCTTGCCATCCTTGTCTAAATAGTACATAAGATGCATCTTGGGCGGTCTGTTGGATTATAGTAGGTGGGTTTGTTGGTCGTTTACTCCCTACTAGGTCGGCGTTATGGCATTATGGCAGATGCATGCAGATGGTCAGCCACTTTTGGGAGGTTTTGTCTGCGAACGACATACAGACCACCATTTTCATTTTCCCCGGATCTCCCATTCCCATTTCCAACACTATAACACCAGCACTATCACTATCATTGAGTGAGATTGTGTGCCCTATTATCCTCCTATTATCACCATCATCTTCCATTGGTCGGCGCCTGATATCCTGTGGAAAAGAATTCAATCACTTACAATCTTTATTATCATCGTTTCATTACTCACTGCAGAAGTGGTGGTCGTGTTCATTACTAATTCTCGAACAATTACACAAGATAGATATCGGATATTACATTATTTATTTGAAATCAAATCAATATCATAGATTTTTGGCTCGGAGATAGTGTCACAGACGGGCCAATTGCAAAACACCCCAGAAAAATATAATTACCTCACAATATATACACAAACTAATCCATCATGAGCAACGTCGGCGTCCCAATACAACTCCTCTACGAAGCCGAGGGCATGAAAGTCACCGTCGAATTAAAATCGGGTGAAATCTACCGTGGCCTACTCCTCAACGCAGAAGATACAATGAATATGACATTAACGGATGTAGTACGTACGGCAAGGAATGGACAAGTTTCGAAATTGCCCACAGTGTATTTACGGGGGAGTGGGGTACGGTTTATTGCCCTGCCGGATTTGTTGAGGAATGCTCCGGCGTTTAAGAAGGTTGCTAGTATGAAGGCTAGTATGGAGGCGGAGAGGGGGAGTGGTGTTGGTGGTGGTGGTGGAGTGAAACGAAAGAGAGAGTAAAAGGTGCTGATGATGTTGTGGCTTTCGTTCATCCGGGTTCTGGATTAAGACGATAGAATGCAGTACGGAGATAGGGGAGTGGGCAGATTGGCCATCAAATTGGTTGAGGTGAGTATAGCTCTCCTCGTCAATTACCAGATCAAATGATTAGAAGAAAGTCCACTGACAGAGTTGACAGAGCAACTTTCTTGATAAAGTCCTTACATAAAGTATTCATTGATTCTTCAGAGCAAAAACTTCTAGTCTTCCTCTTCCTCCAATTCTTATCCACAACCAATCTTTCCAACGATAAAAGGCACTGCACAAAACTATTTTAATATATCTTTTGCTCTCTAGCTAATATTTAAACAAGTTCAATCACTGCCATCTTGGCATTATCTCCCTGCCTGGGCATAGTCCTCAACACACGAGTGTAACCTCCCTCCCTATCCGAATACCTCTCAGGGGCAGCCTCGAACAAAGCATGGACCAAATCCTTATCATAAATCCATCCAAGAGCCTGACGTCTAGCATGAAGATCTCCTCTCTTTCCCAATTGAATCATGTGATCAACGTGTTTACGAACTGCCTTGGCACGGACAAGGGTAGTCTTGATACGTCCGTGACGGATGATTTCAGTGGTGAGTGCACGCAAAAGAGCCTTGCGCTGATCGGCGGGCTTGCCGAGCTTGGCAACCTTCTTTCTGTGGCGCATCATGTTAAGTTCGGATGTGCGGGAGGAAGTGCGGGGTGCGGCAATTGGTGTTTGGGAGACTGTGGAGATGTGGGTTCCGGTGAAGGAGGTGGCGCCTGGAGCTGTGAATTTGATGAAGGAAAATATACATGAGACGTGTCAGTGAAATAATCATTTACAGGCAGGAATAATTTTGTGGATTGTTAGCCTCCATTGCTGTGTAGTTCTATCCATTGAATACTGCGGGCCACGAGCCGGATTCGGAAGCATAATTAACTTCATCTCAACGCCAAGATTAGCTTCCTGATCGGCTTTATAGCCGTCCAGAGCTCCAGAATAATTATCATGTCCTCCCTCTGCAGCACTCACCAAAGGCCGAAGCCCCGGCAACCAATACCGAGCATAGAATAGCAGTGACCTTCATGATGTCTATTGTAATACTACACGTTGTTTATCGCCGCTATTATTCGATTGCTGGAAGGCAGGGGCGTCGAGTTGTCGAGCCCTCAAAATTTACTTGTGGAGGGGGAGATGAGGCCAAACCTACTAATTCCTACGTACAATCTCTCTTTGTTGTTAGTGCGTCAGCGAGAACCAACACATCAAAAACGAAAGCAAATGCACGCACACCGGAGTCGTTTGCATCAGCTGATCGCCACCACTACAATCATAGAGCAGTAACAACACCATGAGAACTTTTATTGTTGCCGCTTTAATTGCTGGGGCTTCCGCCTTCGGTACGTAATGGACTGCTTGTCGAGAGGATAGGCGGCGGTAGTATTGTTCACAACATCACATCACTGCAATTTATGGGTCCACGTGGCGTTGAGAACAGTGCTTGTGATCGGATGGAATGAAGGCAATAATGAATGTAATCAGAACAATCTTGGAAGGAGTTTGGATCTGTAATATTGTGGAGAAGCAGTGTGGCCTAACGTGTCGCTGTTGCTCATTAATGCAAAGTCATGTTTTCTAACTCTGCATTTTATTTTCTTCAATCAAATAATTAACAGGCGTCCAACCCATGGCCAGCAGCCGTCCTTCCACCGCCCTCAACGAGTTCCTCTCCCCCGAGGATCGCGCTGATAAAATCGCACGATGGGGCGAGATCCGTGCAATGTCGGCTGATGAGGCTGCTGCCAACCTTGCCGGTGAAGAGCTCGAGGCATACAACAGATACTACGAAGAGGTTCGTGAAGGAGTTTTGAAAATGCAAGAATTAGCTGGCTTGATGATGAAGGATGTAGAGCCTCCCAGAATCAAGCCCAAGACTAAGAACCAGAGGAAGAGGGATAAGTGGGCTCTTGTTCAGAGGAGGGAGGCTGCCAAGGCTGCTGCTGAATAAATGCATTGCAAATAATGGTGATCGCTTATCATGATGTATTTTTGTCTCTTTAAGAATGAAAAACGATGTTAGTTACTCACAAATCAACTGCTGAGATTTTATTGTATGAGTGCCTGAGATGTGTTGCTTTTTGAAGACTGAAGTAGGCTGTGATTTGAAAACCTCTTTTGTTGTGTTACTATTATAAACTGAGATGAAAATCTTCCGCCCCTCTCTATACCATGCAAGCCACTTCTTATGCCACTTTCATCATGTGCCGGGCTTGCACAAACACACCCACAAGCGAAGCTGTTTGCAACTTTTCATCTGTACCAAAAGCTAATCGATGCTCTACTCCACTCATTCCGTCCAGTAGCACAGCCATTACTCCTGGAGGCAAGTCCAGTTCAGAAACAAGAGTGGTAAAGTCCGTCAAAACATCCGTCCTGAAAAGTAAATGAAGGTACAAGTGTTTCACGTGAGCACAACTCGTTACAGAATGCAGCAAAGTATGAAACTGACGATTGGAATTTGGAATGTACTCACAATGCATATCCCTTCGTTGTACACATATCTGTAAGCTTTTCATAAGCATCCCGAAACTCCAAATTCATTAGCCAATCCATGGCAATCGTCACATCCTTCGGCAGCGGCGCTCCACTTGTCATATAAACACTATGCTCATTCACAACCTCGCTTGACATGGCAGTACTCTGCAACAAGTTCAACACCCGTCTCATATCACCCCCACTCAAATTCAAAATGGCATTCATCCCATCCTCCGTATAATTCACTTTCTCTGCATCAGCCACCTCCAACAATCGACTACGAATCTGATGCTGCTGCAACGGGGCAAATCGAAACCTCGTACAACGACTTTGCAACGCGGGTATAATCTTGCTCACATAATTGCAAATCAAACAAAATCGTGCATTTTTGGTATGTTTTTCAATGACTCGTCGTAACGCGAATTGTGCATCGGATGTCATGGCATCTGCCTCATCTAGAATAATTAATTTGATGCCTTTGTGGAAGAGTTGACGTGTCCCAGCGAATTCTTTGATTTCGTTTCGGACTACGTCGATACCACGTGAGTCGGATGCATTGAGTTCGAGGGCCATGGAGGAGTAGGCTGCTGTGGATCCGTACATTCGTTTTGCGGCAGCGACTATGGTCGATGTCTGTGAGATGGTGAGGAGTTAGTGTTTGTTGCATTTAATGAATGAATTGGTCCTCTTGCATTCGTGTCGCGTGCACTAACATGTGTACACATCACATACACCAATACCACCCATACTGATATTCTAGCCTCAGAGCCAGCTATTCCACTCACCTTTCCAGTTCCAGGCGGTCCATACAGTAACAAATGCGGCAAATTGTCATTGTCAATCAACTTAGTCAATATGCTAACAATATCTTCATGTGCCACGAGATCTTCCAGTTTGGCAGGTCGGTATTTTTCTACCCATGGCATTTGTATGCTTTCATCTGGGATGGAGTGGCGCTTGTTGACCTTGATGGTTGGCTTGTCGTCGTCGGTTTCCATCTTTGCTACTCCCGTCATGCTTGTTGTGTCGTCCTCGCGTCTTGGGTGTAGTTGTTGCCTCCGTACTACGCGTCCAGCAAACAATGACATTGGATTGGTTCAGACAAAAGGAATCAGGGTTCTCTTCTTTGTTTTAGGGGGCTTCTTTGCCCAAGTTAGGGGTATTGGCCCCCCCTTCAACCCCAAGGTGGACTTTTGTAAGCAAATTATCTACACCTTCCGCCCCTGACGTCCCCAAAAATAGAGGACTTCCCCTTCAGATCCCTATTCGCTCGCTTCATTTTTCACTTCCTTCGATCGATTTTACATTTTTCCCTCATTTATCCGTCCATAACGCATGAAACCGAAGGCATTGACACCAATAGAGCGAAATATAACAATACAATGGACTTGACAAACATCAAAATGCCTCCAGCAGACACGGTTCATCCCATTCTCAAGCATCCGCGAGACGAGGGATCACCGATCAAAGCCTCCAACGCAGCGGCGGCACCAGCGGCAGGCGTCAAATCAAAAGCGGATAAATCCAGACACATAGCTTGGGATGAACATGCAATTGAAGAGCATGATTTACTAAGAGGTACTCGGATGAAGGTGCGTCTGATTCTAGTCTAGAGGTTTTTGACCTGGTTACCACTGATGTGCAAATATTCAAGCTCACATATCTCATGTTCATTTGCATATATTTCTACTATCAAATTGATAATCCAAAACAAAACCCGGAAAAAGATTGACGAACCCAACACACCCTATACCCACTACGATCATCACTCCGACGAAGAATCCACCTCCTCAGGACGCCACCCCCGCTCCCCAGACGAAAATCATCCACATCACGAGAAAAACTCCCTTGCCAATCAATGGGGTGACATCTCCTCCAAACTCCAAGCTGTGGCAGATAAGCGAGATGCGTGTCCGTTGTCACCGGCGCCGTCACGAGATTCGGTCATGAGTGATGAAGAAGAGAAGATTAAGGCAGAGGAGCGTGAGAAGAAGTTTAAGGATATGAGGAAGAAGCATTATAATGAGGCGGAGATGATGAGGAAGTGGAGGGAGCAACATGCAAATATGGATGATGAGGACGAGGATGAAGATGACGATGATGAAAAGATGAAGGAGTAGAAGTAGAAGTGAACAGATTTTGTGTATAATTTAGGAAGGTAGACGCAAAACGCAATAAGGGATGATGATGCAACAAGCCTCGCGACACAATATTAACGAGTCTTTCAATCAAAGCTTACCATGATATAAGCCGGCAGATACCTTAGAAGGGACATTTATCTTCCTTGAAATTAGATTATAACGTATCCCTCTAAATTGTCAGTAGCCTGGTCATCGCGAACAGCTGCGAGATTGATTTGGAGGTAGTGAGGAGCAATAATTCTATATCCATATCTGTCATGAGCTGCATATTCCTTCATTGAGATCGTCTGATTTGAAAGGAGAGAGCCAGAGGAACGTGTCCAATGATCAAAATTGGTAGTCCATGGCATGAGGTGAATGTACCATTACATTAGGACCTTTCCTTGTTTGGTTGTTTGGCCACAGGCAACAACATTGATGTCCAGAGACCAGCTGCGAGCCCCGTGCAAAGAGTCAATGCATGAAAGGCTGATTGATTCCCTGGCCTTGCTCTGAATTCATAATAACCAATGGCACCACAGCACTTCTAAGTACTTAGTAGCTTGCAACCTGAGTTCCCAGACAAGCTTTTCGAATCCATCCACTTGACAACTCTCCTCTTTCCGATTTACTCTCATTTCCCATTTCTGTATCGCGGTTGTGGGTATCTTGAAGATTTTGCCAACGTCACAGCTTGAATCTTTCACCGCGCCCCACCGCGATGATTTTTTTCATCGGCATCGGCTCCATGATAAGTATTGTATCTTTCCGCCCGGCTTGGCTTTGGCTTGGTACACTATCCAGATAATAATATCTAGGACACGTTCACTAGCAACGCAGTTATTGTTTGAAGAAGATGATGCGATCCAGATATACAATGGCCGCAATGGCCATCCTTGCTAGCTGTTTCACTGCGACCACCACAACATATGCCTTTGCGCCAGCGGCTACCTCATTATTGCATAGTAGTACTATCATAGCTCCTTCCTCACTCCAAGCTTTCTCAGACAATCACATCGAAGGAGAAGAAGAAATATCATTCGCCTCAGCTGTAGCATCAGGATGGCAACCCGAACGTGGATCCTTTGCCGGTATTACACGTCGCAATACGAAAACGTCCAGTACTGCTTTGGGTATGAGTGATTATGATTCCTATGCTGTCATTCCGGATGGTGGATTGAGTCCTTGTGTGATTAAGGTTGTGGGTGTTGGTGGAGGTGGATGCAATGCTGTGAGTATCATTACGTATGTGCAGATGTTCACACTTTGTTTCTGAAATTGTATTCCTCATACTTTTGTTACTCGTTCAAAATCAAATGTTCGTATGATATGCAAACAAATAATCCAATTACAACAAAACTGAACACACACAACAATATACAAAATATAGGTTGATCGTATGCTCGACACCCGTGTTTCCGGAGTAGACTTCTGGGCCATCAACACCGACGCTCAAGCTCTAGGCCGTTCCAAAGCCAAGGGTGCACGTGTCCTCAACATTGGTACAGCCGCAACACGTGGACTGGGTGCCGGGGGAAATCCCGATGTTGGTCAATTAGCCGCGGAAGAATCACGCGCCGAAATTGCTGCCATGGTGGAGGGTACAGATTTGTGCTTTGTAACGTCTGGTATGGGTGGGGGGACGGGGAGTGGAGCTGCACCTGTGGTAGCGGAGGTTAGTAAGGAGGCTGGAGCGTTGACTATTGGGATTGTGACCAAGCCATTTAGGTTTGAGGGAAAGAGGAGGATGAGACAAGCGGTTGCTGCTATTGAACGGTTGAAGGAAAATGTTGATACGGTGATTGTGGTTAGTAATGATCGTCTCTTGGATATTATTCCAGAAAATACACCAATGAATCGAGCGTTTGCGGTAGCGGATGACATCTTACGACAAGGTGTGGTGGGAATTTCCGAAATTATTGTCAAACCTGGATTGATCAATGTTGATTTTGCAGATGTGCGAAGTGTCATGTCCGATGCTGGAACGGCACTGATGGGGATAGGAATTGGATCTGGAAAGACTGGTGCTGAGGATGCTGCCACCGCTGCCATTTCTAGTCCTCTTCTGGATTCTAGTATTGACAATGCCAAGGGTGTCGTTTTCAATATCAGTGGAGGAGAGGGATTGAGTTTAACGGATGTTAATCGTGCAGCAAAGTTGATATATGATTCAGTCGAGGAAGATGCCAATGTGATTTTCGGTGCCTTGATTGATGATTCGCTTGAGGATTCTATTTCCATCACAGTGTTGGCCACGGGCTTTGCGGATAATACGAGACAAAATCTCGAGTTTTTGAATGACGTTGCTTCGAGACCATCAGCTGCTAGTACACCTCCACCACCGGTATATGTAGAAGAGGAGGAAGATGAGCCTGAGGAAGAGGAGGAAGACGACAATGATGGCAGAGTACCATCGTTCCTCCGTAGTCTCAAGAGAAGGCGATGAGTGGACGGTACCATATCTATTATGTAGTTGATTTGTTATGTTAGCTATGTTGGTGTTGAGTGTGTCTGGCGTTTATAAGGTACATATTATTGAGGTTTCCTGCAAGCTAGAGTCTGACGAAAAGACTCGAAAAGGGTAACCAATTGCATGCATATATTCCATTCTCATTAGAACAGAACAAGTCACTACATGATAGTTCTAGATAATGAGCTACTAAAGTTATCAAGTTAAAGGTACTTATTTCTCTGAATACCTTAAGCAATGGTACCTAGCAGAGAGCAGAGACTAGACTGCAGAAACATACTTACACATTATTTCATCGAGTCACTGTAATGTACATCATCTTCTCCTCACAGTCCGTTTCCTTCGCCTCGACAACGTTCCAGTTGCCTCCACTTCTCCATCCCCCCTTCCCGCCCCCGCCTCTAACTTCAAAACACTCTCAGCACCCTCCTTCCCCTGCTTCACCGCATTTGAAATCATAGACGCCAGATGCCACATTCCCCCATCCCGATCCAAACCGCGTGAATTTTGCATATCATTGTGCATCTCGGCCACTTCACGCATAACCTTGGGATCTAAATCAAACTGAAACGGATTTTTTGATCCCGTCTCTTCTTCGAACCATTCATCAAATTCTTCATTAGACATGCTTCGTTTCAAGTCTGCAGTTGTTTTCAGTATAGCCAATCCTGTCTTGGGGCATTCTTCCAGTGCTTCAAGCGCCGTGCGACATTTCATAAAGATAATTTGTGACTTTTGTTGTGTGTCTTCGCAGTCGTTGCCAACTGTGTCTGGGTGGTGTTTCATGGCGATTTTTAAGAATGATTTCTTGGCATGGGAGTATTTGGACTCTTTTGGTATGTTGAGTGTGCGATATGGGCAGGGTGGCGCTTTTAGAGATGGTAGTGATGAGAAATAATGGTACTGTTGTTTATTCGTAGAGAAGACTTTTTTATGGCTGTTTATTATTATTGCCGTGTTGCAATGACAGGAGGTAAACGTCGGCCGTCTTCTTTCCGATTTATGTGTTGCTGCTTGGAGCAGTCTCCTTTGTAGCGACGTCCGGGTAGAATTCATCCTGAAGTATGTTCCTCCTCGAAATGTAGTGTTTATGATGTGATTGTCTGGGATAGGGAAACGTTGCAAAGTTGCAACGTCGGCTTTTTCTTCCCTTTCCTCTTTCCTTTGCACAAGATGTACATAAATTGTACGTAGGAATAAGTAATAAGGTATGTGTCCCGTCATCGTCTGCGCTGCTGTCCATCAATCATGTCATTGTTGTCACATCCGGCGCAATGAGTACAAGTATTGAAGCGGCGGCAAATGAGGTGTGTGCTTCCTGCGGAATCGCAGCAGGGGCCAACGTTAACTTAAGGAAATGCACCGCTTGCAAACTCGTGAAATACTGCGGCGTTACCTGTCAAAAGGCACACAGGTCAAAGCACAAAAAAGCATGTAAAAAACGAGCTGCAGAATTACACGACGAGATTTTATTTGCAGAGCCTGATGGCACTCATGAGGGAGACTGTCCCATCTGTTTGGTGCCTCACTCTCTTGATTTAAGTAAATATAGGATGATGCCATGTTGCAGCAAGACTATCTGCCAAGGCTGCTATTTCTTCAACATGAAACGAGAGGCAGAGGAGGGAAAACGTCAGCACCAGTGTCCATACTGTCGGCAGGCCATCCCAGAAACAGAAGAAGAAATTCAAAAGATGCGAAAGAGAAGAGTCGAGGCAAATGATGATGTTGCTATTCGCCAACTTGGTACGCAGTTGAATATCCAGGGGGATTACATTGGTGCAATTGAACATTGGAAAAAGGCAGCTGCGATGGGTAACAATAGAGCGCATTATGAGCTCTCTGTCATGTATCAAGATGGGCGAGGTGTTGAGCAGGACAAGAAGAAGCAGATTTACCACTTGGAGGTCGCTGCCATTGGCGGAAATCCCAAAGCTAGGTACTTTCTTGGACGTGAAGAGGCCATAAATAAAAACTTAAAGAGAGCTGTGACGCATTGGTGCATTGCCGCCAAGCAGGGATATGACGAAGCATTAGAAATGGTGAATAAGTATTTTGCAGATGGGGTAATCCCGCTAGGATCATTCACCAACACTGTCCGTGGATATGAGGCTGCAATCGATGCAACGAAAAGTCCTCAGAGGGTGGAAGCTGAAGCAGTCAGCGAGCAGTTTAGAGCAAATAGTTCTAGTACCTAACGTCTTAATACTTGGTATGTTACTTGGTCACATAGTGTCATCTATGGTGGCTAGAGCTGGCATAGGCATTTCCAAATTTTTGGCTCAGTAAGTCTTTGTGGCATTTTATGAGCCCTTAAATGGGGCATATCGTACTCCTGTTTCCTGTTAGGTTTCAAAATGGCCCTTTTCATGGGCGGCTGCGGCGTCGGGCC
This sequence comes from Skeletonema tropicum, assembly GCA_037178625.1. Classification (NCBI taxonomy): domain Eukaryota; phylum Bacillariophyta; class Thalassiosirophyceae; order Thalassiosirales; family Thalassiosiraceae; genus Skeletonema; species Skeletonema tropicum. Next base: position 1,059,163 of record CM074137.1, read on the forward strand.
GGCGCAAAGAACGCAAAAAAAATAGTATTTACTGCAGTGTGTCCACCGTAGTTGCCCGCGGATGTGTCCGCTCAATGGGGCGGGCAACTACGTGGACGGGCAATTACGGAACACGTTATCAGTTATTGTCCGGAGTCCGGACTTCCAGTGTCCGGATTTTCCAGCGGGCAACTACTGTGGACGGGCAAGTACCACCAAGGTGGGCGGGCAACTACATACGGTGGACACACACACTTCAGCCGTTCGAAGAGGTTCAAGCACGAAGCACGAACCAGGGATGTGCCCTGGCACGACAACCATTATACCAGGAGTAAATATTAGCAGTGAATAAAAAATAAACAACGCAACGCGCCTCAATCCACTCCACAATGTCCTGTCTGTGTATCGGTGGCGTATGCATCCCCTACGCAGGCCTCATCCCACTCCTCCTCTTCGCACTCAAATGGGTCGCCGCCCAGCTGGCCAAGGTGGGATTGCTTCCCGACTTTGTTGCCAAGCGTCTTGGTCTGCATCAGCAGTCGGAGAAGGATACTTGTGAAAATGGCGGTAGTTGCTGTGCACCAGAGAAGAAGCAAACTCGCCGCCGTCGTACTGCTCGTGAAAGTAGCACTGCATCTACAGCTGCGAACACATCTGATGAGAATACTGAAGATGAGAAAAAAGAAGACAACAATGATAGTATTTCAGGAGGAGGTGAGGTTGAGCATATCGATACACTCACTCGATGGTCCGAAGTATTCACACGAAGCAAACAGCAATCATCGTCATCCACCCTATTATTTGTCAAATTTACCGCCGAATGGTGTAAACCATGCAAAGTTATACAACCAACCTACATTTCATTGGCGGCACAATATCCCAAATATAAATTTGTTACAGTGGACGTCGATGGAGATGATTGTGATGTGTTATCAAGTAAGTTACGTGTAGCCATGATGCCGACGTTTGTTTGTTTTCAAAATGGGGGGGAGGTTGGACGAATGAGTGGGGGGAATAATCCGGAGGGATTGAAGTCTTGGGTGGAGAAGATGAGTTCGTAGTATTTATGTATGTAGTATAAAACTCATCAAAAGAAAGTGTAAATAGATAGATAGATTACGATCATATCTATTGAATTACATGGCTGCGAAGTCAATGATGAAGATCAAATGAAGGAAGAGTCCCATCTAAATAATGAGAGGAGCTAAGTCGTTCGGTCGGTCGGTCGGTCGTTCTGTCCGGGCCCTTTGGCGTGTCCTTTGGCCTTCACGGGCATTTTCGATCGACTCTTTCTTTGATTGGCTTGATTTGACCCCTTGCCCCCGCCCCCCCCGTTTTTAGAATTTTCGATTGACTCTTTCTTTGATTGGCTTAGATTTGATTGTTCAGGGGGGGACACCCCCCTTGCCCCCCCGTTTTTAGAATTTTCGATTGACTCTTTCTTTGATTGGCTTAGATTTGATTGTTCAGGGGGGACACCCCCCCTTGCCCCCCGTTTTTAGAATTTTCGATTGACTCTTTCTTTGATTGGCTTAGATTTGATTGTTCAGGGGGGGACACCCCCCCTTGCCCCCCCCCCCGTTTTTAGAATTGTATATAAGTAGACACAATCAATATCGTAGTAGATAGCCGGTGCCTCCTCTCTTATTTAGAAAACCCGCGCAGCTGCTAGACGAGCGTCAGCGAGGCTAGTACTATGAAAAAGAGTAACATTTCTTTATCACTTCTCCAATTGACCATCTTGATGAAGCTGAGAATGAACAAATCCATCCGTTGACAGAGGCACATAATTCACAAGGAGTCAGGGCTATGGAAAAGTATGAACCTTCCAAATCCAAACTTAGACTTGGCACACATGGCAGTCTTCGCTGCACATCTATCCGGAGTCAAGGGGTAATTAATACAATTACTATCCAGACTTGAAGCATGGAGTAATTGAAATCATATAAATGATGTGAGTCTTGGCATTGAGATTTTCTTTGAATTGTGGACAGAAGAGTTACATAGTTGCCGCAGGTTGTACTCACTTACTGGTAGATGCGCATGAGTATTTCGAAATATGTGGTACAATACACCAATGAGAGAAATAGGAGTACATACAGGTGTGTTGCGCGGTCTTGAAGTCCGTCTGGGCCGGTATTATACTTCGCCTTTTGCAGAATCTACCGCGGACCTTCTTTCTTTCAACTTACCGTCTCCCTGAGCTTCTGAAACTTACTTCCAAACCAAAAGTATGTGTTGTAAATAAAGATTAAATTTAGTTATTCACGCATCTTAATCGATGCGAAGGGCGGCGTCTGGGAGACATGCAAAGATAGACATCCCGCCGCTCGCCCTCCCTCCATGCCATCCACACCTCAAATACATCTTACACACAAAACAGGATTCTCATTCAGCTGTGTGTGCATCCTACAATCAGAAAGCACACGCATTGCTTCTTATTCCTCATTGGAACAGACCTCGCTTTCGGCCGAGTTGCTGTGTGACACAAGAGAATCGACAAGGTCGTCGCGAGGAGACCCAGATGCAGTGCCATAAGCAGCATGAAGTTGAAGCAGAAGATGTCACCGTTACTGAAGGCGAGCTATGCCTGCCCTCAACGCCGCATGTATGTGAACGGTCTTCAAGCAGCCTCTCTAAACCGCAGCAGCAGCCACCGGCACCGGTAGCCGCTCTCTGGGACTCAGACGCAGCGCCAAAACGCCACAGTAGTGGTAGCCTTTGCAGGTGTAAAGTTGAAACCAAGCGGTCACTGAAGCCGAAGCAGGCCCTCAGACGTGATGACCTCAAAAGCTCGAATGGTCTAGCCACGCTAGAATACTACGTTCAAAATTTTAGGTACTTGAGTAAATTGAATAGAGCGAGCCCTGATGATGATATTGTAGGTGAGTGAAACTCATGACAATTGTTGTGCTTTAAATGTTATATCTTACATACTTAACGCGAACACACAACACACACGCACAGTTGATGATAGTATCTTAGAATCACTTCCTTCTCGAAGTAAGGCAAGACCACATTTTATCGGGTCATCATTCCCTAGACAATACAAGAAGTCTTGCTCTGATCCTAATCTTCCATCGTCGCAGTGTCCACCAACACCAGTATCATCGACTACAACAGCAACAACAACTTCGTCAAGAAGTTCTGCTTCGAAAAGTTCTCATCTTCAAAACGGAAGCAGCAAAGGTATGAAAAGATACCCTCCTCCACCATCACGACAAAGGTCATCCAATGCACAAACTCGTCAAGTTGCAGTAGGAGCACATGCAGCATCAGCTTCTTCTTCTTCTTCAGGAAGTGTGAAAGATGAAACAAAAGCAGATCAGTTGAGAGAACTATGCATCGATATCATTCAAACTCGACCACAAGGAAATGATAATGGAATTAGAGACCTCGCGACACAATGTCATCAGCAGCTCGCCAAGGATATTGATGCAAGAAAAAATAGTACCAATGAGATACCTCGTCATATCAATAGAAGATCTCATCCATCTCGCAGTAGATTCGCCGAGATAAAAGATGAATGGCCTGCCTCAAGATGTAATGTGAAAGTGAAAGATACTGCAACAGCTCAGTTAAGAGACCTATGCGTTGATATTCAAACTCGGCAAAAGAGAGGAAACAGAGACCTCTCGGTAAAATCTCAATGGCAGCGCAAGAAGGATATTGACGCGAGAAAAAAGAGTATCAATGAGATACCTCAACCTCGCAGACACAGCAGATTCGCCGAGATAAAAGATGAATGGCCTGAAGACGTGAGACTCAGATCTTGTGACGATTTGGTCTCTTGTGTCACCTTGCCCTCAACAATTCAGCATAAATAGAATACATAAGCTACTACTTTTATAAAAACCTTCAAATCGAAAGCAGATTAGAACAAAGATTCTGATCGTAAAGCGCAATTAGTGTGATGTTGACAGCCAATCCGAAATCGACCTATGGCGCATAAAACGCTTCGACATCTAATGTTCGCATCCGAATGACCATCAGTAAGAACAACTAACAAAAAGTGTCAAATGAATACATGTAAACGCACATAAATACCAACGTCCACAAGTACAATTTCAGCAACGATCAAATCAATATAAAAAGAGTAAAAAAAAATTAACCTCATGAGGTCATCTCGTATGAAGCATCGCTTAACTACGACCAATCCGCCTGGGCAATGCTCAAAACCTTCTAAGCATGGGAACATCTAAGTAAAAACGAATAAGCAAATGTGTACTGCTCACACGACTAGCGTGCGTAGAAGCGGTGCTTCAGCATCATAGCAGATGTGAGGGGTCCAGTGTGGGCTGGACAGCAGCACTACATTCCACCAGACCGTGTCAGTCACTGTCTGTTTGGGCATGAGCCGCTCCTCTAGTGGCCCATTATAGTCGGCGGTGATACTACTTCTAAACAAACACATTTGTACTGCTCAGACGACAAGCGTCCGTAGAAGCGGTGCTACAGCCTCGTAGCTGATGTGAGGGGTCCAGTGTGGGCTGGACAGCAGCACTACATTCCACCAGATCGTGTCTATCGCTGTCTGTTTGGGCATGAGCCGCTTCTAGTGGACCATTATAGTCGGCGGTGATACTAAACAAACACATTTGTACTGCTCAGACGACTAGCATCCGTAGAAGCGGTGCTACAGCATCGTAGCTGATGTGAGGGGTCCAGTGTGGGCTGGACAGCAGCACTACATTCCACCAGATCGTGTCTATCGCAGTCAGTATGGGCATGAGCCGCTTGTAGTGGCCCATTATAGTCGGCGGTGATACTAAACAAATACGTTTGTACTGCTCAGACGACAAGCGTCCGTAGAAGCGATGCTACAGCATCGTAGCTGATGTGAGGGGTCAAGTGTGGGCTGGACAGCAGCACTACATTCCACCAGACCGTGTCAATCGCTGTCTGTTTGGGCATGAGCCCCTTCTGGTGGCCAATTATAGTCGGCGATGATACTACTTCTCAACAAACTCATCTGTACTGCTCAGAGGACTAGCGTCCGTAGAAGCGATGCTACAGCATCGTAGCTGATGTGAGAGTCCAGTGTGGGCTGGACAGCAGCACTACATTCAAACAGAACGTGTCTGTCGCCGTCAATATGGGCATGAGCCGCTTCTAGTGGCCCATTATAGTCTGCGGCGATACTAAACAAACACATTTGTACTGCTCAGACGACAAGCGTCCGTAGAAGCGGTGCTACAGCCTCGTGGCTGATGTGAGGGGTCCAGTGTGGGCTGGACAGCAGCACTACATTCCACCAGATCGTGTCTATCGCCGTCAGTATGGGCATGAGCCGCTTGTAGTGGCCCATTATAGTCGGCGGTGATACTAACCAAACTCATCTGTACTGCTCAGACGACAAGCGTCCGTAGAAGCGATGCTACAGCATCGTAGCTGTTGTGAGGGGTCAAGTGTGGGCTGGACAGCAGCACTACATTCCACCAGATCGTGTCTATCGCTGTCAGTTTGGGCATAAGCCGCTTGTAGTGGCCCATTATAGTCGGCGGTGATACTAAACAAACTCATCTGTACTGCTCAGACGACAAGCGTCCGTAGAAGCGATGCTACAGCATCGTAGCTGTTGTGAGGGGTCAAGTGTGGGCTGGACAGCAGCACTACATTCCACCAGATCATGTATATCGCCGTGAGTATGGGCATGAGCCGCATCTAGTGGCCCATTATAGTCGGCGGAGATACTAAACAAATACGTTTGTACTGCTCAGACGACAAGCGTCCGTAGAAGCGGTGCTACAGCCTCGTGGCTGATGTGAGGGGTCCAGTGTGGGCTGGACAGCAGCACTACATTCCACCAGATCGTGTCTATCGCAGTCAGTATGGGCATGAGCCGCTCCTCTAGTGGCCCAATATAGTCGGCGGTGAAACTAAACAAATACATTTGTACTGCTCAGACGACAAGCGTCCATAGAAGCGATGCTACAGCCTCGTAGCTGATGTGAGGGGTCCAGTGTGGGCTGGACAGCAGCACTACATTCTACCAGATCGTATCTATCGCCGTCAGTATGGGCATGAGCCGCTTGTAGTGGCCCATTATAGTCGGCGGTGATACTACTTCTAAACAAACACATTTGTACTGCTCAGACGACTAGCGTCCGTAGAAGCGGTGCTACAGCCCCGTAGCTGATGTGAGATATCCAGTGTTGGCTGGACAGCAGCACTACATTCCACCAGACCGTGTCAATCGCTGTCTGTTTGGGCATGAGCCGCTTCTAGTTGCCCATTATAGTCGGCGGAGATACTAAACAAACACATTTGTACTGCTCAGACGTTTGGCGTCCGTAGAAGCGGTGCTACAGCATCGTAGCTGTTGTGAGGGGTCAAGTGTGGTCTGGACAGCAGCACTTCATTCCACCAGATCGTATCTATCGCCGTCTGTTTGGGCATGAGCCGCTTCTAGTGGCCCATTATAGTCGGCGGTGATACTAAACAAGCGCATTTGTACTGCTCAGACGACTAACGTCCGTAGAAGCGGTGCTACAGCCTCGTATCTGATGTGAGGCTGGAGCAGCACTACATTCCACCAGACCGTGTCAATCGCTGTCTGTTTGGGCATGAGCCGCTTCTAGTGGACCATTACAGTCGGCGGTGATACTGCTTCTAAACAAACACATTTGTACTGCTCAGACGAAGCAGTGACACAGCGTCGTAGCTGATGTGAGGGGTCCAGTGTGGGCTGAACTGCAGCACCACATTCTTCCCGATCGTATCTATCGCCGTCAGTATGGGCATGAGCCGCTCCTAGTGGCCCATTATAGTCGGCGGTGATACTAAACAAGCATATTTGTACTGCTCATACGACTAGCGTCCGTAGAAGCGGCGATACAGCGTCGTAGCTGATGTGAGATGTCCAGTGTGGGCTGGACAGCAGCACTTCATCCCACCAGATCGTATCTATCGCCGTCAGTATGGGCATGAGCCGCTTCTGGTGGCCCATTTCAGTCGGAGGTGATACTAAACAAATACATTTGTACTGCTCAGACGACTAGCGTCCGTAGAAGCGGTGTTACACCATCGTAGCTGATGTGAGGGGTCCAGTGTGGGCTGGACAGTAGCACTACATTCCATCAGATCGTATCTATCGCCGTCAGTATGGGCATGAGCCGCTTCTAGTGGCCCATTATAGTCGGCGGTGATACTAAACAAGCACATTTGTACTGCTCAGACGACTAGCGTCCGTAGAAGCGGTGCTACAGCATCGTAGCTGTTGTGAGGGGTCCAGTGTGGGCTGGACAGCAGCACTACATTCCACCATATCATATCTATTTCTTTTAGTTTGGGCATGAGCCGCTTCTGGTGGCCCATTATAGTCGGCGGCGATACTAATCAAATACATTTGTACTGCTCAGAGGACTAGCGTCCGTAGAAGCGGTGCTACAGACTCGTAGCTTATGTGAGGGGTCAACTTGGGGCTGAACAGATCACTACATTCCACCAGATCGTATCCATCGCTGTCAGTATGGGCATGAGCCGCTCCTCTAGTGTCCCAAACTTGATCTTCCAATTCATTTCTGCAGTGTTTTGACGATTCATGACTATGTTGTAGAAACAAAACTCGACCTATATTGAAGCTGCCTCACACGATGTTGTAGAGTGTGTAGCCAGCTTGCGAATCTAATGACCTTTTTCGTATCTTTTACAACATTCTAGAGACTTTTTGATCGGCACAAACTTTTATAGCTGCCGTTGTTGCCAAGAGACTTTTAAAGCTACCGTCAGTGCTAGTCATAATGCCAGATGTGTTGTTGCTGCCTTTTTCATAATGTTTGGAATCTTTCTAGTCAGATAAGATATGTTATATTACAGTAGATCATCAATTAGGCAACACACACAGTATTTCATAGCTAATAATTGATTCGTACTTCCTTCAGTTCTTGATGCTAGACGGTAATCTTACACCTCTTCTATTTGAGGGCAGTAAGTTTTGCTGCAGTCGCTGTTGAATCCAGTTGCTAAAATCATTGCAGCGGACATATCTGTCTCTGTGTATTCAGTATCTGTGAGAGGTGGCAGTTCGGGATACTTCTCTGCAGAGATTGTATTCGTTTCCAAACGTTGTTGCACACAGTAGCGCTTTTTTGGTATGAGGCATGCTTGAGAAGGGCAATTCACGTCGCTGTAGAGTGAGCTAGTCTCCTTCTCTGCTCGAATGCGAGGAATTTCGGCATCGACAGAATACTTTTGAGAAACTTGGATCAATTCACTGGGTGGTGATTGATATTCTGCTGTTTTGAGCTCCGAACTAGATTGCTCATCGCCAGGAGCAGGAGTAGAAGTCGAATTCCCATGCATTTCAGGATGAAGTCTCTTCCAAATCAAGTCGAAGAAGATCTTCTGGGATCCAAATGGCTGAGATAACTTTAGATGTTGATAAGTGACACGAAGAGTTAGAGGAGAAATCATCTCTCGAAGAAAATTCTATGAGTTAAGCCGGTGAACTAACCTTTTCTACCTCGTGCATCTCAGCAAGTGTTCTTATGTGAGTAGACATTCCATCGGGGCACTTAGGGCACTTTTGGAGATGATTAGATAGCACGTGGAGTGATTTCGAGACATCACTGAATGTCTTCAACGTGAGAGGAAAGAATCTACCACTACCATTTCCACCGTAGCAATGCCTACACGCGAGTCCTGGAAATCCCACTACGTGTCGCTTTCGTTTGCCAAGGCGATCCGACTCGGTGAAGTGGCATGTCGTCATTTGACTCAAAACATAGAAGGCGTACTCAGTCGCAAAAGTCTTGTCTGAAGACTCAACCAAAGAACGTAGCTTGTTGGGGGAGACGACTTGAGGAAGAATAGCAGGACTGTTTGCCGTCTGCTTATCGCTTGAGTGGAAGAAAACTCCCTCGCTTGTATCGACGAGGCCCTGTCAAGCATTTGGCAGAAGTAGAGTTGTGAGATAGGAATAAAGAATGAAAGCATGTATACAATTTTCATCGACTCAACTTACAAGTTTCCTGGCAGCCCACACCCAGTACTCTTTAGTAGAAGCACTTCTCGCTGTAAGCACTTTGAGTTTGTTGTATTCATCGTGAATCTCCTTTGACACGGAAGGACAGTGCGGAAAGTGGCGTTGCTGAATTATCATCGTTGCGTTATAGATACCGCTGATGGAGCTAGGGAAGTATGTTGAGCTTTTGAGCTTAGTTGTACTATACCTACAATGAGTACACCCGACGCCTACTTGCCTAAGAGTAAGACACTTCTTCCTCCCTTTTTTTGGAACTACGAAGAAATAATTATTGAGTGATCAAGTATCAAACGATGAAAAAGTGCTCAGAAACATGCGTACTTACCGCCAACTTCATTTGCATCAGCGCAAAAAAGGTAAATGTTGTTTCTCCTCACAAAGCAATGCAACTCAGTCAAGTGCCGCTTGTCTTCAGGAAGGGCCAGGCTCTCTGGATTCCCATCTTTCGTCCCAGAATGAATTCTTGCTTTTTCTCCATCTGTCATGCTCCAGTCATGCAAGGCTACAGCCTCATCATCTCCAGCCGCAACAATTCCAGGAGATACAGAGTAGCCTTGATCTGTTTTCATCCTTTTCTCTCCAGCTTTCTGGTTAGTTTGCTCAAGAATGTCAAGAGAGGGTGCAGTAAAGTCGATCGGTGGAGGACTTTGTCCGTCGTTTGGATGTACCAATGAGCTGGTTGAATGGGAAGGGATTGGAGTCTCCACGGCAGCGTCGTTGCTTGGCAACACAGGATAGAAAGGAGGCGGACCATCTGATGGGAAGGACATTCTATTAGCGTATGATTTCGGCAAACGTTTGAGCGGTTGACGGCTTCGTTTGCTTCCCTTGGCCACAGAGATGTTGCTTAGATACATTGTCCTCAGTAGTTTGAATCGCAGTAGCTTTGTTAGAAAATTACTCTCTATAATCTAGACAAGTACAAATCGCAGTAGTTGAGCAATACTGCAACTGCGAGGAGATGCAATAGGTATAGGTTCGTGACGAGATTATTGACTGGGCCGTTTTATGCGACCAGTCTCTTGGGGAGGTCTATGCAGCTCATCGCCATTTGATGGGACCGGTCGACGTTGGCAGTTGAATCGCACCTTCATATTCAAACAGGCGATGCACATGAAAAATTTTTTGTGATGGCCAAATGAAACTTTGAAGAGTAGTCCTGTACCGTAACGGGTCAATCCAAAGGAATCGACACACATCAATGATAATATTGATCAAAAGTTGGTCCCATGGCAACCTAGGTACTGTTATCCTCGCCGGCTTCATCTCTGCTCTTAAATCTTCTACTAACTCCGTCTCGTGTACTTCGCTGGAGGTTGAGGTCAGGAAATCTCAAGAAGCAGAAGAAACTTCATGCTATCGTACTCCTATATATATTTTTTTAGCTCATTATTCGAGTTGGGAAAGAGAAAAAATAATGCCGCGTTCATACTTAACACTACTTATTTACTCCTGCGAGAGAATTTCTTTTATTTTAACATCGAATCAGCTAGGAACATATATTTATCAATCAATTACCATACGTCATGAGTTAGAGAAACTATCCTCCTCTCTATCGTAATATAATCGGCACTTGTCGAGGATGGGTAGGCCTGTTTACCGCAGCCCTTTCCCCTTCTTTTTCATGCGACTCACGCGATGACCTTCGATTCGGCAAGAATTCGGTTCACTGAGTACCGCTTTTGAACCACACACAAGAGGTAAATTGCCGATTTGTTCATGTAAACCAGAACGTGGATACCACAAAATGGATGTGGTGTAAAGCACTCTGCAATTTGAGACAAGACATAAGACATCAACATCATACTTCTTACCTACTTAGCCTCCCGCGTGCGTGCCTATTCTTTTATGTGCCCTGGCGTGCCTGTACCGTCTTTACCTTAGATCGTGTCCGGATTTTTCTATTGTCCGCACTGTTTTTCCAGGGGTAAGGACGTGTCCGCATCCTTTTTCGCGGTAGTGTCCGCCCTCAACCGGACACTTTCTAGCACATTTTGCTGCGCTTTGGCAGATCCAACACACCGACCATGAGACCTGAGAATTCTTGTCCCAAAAAAAAACATTTTTGCCCCGGATCCAAAAACTCAAAAAATCACAGAACACGATGACGCTATCGATGCATTGACAATACCTCTAACACCGTCGCAAAACCATCTATAGACTCATAAGCATAGATCCTAGACCTATTTTCAACACTGATTCGAATGGTGTTGTCCGTGACTAGCGATATCCAACGTGTATTGACGTATCGACCCTTACATCAGCGGCACTTTTTCACCCTCCAAACCGACATATCGATTTGTAACCGTCGATACAGAACGATATCACTGCAAATAACACCATGGTGTGTTACCTAGTAGGGGGCGGTGATTGGAGGATATTTAATGACACTGCACTCGTGGTCTAACATAATATAGGCCAAGAGAGGTTCAATTAAATCTCCCATTAGACTCTGCAATCTCAGGGGTCAACAATGTTCATTCATTCCAGTAAATCAAATAAGTGGCGGAGAAACATTACCCTGATATGTTCCTTTGGTCATGCACCTCATTAAATGTCTACTCTAGAGATGATAAACAATTTACATTACATGTGCTTCCCAGCAATTATTACTTAATCAATCAAGTAAGAGTTGCTCTACGGAAATCCAGTAATAAAGAAAGATGTTGTAGCTGCCAATTCGATTACCACCAGATCATGTTTAGTGCACCTCTTTCCGTCATTCGACTGCTTGGTTTTGGGTTGCGTTCATTTCCTCCAGTCGTACAAGTCGTTACAATTGTATGATCGTAGGAATAATTGCACACCAACACGTCCATCTCCACTTGTATCTTAAGCCTATACACCCCTAACAGGATCATTGATTGTTTTGTTTTCGCAGAATTCATATAAAAGCTTTCCTCACAATCTCTCTTCCAATTCACAAGACTCGGGCAGCCTCGCCCATATTACCCAGCACGGATATTATTACCACAACGAAGTATTAGCACCATCTTGAAGATGTGGAAATTGGGAACGAAGACGACTTTGAAATGATAGATAGTGCATTTGGCATCATTGACGACGAGGACGAAGGCAATGCGCAGTTGGATTAGATTAATTTAAGTATTTGTTGTTAGACGTTTACTAAGAAACGCTTGAAAGTGTCCGGATTCTAGAATGTGTCCGTGCATCCACGCAGGGGGGTGAACATGTCCGGACTGCAATAGTGGGGTTATGTACACGGACACGATCTAAGGTATAGACGGTACTTCATTTATGTTTTGTTCGGGAAAATACAACTAACATCAATACTGTCAAGCTGCACATGCCCATGAACCACTCAAAAAATTTTTTTTTTTTTTTTTTTTTTTTTGCTCCGACAAGACGAAAGGGCCGTAAAGCGAGAGCCATTTCGTCGAGTAGAACAGATGCAACGACACAGCAAGAGCAGCAGAAGGGACGAGGAAGACCCTTCATCCAGGGAGCGCTCTAACAGATCACATAGTAATTCAGGGACTCTACGACATTCAAGGAGTCAATCGGCAGTTAGGGAGGGCGGCAAAAATAATAGAAGGGGGGAGAAGAAAGGAGGAAGTCGGCAACAACTTTCGAGGAGTCGACCGGTAAAACATAATAGTCGCGACGAAAACATTTGCAGCAAGCAGGAGAAAAGTGGGCCGAGATCTTCTTCTTCACGGATTCGTTCAGTAAGAACAAAAGATGGTGGAAATAGCAATAAGGTTTCCTCTTCACGTGGTAGAAGTCGATCGTGGACACAAACACCCTCTAACGAATGGTCCCCAACACATTCGCCTCGGCTCCAGCACTCCCCGGTGGCCGATTTTCAACGTTTTGACTCAATGATGAAACATGTGGTGCAATGCAATTCTCCCCGCCAAAGCCAAAGCACCCGCAGCAATGACAAAGGCATGAATGTGCAGAAACTCCAGCCTCTGCCAAAACGGACACAGGAGAGGCCAAATGAACATGAACCACGAGTTCATCCTCAACCCCGAGCTTGCTCTTCTCCACCTTGCCTCATAACAAAAGCAGAAGATGCTGCAAAATCTCGAGGAAGAGAATCATTCATAGACATGGATATAATTCAAGATGCCGAGACATCGACATCTCGACTGAGGGAATTATGCATGGATATCATTCAATCTGCTAAACAAGGTACTTCCCCACCACCAAGAGCTAAAATCAAGGAAATTGTGACACAATATCACAAAGCTCATAATCAAGCCATCAGCCCACGTGACCCTAACTTCACTGAGATCCCTCCTGAATACTCTAGAGTGCTAACATATGGCCTTGCGCGTTCACAAACTGTTCAGGTTCAGCGATCTAATGTGGCTATGGGGTCCACTGGTAGTCGAAATAGGTTCAAAGAGATCAAGGATGACTAGAACATTGGAATAGACCTGGGATGATACATAGGCTGATAACGAAAATGTGTCTTTCTAGAGTATCTCTTCACTGCGTGAGTTCTACTATCTAGACTAGTACATAAATACAAAGTTAATCAGATTAGATATCTATGACTAGTACATACTTACACTATTGAAGAGTTGATGAAACCTCTTTCTGTCTCTACAATAAATTTTATTCAACCTAAATTTTCCTTGCTCGGGCAAGCCTGAGGTTGATTATCTTCTTTTCTTCGCATCGTCAACATCTTCGATCTCTGGCTTTTGATTTCTCAGCAGCAGCAGGATGCACACGAAGCAGCAGCTTAGGAAGCTCTCACATGAATACTTGTTACATTCAAGCTCCCCGAGTTGAGTAGTACTCATTTCTCATCATGCTCTCTCACCTTACTTATCCTCATGCTTTACGCCGAAGTGCCTTGCAGCTTGCAGTTGGTAGGTTGAGCTTGCTTGCAGCCTGCTTGCAGCTGCAGCTTGCTCTACAGCTCGTTTGATTGAGATGTGCATCCTAAAATGGAGTTGGCATCTGGCATCATTCAACTCAACTTTTTGATTTTTGACACAACGTCCTCTGAGGTATTGTACCTAGCTATCCCCCCACATTACTACACACTACAACCACGGGAACCACTGAAAGGAAACAATGAGCCGCCCAACAGCCACAAGCAGCCTCAATACGGCTATTGCTGCGGTAGCTTTTGTGCTGCCCATGATTTACATGTATCACAAAAACAAACAAACATTAGAGGAACAAAAAAATATCAATGAAGAACGTGAAAAGGAACGAGCCTTCCTATCATCTTTGGTCAAGAATCCATCGTCACAGCCGCTGCGTCCCCCGCTACCAGAAATTGTTCGGAGGGTACTGTCACGATGCTCCTTTGCCTATCTTTCTACTATTGATGTAGACTCGACGTCTTCTCATCTATCATTGATGAGGTTCACTTATCTTCCTGAGGAGGAGACAATAGTAATGTCGACGAATGTGAAAACAAAGAAATATGATATGCTGGAAAAACAAAACGGTGTAGCGTTGTTAATTCATGATTTTGGAGATGGGGCAAATAATTTGACTGGGGAATATAGCATTACGTTGAATGGAACTTGTTCTGTTGTCAAGGATGGTAAGACAATGATGTTGTGAAGAAAGAAGAAATCCATCTCCTTTTGATACTCCTAACTCACCGACAATGTATTTTCCATAATCATATATTCTCTTCTTCTTTTTCCACAGTTGTCTTGGCCGAGAAATACAGATCGGCGCACCTGAAGAATAATCCAGAGTATCCGCAGTTTATCGTCGGAAAGGATATTGCAATTCTGCGCGTTGATGTTGTATCTGCAAGAATATGTAATATCAATGATGAAGTGCTCAAGTGGAATGTAGTTTCTGGAAATAAATAACAATTACGATTATAATGGTGGTGTCCAATAAAATCAAGTAATACCAGTGTGGCATGAACACCAAATAATAATCATATTGCTCATAAGAGCAAGATCAAAAGAGAAATGGGCCACTGATGTCATAACTCTATAGAATGAGGTGGAAATCCCGATCAAAATTCAGAAGCATCAACTCTGGCAAATATAAATTTAATGGACTCTTAAACACACAAAATAAACAAGTAGACTCAATCTACACCGAGGCTTCAGTAGACCCACTAGAGAAACCAAGCTGCTCATCAAGACCAGCCTTCATCTTTTTCAAATTCTTGATATCTCTTTCCAAATCCCTTCTGTCTTCCTCATCTTCCTCACTTGCCAACTCTTTCTTAAGCTCCTTAATCTCACGTCGAACCGAAGACCACATTTCCAAATCCTGCTTTTGCTTCGCTCTCTTTTCCATGTCCATACGAGTAGTAATATCTTGGAGAGAGACCTTCGCTTTCTTCTTTGCGGGTGATGCAGCATCAGTAGCAGCAGCAGAGAGAGTAGTAGTTGGGGTAGCACCCAGAACACTAGCATCGACAGCACTCGCATCAGCTTCAGCGTTCTCACGCCCAATCTCGTCGCTGTGCATAAACAAAAGCGCATTCTCGCTCGGATGCTTGAACTTCAAGTGATTCTTGAGTCCACCAGTGCCCTGCTTGACTGAGATATCTCGACCACAGAGGTTGCATCGAGCATATTTAACCTTGTCAGGGTGAGCTTCAGTATCATATTCACTGAAGTGCACCCAAAATCTGGATTTCTTGCCCTGGGGCTTGACGAGGCAGAGAACCTCTTGTCCTGTCTCTAATGAAGGAAGGAGAGCGGAAGGAGAGGATGAACCTTCCAATTTGTGGAGCGTAGTTGTATTTTTCACCATTTTGCTTCGAGCTTTTATTTGAGAAGATGCTTGATCTTGGCTTGACGATCACGACGTGATGGGTTAGGGCAGTTGTGGTGGTGTTATGATCACGTTCACGCACTCACGTGTCGATCAAGATGTTGGATGCATCTTGTTGACGTTGCGGATTCCACCCCTTCAATTTTTGAGATGTGAGCTGCGCCGTTGCTTTTTTGTTTTTAGTCACGTATGAACATAGGAATCAATACAAAGCGCCATCACTGTTGAATCGTTAGAACGAAACGAACGATGGGGAAATTCGGGGCCAATCTTCATAAATCGTGTGCACTAACAACGACCGCCCCCAACAAACACAACATTAACGTTGATAAATACCGAGCCTGAGAACCTACCCAAATCACCGGTATCCTCCAGCCCTATTTGACTGACTGATCCATGCCCTTTTCCTTCCTCAACAAGATGTCCGATCCCACAGATGGAATTGTATTGCCCCCCGCTCTCCCCCCGGTCGAAGGAGACCCACAACAACATCATCATGTGCAGCAGGTGCAGGTGCAGCATCATGAACCGGCTCCGCCTCCTCTTCCTGAGAATCCTCAGCCTGTGAAGCGCAACAAGAAGGTTCCTTTGACTCCTCGTGAGGCAGTCGAGGCTTTCGCTCAGCGTGGGATTTATGTTGATCCCAAGACCGGATCGCTCCGTTGCAGCTGTAACCACAAGCCTTCTCATAAGTGGGATCTTTACGGTTACACTCGCCACTTTACTTTCAAGTGTCACAAGAAGTATGAGGAGACCATGATGAACGAGGAGGAGGTGAAGCGTCTTGTGGAAGCCAAGGACATTTATTTTAAGATGTTCCCCGTCGTTTCCGAAGTTGGCATTCTCCGTAAGAGGAAGAGAGCCTTCTTGACGGGGGAGAAGAACTTGACCACTGAAGAAGTCAGGAACCAGGAGAAGCACTGGATGCAGATGTGGAAGGATGCCAAGGATGAGTTGAGGAAGTTGAGAGAAGAGTTGCGCTTGGAGACTGACGAAGAGGTGAGGGCTGAGTTGATGAAAGACATTGATGGCTTGAGGAACAAGAAGGATGACTGGGCAAAACTTTTGGGATTGAATGAATAAAGCCTCGCTCTGATGTCAAGTTAATGTTCGTTGCATTGAAGAGGTTTAGAGTAAAATACATATATAAATGATCTGTTTGTTGTAGGATTCCTGGCTTGTGCACCACTTCATAAGAAGGATGACTGGGCAAAACTTTTGGGATTGAATGAATAAAGTCTCGCTCTTACGTCAAGTTAATGCCAGTTGCATTGAAGAGGTTTAGAGTAAAATACATTTATTACTTAGCGATCTATTTGTTTGAACTGGCCTGATACTGGTGCACAATGATAGAGTTTACACTAGATTATATACATGTACTATTCATTCCAAGTCACAAGCCACTCCGAAGGCATTTCCAAATACAACTTCATCCAACTTGTACCGAGGCGAAAAGTTACCATCATCACCATGACTCATTCCAACGTCATCAGTCTCAGATAATTCATTCACACTACGCCGGTACGGAGTACCTGCACTAACAATCAGAGGGATGCTATATCGACCTGGAATGCTCAACACCTTTCGCACTCCGGCAGCATCTATACCTTCCATTGGACAGGTTGCCAAACCTCTCGATGTGCATGCTAGCATGTAAATCATGGCAGGAAGCATAGTATTCTTCTGAGCCCACGTCTCTGCTGATGATAATGTGGGAAGCAGTTGTATATCAAATGGTAATAGTTTGGATAGTATTCGAAACCTTTGCCTCATGGATTGTAAACTCCTTGCAACAAAAGAGAGGATGGACACCGCAGTACGAACTCCCCATGAAAATGGTACGTTGAGAAACCGTGGAAAGGGATATCCACTCGAGAATAACATAATGAGCATGCGGAGTTTTAGTAGCGCTTTCGATGATAGTGGTCGCCGAGTTCTTGACGTATTCACTTTTGCTACTGTCGAGCTCTTATCGTCATTATCATCACCTTCATTTTTTAAAAGAGGAGGATCCATATTATCCATCAAAAAGTTGGTATACCTCTTCCCATCCCTTCCACATTCTCTATCTGCCAAAAAGACAGCCGTACAATCTGAATCACGTACACGATCGGCATTCCTACCCAGGCAATATTGTGATAAGCGTTCCTTGTCTTTCTTGGAGTGTACCAGTATCACTCGATATGGTTGTGCATTGAATCCAGTTGGTGCTCTTTGAGATAGTTCCAAGCATTTGTGTGCTTGTTGGACTACTGATTGATCAGATATTGCTGCTTGTGGAACTGATGCCTTTGTTGTCGTACCAGATTCTTCTGCGTTGTTCTTGCTGTTGAAAATTGGCTCCTGGTAGCGCTGAAATCTCGTGCAAGCATATCTTTTGTTTACAATTGAATCAAAGCCATCCATCAAATTGTTATTATTCAGGTGTTCATTCGCTTGTGATGGTTTGCTATTATTGACAAGAATCGGCTCCTTCTCTGACTCTGCTGTGTGGCCGACATCACCAGTTGTACTTGAAGATAACACATGATGTGTCTTCTTGTGCGCATAAGATGTGCCCATTTCGTTGTGCATCTTACACGCCGAAACCATTATTTCATCGATATGAAAAGGAAGAATAAACTGACTTCTCGTTGCAAATGTAGGCGGCGGAGTAAACGCAGTTGCTACTGTAAATGTATTGCTTGTTTTGCCAAAATTGCTACCATCACGAAACAAGACAAAGCACGCTGCCACCGTTACCAAGATGAGCAAACCACCACTATGATCACCCATTTTGAAATATGACCTGCGTATAGTGGATCGATGCACTGGCCAACACCAGCTCTAGCTTGGAAGATATGATAAGTATGGAGAGGAAGAAGAATCGAATCTTCAAAAAAGAGGGAGGACGCTATCTAGCGGCCTGGAAACTGGAAAAGATTCTGAAATGTCATCGTCGCTAATAATCGCTTGATCGTGGAGAGAGAGGCCTCTTTTGCGTTTTGCGGTGCGTGCCCAAAAGAAAGAACGCCACAATGACAGCAGCTTCTGGTTGCTAGCACCCATTTTGCGTCGACTCTAAACTCGGCAACGCTCACCGTCGTCATAGTCAGCTCTTATATAACAATAAAATGTCGGGTGAATTTCATCCCCTATCTCCAGACACAGAATATGCGTCTTCCTCAGACAACACCTCAATGGATGAAGTTTCCCTCACGTCACGGGGAGGCTCCATATCCTCTCGGCGCAATACAAATGGGACAAGATCCGCCCTCATCAGTTCCGGTGCATCCGTATCGTCTGCATTCAGTCGGGCGTCTCGACGGGTCATGAAAAAATCATCTGATTTGGGTGTGCCGCTGACTGAGTCAATGGACGAGGATGAGGAAGATTTTCACAATAACAACTCTCACAATCATGGCAACAGTTCGACAGCGCCGCCGCCGCCACCGATAACAAGCACAACATCACCAACAACAACCAGCACCTTTATTGGAGAAGACGATCCATTCTACATGTTCCGAGGGGATCTCACAAAAAAGATACTACTAGTCGACCAAGAACTAACTACCTACACAACACTCGTCCAAACCACCGACACGGCAACCAACACACACACCATAAAGGAAGCGAAGAAACAACTCAAACGACACATCAAACATGCAGAATCGACACTGGCAGATTTGGAAACTACCGTGAGGGTTGTGGAACGACAGCGGGAGAAATTTCCACATATTCATGATGGGGAAATGGAAAGTCGGAAGGAGTTTGTACAGGAATCGAAAAGTCGGATTAATGATTCGAAGATGATGATGCAGAGTGAGGAGTTGAAGCAAAAATTTTTAAGGGATGAGAGGGCTTTGACGGAGCGGAGAAGGGGGGTAGTGGTAGGGAACGATAATGGTAGAAGTGCACTGCCTGACGACCTGGAACATGGCAATGCCTCCACCGCCAATCATAACAAGGGTAATGGTGTCATCAACAACAACAACTCGGAAGAACGGTCCGAAACCATGCTAATGATGCAACAACAAGATGAAACCCTCGACGATCTAGGCCTAGCCGTAACTCGCGTAGGGTACATGGCCGAATCAATTCATGAAGAAATTGAATCACAAAATAAAATGTTGACAGATTTGGAAGATGATCTGGCAGATGCAGAGGAACAATTGGGCGTTGTGATGGGGAAATTGGCCAAGTTGTTGAAGACCAAGAGCCGATGTCAGATTGGGTTGATTTTGATACTGAGCTTGATTGTTTTGGTGTTGTTCTTTTTGGTTTTGTATACATGACTCGTAACATATGAAAGAACAATGAAGTAGTAAGCCCAGGTGATTGACACTTGAGGAACAATTAGTGTAGATTGAAAGAAGAGGATCAAATTATTGAAGGAAGCAAGAACTGCCAAAAGGCTGCTGGCACCAAACACAAACACTCTCAAAAAATCCAGATCAGCAATGGTGCTGCATATGATTAAATATAATTGTCCTACACTACTCTTCTTGTCTTGGCAATCAATACCTACTGCTTGTTGCCTATTCAAAAAAGGTTCATGAGGTCTAATAGAACAGAGAGGATCAATGTACAGAGAGGAAGACACACTTCTTGCATACATAAGTACTTACTTAGGTTCTGCAACTATTCTGTGCCATTATATAGAACAATATGAATATTAAATGAAACGTAAATAAAATCTGTCCGTGCACCAAAAAATCCAGTCACACACCGCACCTCTTGCTCTCGACACCAATCACCCCCATAAAAGCAAGAACAAAAAGCAAGCCAGCTATCAATTGAATTGTGCTGGCAACCAATCGGCTTTATAATTCAGAAATCATCTATTGCGCGTATCAATCATCAACAAAAAATGGCGACTCGTGTAGCATTCGAAAATACTGGTGAAATCGGTGTCTTTGCCGCCCTTACCAATGGCTACTGTCTCACAGGCATCAACCGCTCTGAAAACTTTTACTCCGTCTTTGAGGCCGAGTTATCTGCACACATCCCAGTCATACATGCAACTGTCGCTGGATGTAGATTCGTTGGACGCACAACTGTGGGTAATAGGAGAGGTTTACTCGTTCCAAATACAACGACAGATCAAGAGCTGGCACATTTACGAAACTCCTTGCCGGATAGTGTCGTAGTTCAGAGAGTAGAAGAGCGTTTGTCAGCTCTTGGGAATATTGTTTGCTGCAATGATCACGTGGCGCTAGTCCATCCTGATATCGATAGGGAGACTGAAGATGTTATTAGCGACGTGTTGGGTGTAGAAGTGTTTCGACAGATTGTTGGAGGTCAAGCCCTTGTGGGAAGTTATTGTAAGTTTAGCAACCAGGGTGGAATGGTCCATCCTCGAACCACAGTGGAAGATATTGAAGAGCTTTCGTCACTTCTTCAGGTACCACTTGTTGCTGGTACCGTGAACCGTGGATCTGATGTCTTGGGAGGAGGTCTGATTGTCAATGATTGGGCATCCTTTGTTGGACTTGATACCACCAGTACAGAAATCAGTGTTATCGAGAACATCTTCCGACTAAGCGGTGCTGGTGGAGGATCTGGAGGTCAACTGGGTGCACAGGGTCAACAGAGCAATATTGTGACAAATATGAGGAGTTCATTGATTGATCAGCTTTCATAATGATGGTTCAATTCTTTGTGACTATAATGTTTAGATTAACGGTCCATGAACTAGCAATCAAGAGTTCATGATACTACTTTTACGAATAGTTAAGTTAGCCCATCAAATAATTCGCCTACGCAGCATAAAATGTACCTATTGTCCTCATTGAGATGTTCCTCTTCTTTGTGCTCCTCTTCCGGACCTAAACAGATTTGGTTTTGTCGATGCGCGAGTCATATTGCGACTCGTGCAAGGCTGAGTCTTTCGCCGATTCCATTGAATCCGAGAGCACAATAATTGCAAGCCATTTGAGGCAACTCTGGATTTCGTAGTCCTCTTGCTTAGTAGTGTGTGGGTAAAAGTACACAGCAGCATTGAATAAATAGCGTACAAGGAGAAAACGGTGTACAGTTCAGCATCAGAAGTAAATAGTTGATTATGGTGGAGAATACATGGAGGGTTCTCTTACTCATTATTTTAGCTAGCTACTCCATCTCATTCAAGAGCATCCATCACTTTTGTTCACAAGAATCATTGGCATTCTTACTGATACAATCACAAAAAGATTAAAGTGTGAAGTAATGCAGCAACATATAAAAGGATTCTCATTCTTATATATGTCTGTTATCAGAGGTGGGGCGGTTGTCTGCTTGCATCACATTGGTATCCGGACCTTCTTCGTCTCTTCGTTCACACGTTGCTACGGAACATTGTCCAAGGACGTAATATTCTACGGCGCCATCTCTTTGATCTTGAACTCGTTACTTGTATTTCGTTTCCAGTGACATCATTCTGGTTTTCATTGCTCTCCTTGTCAAAGCTCTTTACCGTCTTCATTTCAGATGCCAATGCCTCGACTTGACTTTGGAGCTGTTCAACTATCTTGCTCAGATCCTCTCTCGACGATTCTTCTGAATCTTTCAATAAATCATCCTGAACTTCGTTGCTGATTGGTAGTGGTGGGGGTAACGTTTGTGGTGCCTCCTTTTGAAGCTCATCCAATTGGTCCTGAAGGTTTTGTAACAACTTTTCTCCATCATATTTTTGCTCTGTAACTGCCGATAACTCACTCTCCAGCTCTTCAATGGTATTCAACAAGTCTACCTCACGCTTCTGGGATGCCTCGACAGAATTGGTTGCAATCAACATTGACTCATTGTGCTTTGTTTCCATCTCTGCGAGTTCGATTTCGTATCTATCCAGCTGAGCTGTTTGATTTTGAATAGTCTTGTAATATGTTTGAAGTTCAGCCTGGAGGTATTGTTGAAGCTGTTTCTGTTGCTCCTCCTTTCGTAACATTGTAGATTCGTATTCTTCCCGCTGCTTCTGTCTTTCCAGCGTCAATTTTTCTATCGTTGCGGTAGATGCTGCCGTAACTTCCTCGAGCTTCGCATTCCATTCAGCCTCTAACTTTTCAGCCATATCTGCGCTGGTTGTAGTATTAGTTGCGTTGCCAGCTTGCTCTTTACTCAACATCTCCCACTTATCTTTCCAATCATTGCTTACATCCCGTTCAGCTTGGAGTAAACTTTCGAATTCTGCCTCTGCATCCTTCAACATTTGCGAAGACTCGTCCCTTTCCTCTTCTAATTGCAATTGAAGCTCATTCCATTTCACCTTGTACTCATTCCTCTTCTCCTTCTCAACTGTCAACTCCGAGTCAAAAGTTTCACGTGTTATCTTCAGTTGGTCTTTGTATTCTACAACAACTGCCTCTGTATCAGTCTGTAGCTGCTCTAGCTCGTTATAAGCATCCAAGAGATCAGCCAGCTGCGCTTGGAGTTGCCTCACTTTTTCTTCTTGTTGCATTGCCTTTTCTTTTGTCTTCTCTTCCTCTTTACTACTTATTTCAGCAAGAGACTGCTCTTGCTCGTCCGCTTCCTCAATTCGAAGCCGTATCTCATTTTCCAAAGATTCGATAGTTTCTTGCAGCTTCGCCACGGTAGCATTATGACACTTTTCTACAAGCTCCTGCTGAAGTGTCAGCTCTTCGACTTGGTCGTTTAAAGAACTCTTCTCTTGCGCCAGTGAGTCTATTGTACTTGTCAAGTTGGCAATTTGAGCGGTAGTCTCTTCCTTCTTCGCAAGCTGCTGCTCAATCACATTCTCCTGCTCCATCTTCAATTTGGATTGAAGTTTCTGTACAACATCTTCTAGAACTGTCACACGATTTGTCATCGTCTTGAGCCCCTCTACTTTGGCCTGCAACATTCTCTCTAGCAGCGTCACTCGATTTACATATTTACGAATTTCATCTTGACTACTTGTGTCGATGATGGTCTCTCCACCATTCGTATTCCTATTTAAGTTGAATACATCCCCATCTCCTTCCTCGTCTAATTTCGCCTCCACTAGAGCATCCACTACTCCCAACATACTCTCTACATTCGTCCCCAACGCCTTGGAAGATGTAATTTCTACAACGCCTCCATCATACTCCAACATTCGTTCCTCTCCCAATACCTGAATAGCCTCTGCAATCAAATTTGGCACATCTATTGTAGCATGTTTCCCCGGGCTCAAGAAATATGGGACACAGACAACTTTAGTTACCTTTTCTTCTACAATCAGCTGGCGTAATGTGGTGAGAATGGATGGCTCAGCGATCTCCATGTGTGCAGCCTTCACAACAATATTGTTACTTTCATCGTTATTGTCAGTTACAAGTGATGAGTGGTATTGCTTTGCGATCGAGTGGAGATGTTCATTACTTGCTTTGCGTTTCGAGCCGTGGTCTATGAGCAGAATGCCCAGCCTTGGGTCTCTTTTGCCTTGATCTGGTTGTTTCTCTAACAAATTATTTGTTTGTGTGACATCAGCATTCATTTCCTGTGCAGCCGTGATGGCTGATTGAACATAACTATCTATGTCCTTTTCAGACTCGCGTGAAGACTTTTCTGTATCTTGCAGCGGCGTTGATGTGGCTACCTGTAACGCAGAAGGGTAACGTGGAACACGTGGTTTGCGCTGCTTCGGAGGTGCGGCTACTGCATTATCTGACTTTTTTGTCGATGGAGTTGGATCATCATCACTATCCCAAGGAAATTTTATTTTAGTACCAAAGGCTTGTTCAAATAGAGTTTTATTGTTTGAGTCGCTACTGCTGATGGCATTCATGCGGATTGATTGTGATGATGATGTGTGAGTGATGCCGGTCCGAAGTGGACTGGTTTGGAATGCATCGATGCAAATCAAGGTGACGAACGATACGAGACAGACGAAGATATTGCTCATGGTTGTCGCGCATATTCTTTGCTATGGTTGATTGTGACGGACTTGATAGTGTAAAAGACAACAGCCAAGATGCTTATTGTGCTTTGCTTGACTTGATGGCCAGTGTGGCCAGTATAACAAGAAGTTGCAAGTGCAAGTGGACATGAGTGATGAGCGTGAAGGCTGCGGGAAATTACAGTATTGGTAATTTTCTTACGTATCGTAAGTTATGTACCGGTACTTACGTACTTTGATAGGACAGGAGGGTGTCCAACTCCTCATCACACATTCATTCCACCATGATGCCAAAAGTACCTCACATACACACCGGATTTGAACTCAGCTCATCGAGAGGATTTCAGAACTGTGCTCACCTTTATCGTAGCACCAATATTCGAAGAGAAGCAACATGCTGGATAGGCTAACACTACAGATCGCCTCACATTTCCGGCGTAACTGATAGGTATCTGACTTTCTAGAGGGTTAATGGTAAGGATTGTGGCTTGTGGCAGTTGCTGTGATGCATGCGTTATCATCTCTACGTTAATACATAGACGTAGTTATGTTTCAAAGTATTACAGATTCTAGGCAAGAGACTATTGTGAAAGGTTACGGAGATTTAACTTATGCATCTGTAGAAAACAAGCTTGAACTTGAAATAAAACGCAGCTGCAGCTACAAGAAAGTCAAGTACTTGCGACTGCTCTGAACATTCATTCATACCCGCTTGATCTCTCTGTTTGTCCATATATCATTGCAACTATTCAAAATAAAAGAAGAACATCAACTCTAATACGGAGGAGGTGGTGGCAACATGAAAGGTGGTCCATCCATCATTGGAGGTGGTGGTGGCAAACCTCTCATCCTAGGATCAAACCCATCTCCCATCATCATTCTATCATCACCATACCCGCCATCCATCATAATGCCACCAATTCCCATATCCATTCCCATCCCTACTGGTTCCACAACAACTTCAATCGGGTACTCCAAAGGACCCGTATTCCTCACAGCAATCGTATTCTCTTCCCCCGGTACATCAATAATAGCCGCAAAGGGTCTTGTCTGCCCATTATCATTGTAGACCTCAGCTACCTGTTTCACGTGAGAACTCGTTCCCCAAAGCTCTACCTTCGCATTGACTGGCAAACCGTCTGATTTGATGGTAACTTGAGCTGCATTTATTTGAGAAGGAAGCTTAAATGTTTTCAAGGAGCCACCCTGTACAGTGATACCACGAGCTGTAGAGGGTATTGGAGTAGTGTCATAGGATGACATCATTCCCATTGATCCGTAGTCACCACCCATCATCCTATCGTTCCTTCTTCCTCCACCACCGCCAGGCCCAACCCCAGCCCGCATGGGGAATTCCATACTGCCCACATTTCTCACACTCATTGTTCCTCCTCTACCACCATACCCATTGTAATTCGTATTGACATTCATGGGCCTTGATCGACCATCCTCTGAATAAAATTTGACACTTGACGGTGTATTATTAGGACCATCCCACATTTCCATCTCTACATGTAAAGGACGTCCATCCGTCTCGACAAATGCTTGTCCACCACGGCCCATGTCTTGGTATGTTTGACGTGATCCTCCCTGGATGCGGCCGTCGAAGCCACCACCGCGTTGTTGTTGCATGATGTGAGGTGGCATCATATGATATGGCATTTGGGAGTATCGACTGCTATAGTCAAATTCTTGCTGCTCCTCGGCGACAGAATTGTACGAGCGAGATGATGATGATGAATCACGCCGACGTGCAAGGTTGGACGAGCCAGGCGCTACTTGGCCACGCATATCATATGGCTCCTCCCAAGAACCAAAGTTGCTGTTGCCGCCATCACCGCGGTTAGTTCTATCTTCGCCACGAAATCCTACAAAGCCTGGACTACTGCGATAAAGAGCTGTGCTGGGTCGCTTCCTTTGAGCTGCTGATGCAGACGGTGTGGTTGAAAAGGCAGACACCTCTGAAGTGAGTGTGGAGGAGCAGTAGTAACATGCGCCGAGAAGGATGGTGTTACGTAGATTGATTGTCATGGTTGTTGTTCAGGCAAAGTAAGCTTGTTCGTTGAGGAAACCTACTATTGAAGCGAAGTAGAACTGACAATAACAATATCTAACATAACAACCCGAGGTTCGTTCTAATCAATATTTATGCACGTAACTAAAATGTGTTCGAAAGAGTGAAAAGAACACGTCACTTATTGGAGGAATGAAGATGGAATCCAAGCTTCGACTATTGTCAAGCTTAGGCTTATTCCGGAAATCTGAGGAGCTCTAATGAAGTAGATAGAGTGTGTAACATTATATGTACGTGGGCACAACCATCCATCCCACGCAGAGACGTTGACCGGTATTTGAATTTGCAAAATCTCATTCACAACTTTCACTTCAGAAAGCTCTATTTTGGGGTGATGGACAGGCAAGCGGGTGTCCGGACTCTATCCCCACTTTTCCGTCATCCCCTGGTCCGAGCGAGCTTGCTTGCTGCCACATTGCATCGTGTGGGTTTTTCGCATGGTTGTCTAGAGATAGTTTTAAGTGTCACAACACCCACAGTCTGTCTGTTGTGTTTGATGAAAGGAACCTCCTCAACCTCAAGTATCCCTTGAGTGCATGCAGAGAAGGACAGAGCGATGACGAGCAAGAACCGAGGTCCAGTCTATGACTTGATGATGTCCTCTGATGGAGTGGGGGGAGCAAATGGAGCTAAAATCGAGCCTGCACTACGCATCTACCCCGGATCCCACCATATGTGCATAAGGAATGAGGATCTTGATCAAGGGCGAGGCAACGGGACTCTTCGCAAGTGCTTGAAACTCAAACTCAAAAAGGATGGGCGGGAGAGGAGGTGGAAAAATTGGGATGGAAAGAAGGTATGGACTGTGTCGGTTGACGACATCGGGTGAGTGGAGTTCGAGCATTACCCAACCACAAGCACCAAAGCACGGACCTTCAAGCTCAAACCACAAGAATTCTCAGCCACAATCAAGTTCCCTCTGACTGAAACAATAACTACAACCATAGGCAACGCCAAGGTCAAACAGGTTCCTGTCAACTCTAACATAGCAACAACAGGCCACAAGCTGCAGGGGATGTTCAAAGACGTCCTCATCGTCAATGACTGGAATTATCGATCGTGAACTGGGTCTACGTTGTCTTGTCGAGGGTGAGAACACTAGCTGGACTCTATCTGATGAAAACCTTAGACCTGGAACGCAGCTTCAACGTCCCTCAGAATCTCATTCGCTTCGAGCAACGATTGAAGGCCAACAAAGAACTACGTACCAATTCTCGACATGTTGGGTTACCAATCAAATGCGGAGATCGAAACGATGCAGTGAAGAGTTCATAAGTCATCTAAAAGTAATAAGAAAGTTCATAGAAATAGAAATAGCAGCTTAGCAGATTTTGACAGAAAACAAGAACTTATTCTTACAGTAGTGCGAGCTCTGAGAGTGAGAGAGAAGAGAGCGGAAGCACGAAAGCCGGGAGAAGCTTGCCCTGCCGCCGCACGCCAATCTTATCTACGAGAAAACAAAACTTCATGCCACCTTACCGCTCCAAGTTTGATGACACCTTTTGACAGCCTTTTGACGCCTACCTTGTATATTTTGTATGCCGCGCTGCACTCCCTCGCCACAGAGCTATGTATCTAACAAAAGGCCCTCAAGAGGCGACATTACGTTGGATTGTGGCGTGGTAGCTTGATTGAAAGAAATTAGGCCCAGTTTCACTTGAGCCGGCTGCCTGAAGCTCAATCAAGTTGATACCAAGAAAAATAGCTGAACGCTGAACACCCAACTAGAAAACATTCATACTACGTATCAAGCATTAAGCCTTGCCCTGTTTATCAGAACATGCCGCTGCCGGAAATAACTAACGATGAGTACGGCCGTGCTTTTTGCAAAGAGCATAACCGAGACTTTTGCAATGTTTGTTGTATGGATTTCAGAGATACGAACCGAATGGCCGAGGAACATGCTGGTCTGAAGAAGAAACGCACAGAAGTGGAGGAAACTGCAGAGATGGTTGCCGTGTGTATGAGTGCTTTGCAAGGAATGGAGAGGATGTATCCCAGACCAGATGAAGCGATTTTTGAGCAGAATCGTCAGTGGTTGAAGGAACATCAAGATAAGTTGCAGCGTCTGAAGGATTCGGGAGAAGAAGGTGTAGACGAAGCCCTTCGTAAAGCATGTGAGAAGCAAAATGTCACTGACATAGAAATGAGAGGCTTGATGCAAGCATGGTCAAAGCAAAACCCTGGGAAGACCAGAATGGAAGTTGGAGGCGAGGAAACACAGAGGTTATATGATCAATTCATTGCCCCACTCACGAAGACAAGCAGCAAACCCAAGGCAGAAAAATGGACGTGTGATTATTGCAACAAAACGAGCGTAAAAAAGCTCCCCATGTGCGTCCGTTGTAAGACGGTGAGTTACTGCAATAAGGAGTGTCAGGTAGCCGCATGGAAAGCTCACAAGAAAACATGCGTTCCGATCGATAAAGAGCCAAAGTCCCTGCCTCAGACGTGGGAGCAGGTGGAAGCCCATGGTGGCTCCCGTGTCGAAGGTAAGACGCTTGAGGTGCGAGCCATCCTGGACGAAAGTATGACGAGGCAAGTATTTCAATGTAAGGACAGAGTTGGGGTGGTGAAAAGGATTGCTGCCTATACCAATGATCGCCGCATACCTGGCCTCCAGCAAGGTAGTGTCATTCGCTGGAAGAATCCTCGTTTTCACTATTTCATTGATGGCAGTAGTGGAGCCAGGATTGAGGAGGACGACCTACCGAATCTGAAAATTAGTAACAACTAGAGAGTGGCTCTAAGTCGGAGTTATCTTGGGTGGATAGTACTTAAAAAGGGCAGCGAATAATTTAAGATAGCGTGTGTGAATAACTGGCAAGTTGTTACCTCTTCAAAAGTAATCTTAGCTACAACTCAATTTCCAATCTGCATGAACATTCTTCAGAGAGACATTCTTGTGGAACTGGAGTGTTCATTTAGTCAAAAAGGATACTTGTATTAGCAATGGCTGATTGTCTCAAGAAACATAATGGTGTAGAAAACAACGAAATAACTGAGCCTGAAATTTTGAATGTTGTCTGTCCTTTCATAAGTGGAATTAATTAGTATATACCAGGCATATTGTATTCATACTCCACCCCAGCTCCAATATCCCAAGCACCGTTGTCATCCGCCAAAAATAAACAAAGCACACGCACTGCAATCAGCATGATCCAAAATGTCAATATCATTGATGCAATGCGAAAGGGTGTCTTGATTACCAACCAACTCAATTTAAAGAAGAATGAAAAGAGAGCAACTACCATGACTGTAAGGGCTGAGTCGGACGGTTCATACTCCTCGGGTGGTGGCGATTGCTTCTGCTTCGTCTCTTCTTTGGTACTACTGGCTTTTGATTCGGTTTCTGATGTCAAAGGTACTTTCTTTGCAGGATTCGTAGGCATCTCTACCTTGGGTAATGGATCACTCCTTTGGCTTTGATTTTGCGGAGCATTTGCATTTGATTGAGGAACATGTTGTTGGTTCAATGGTGGATGGGACATATTCACGCTACCATCCAATGTGGATTTCGCCGGTACAAAAGATTGCATCGGCATCGGTTGTGATTGAATTGTCTGGTTCCATGATGCAGGTTGCTCTCGTTTCTGTGCAAGGGGCCCTCTCACTTCCTTCAAAGTAAATGCAGAAGAAATCATTGACGTACAATAAGATTCTCTTGTTGTCAATGCTTCTTCATAAATAGAGTCTGTACCGATGCGTAGAATAATTTGGTTGACAGACATTTTAGAAATGCAAACGCAAAAATATTGTTGTGAACAAATGCATCTGCCTTTTTCTTACCTAGCCAATATTCCCTCTCATTCCCCTCCTCATCAATATACGACACCCTCCCAAGAGCTCGATCCATCTCCTCCACATTATCAAAGATACTCCACTCGTATTCCATGCCAACAATATTCGCGTCATCTTCGTCAAAACTCGATGACATGGTAGAAACTTTCCCATGACGAGCATTGCATTCACCCGAGAGAGTGAATACACTCCCGTCTGCTTCAATACATGCGACAATTTCTAATGATTCAGGTTTGAACACACTTGCATTTTTCTTGTAATCATCACCTGAAGAAAGGTGAGTACAGTTGTTACCCCACAAGTCAATTGCCAGCTTGGCCAATTGATCCGTTTCATTCCGCTCAAGACTATCATCAGTTACATGAGGACGACGAACAAAATACGATGCCAAAGGAGTGCCATACTCATTAGGGATAGACCTAGCAGCCGCAGTAAGAAACTCTTCTTCCACACGTTCTTCTTGAGGTGTTGCTGCAGCACCATCATCCGCATCTGCCTCTCCCTTCTTGTTCAATGGTGTATCCGAAATGACTCGATTGAACTGCTTTGGCAATGGACTCGCCCTCATACGAGGAGTACCACTCATCATCAATCCATATGGATGATGATGATGACCACGTTCTGGACTACCACTTCGACTATTACCGGCGCGACTATTCCCCGAACGGGGTGTACCCCATCCCAAAGGAGGAACACCAGCTCTACCTCCTCGACTTTTGGGCGTCCCTCCTCCTCCTCCGCGTGGTGTATTAATCCCACCAAAGCCAAAGCCACCACCACCACCGTTACGGGGTGTGGGACCACTTCTAGGTGAGTCAATGGTTGATCGTGACGAAGTTTCGCCATTGTTGTTACCATTACTGCCCACACCACCACCAGCTTCAAGTAACGACTTTAACTTTGCAACCTGTTCCAATGCTTCAAGTTTTTCTTTTTCCGAACGTTCTAGATCCAATTTTAGTCGAGACAAGTTGAGTTTGTTCTTGCCGTTGTTGGTTGTATTGCCGTTTTTCACTGTTTCTACGTGGTTATTATTCTCCTGTTCCTTTTTGGACTGAGGTGGTTGATGATTTTCCACATCTTTCACCTTTTCTTCCACCTTTTCTTCCAACTTCTGTTTTGGACGAGAATCATTTTTGGTGGTGGTGGTGGTAGCAGTTGTGTTGGCATCATCCACTTTTTGTTCGACCACCAATGCCATCTTGGCCTCTTGTAATGTAGCACTAACATCTAGTGGTATAGCAGCTGCCTGACTCTTACTACCATCATCCCCAACTTTAGTAGAATCTGCAGCAACTGATTCAAGAGGGGATTTTCCCACACGATTCGTATGAATTGGGGTAGATTTTCCACTATCAATAACCTCTGTTTCTTCCCCATCACTTTGCTCCCTAGGTGTCACTGACATTTTATCCTCCTTCGTCATGATTGTAACACCATCATCTTTCACCAATGGCAATTTCGTGGCATCTCCTACACGTTTCAATGGCACCTTCTTGTTAGCAGTTGTTGCAGCTGCAGTACTCCTCACACCACCACCGCCATTTTTCTTTGCACCACCACCAATCTTCTTCTTCACAGGTACAGCCTTATCATTATCATCATCCACCAATGAAGGAACATCCAACATATTCAACGGGGGTACCAACGACTTGACGCCTCCATTATTACCATTGTTCGCACTATTACCAGCAGATAATGATAATGCAGAAATGACTTTGGTCACACGTGCTTGACCAAATGGTGATGATTTGGCAGTAGCGGTGCCACTTTTGTTGGAAGTACTACCAAAGCTTGATGTGGATTGGATTGAGTTTGGTGATTGTACTGGTGCTGGTTGTTGTGAATATCGCTGTTGCTGCTGATGATGATGCTTTGGAGGTGCCTTGATAGTTTGTGGAACTACTGCTGGAGGTGATGCTTGTTGATACTGATGACCATTATTATTTTTTGTACTCCCCATAATGGTCATGTTTGTACTTTTATTGGAAGGCTTTCCTCTTGAATTTGAAGATGCATTGGGAGGGAAAATCTCCGAAGTTCGTTTGGCTGCCATTGGTGCTTGGGTAAGGTTGCTCATTTTTTGTGACGCTGTAGCAGATGCTCCGTAACTACTGTCGTTATTTGCAACGCCATTGCCCTGATGACCAATAGTATTGTAAGATTCATCCAACCGACGAGCCGTCGTCGCCAGTCGCACATTCTCAGAGGCCTCCACAAACGCTGTTGCAGCAGCTCCAAATCTCGAATTAGTATTATTATTAGTCGGATGATTATTAGTCGTCACTACT
Organism: Skeletonema tropicum; assembly: GCA_037178625.1. Classification (NCBI taxonomy): domain Eukaryota; phylum Bacillariophyta; class Thalassiosirophyceae; order Thalassiosirales; family Thalassiosiraceae; genus Skeletonema; species Skeletonema tropicum. The sequence continues at coordinate 1,091,868 of CM074137.1, forward strand.
GCACTCCTCATCATTGGAGCAGCAGCAGCCCTACCGCGATTATGGTGATCATAAGTAGTATTTTTTGCCTGCTGAGACTGAGACAACCGTTCGGCAATCCCCGCACTCTTCCCCCGTTGTTGTTGCAATCGTCGCAACTCGGCGCGTCGTTTGGCAATGGCATCGTCTGCCGCGTTTCTCATCATTTGGGGTGGCTGCTGATTATTATTATGGATCTGTTGCTGCTGGGGCGGTGGATTATTATTTGGCGGGGCCATTGTGGAGGAGGAGGGATCATTGGCACGGCGGCTGGCACGTGTGCGTTTGGCAATGGGAGTTTTGCCGGTCGCTACGGAAGATGTCATGGGAGGGGCGTTTGGTCGGTAGTGCTGCTGATGTGGAGGTGGGGCGTGCATATTGAGATCGAGTTATAGCTTATGTTAGCTGGCTGAGGTGGGCTGCCTTCGCCTGAATCTTTGTGTGAAGGCCATTTTGGCATTTTCATCAGCGACGCGTGGTTGTTCTCACTTTTTGATGAAACAGGAGAATCGGGAAGCAGGGATACCATGGCAAACATTCTTCTATGAAGTGCTCTTCCTTCTGTAGATTATTACGCATTAATTCAGTAATAGGTTTCTATCTCTCTTAGATTGGTCGTGCAGATGGAGAAGCAGGCTTAGCAATGTGACTCGAGTGTGGATGTGGGTTGATAGTGGAAGATAACAACATGCAATATCAATATGCCGTGCTACGTCTACGTGCGACCTAACCTTGACGTGGATAATTAGCAAGATTCAAGATGCATTTCAGTCGAATATACTTGTGTGTAGGCGCACGATGCGCATTCATCATTCGCTTGGCCACGTAGTATGGGCTAACAGCTTACAAGTAAGTTGGCACACTGGACTGCTCAACACAATCTCTTAAACCAAGACGGACTACCGCTTGAATCATTCAGCCTCATGCCTCAACAGGACCGCCTCAACTGGGTTGATTTTTCCTTGACCGTCGGGGTTTCTTATTCTTGTTTTTGTTTTGAAAGGGTCCTGCTTAAACCGGCACATCAGATAGTGTCTTACTCATTCTGACTGCACTCTTCGACCTGAGCAAGTCTTTGACTATTCAAACGCGTCCCAGATCAAAAGAAACAGTATGTTCATTATCATTACTCTCCTCTTGCGGGTCCTTAACCTCAACTGGCAGTGTGCTGGCCCTTTCAGTAGCGCACGTTGTCATTGCCGTAGTCGTAGCAGCGGTCACTTGTTGCGGCGAAGTATCCTGTTTCTTCGGCTCCATCCTAAGCATTCTTGGAAGTCTCTTTGATGCTTTGCGAATCTTTGAAATGATTCCAATTCCACTCTTTCGTCGCAGGTGTGTAGAATCCTTGAAGAGGGTTCGTCAATTCAAAGGCAACGTGGACCCAAATTGGGATTGGTTTTCCCAACTCGTTAATGAAAATTTCGAACAGTGGGAACAGAAACGTTAACAAGAGGGCGGATGAAAATAGAAGCGATTGTTCCATACAGTAACTTTCCGAGACTTCCTTAGCCTGCTGTTGCGTCTTTCAGTCCCCGAGGCACAGGAATGAGATGCGTACAGTTACAGTGTCATACGTCTCTCCAGACTCCGGGTGCTCGTGCATACCAACACGCAGATAGAAGATAGAAGGCAAGCTGCAAGAAGCTGCAGCTCTATCTTGATAGATGACTCTTGGTTGTATTCTTGACAAGACATACGCGAAGTAAGTAAAGAAGAACATCAACATTGAGCTGGGTAAAAGTTGAAAATAGGAGTATCAGGCACTCATTTGAGCGGAATTACTCCTTCAGAGAAAAAGAAGACATCTGTTCACGATCAACAGATATGTATCTCTACGACTAAGTACAGACGCCACTAACTTTACCACGGCTCTTCGTTCGCGGATACACCAGAAAGTCATTTCCCTGGTTTTTGTCATGACTCATTCATCTCGAAGAACTGTTTGCTGTGTAGAATACAACATACTTACGTAAATATTCACTTACAATAACTGTGTGAAGCCTCCACAGGAGTGTTGGATAAGAAGGGCAACAAGCGTGGTAGGGCAAGACATCTTCACAAAGGTTGATAACTGCAGACGCTGCAGTACCTTTCTAAAAATTCAACTGCAACGATGTCACCACCAGCTGCTGCCGCTTCAACCGCACGTCAAGTGCTTCAACGACGCGCAATCCAATGCTCCTTCTCGTCCGTTTTTCATCTACGGAATTGTGCAGGTATTGGCGCAGGCGCGGAGGCCACAACTGCGATGAAGGAGGCAAAAAATGCAGAAAGGATATTTTTTAGAGCTGTTGCGTTGCCTGTGTATGCTATGGGAGTTATTGGAGTTGCTGCGTATGGGCATAAGCATTGGAAATGAAGTGAAAAATAATGATCGGTTCAAAAAATTAATTTCCGCATCTTTTATTCTTGTCTGTCAGAGTGTACACATCCATTATTTGATCAAAAACACCGAAACAAGAAAAATTCGACAAACTTTTGATGTTGCTTTCTATGTATAGTTGATGCATCTCAACTCTCAACTCTATTCTTTCAACAATTTTACGATGAACCAACTTGCGTTGCACCGGCTAATAATATAATAACCTGCAACTCTTATAACCAAGAATAATCTCGCCATCTGAAGCTGATTTGCACATGATCATTAAAAGCGGACATGCACATGATGAACAAAAGGTTGAAAATAGGTATGGTAGTAATTATTATACCTCATTGCTAACTCAACATTGAAACAGATATAAATATTGCTAGCAACACCTGAAAGTATGTGCATGTCCTCACTAAAACGAGGGTGCATTTTCCAGTTCATTTCCATACGTAACACCTCCAGGACGTATCGTAACGCCATTGGAACAAGACCTCACCATCTCCACCCATCTAGCCGGCCTCAAATTCTTTCTATGTCCCACCTCATTCACACAAAATGTCATGACATCCTCTCCCTCATCATTATCTCCTCTGTCAATTAGTTGGCAGAAGGACCAATCTCCTGTACTTCGTTTTACGAATGCAAAGTCTGATATTTGTAGTGCATATACGGATTGGATGGAGTCCTCGACCGAAGCCATTTGTACCATGTGTTGAGGGGATCGAAGAGTTTCACCCAGACAGTAGTGTTGTACTGGAGAATCTTCTGTAGCGGAGTGTCCATTATCTAGTTGTTTTTGCCGTTGAAGTGCATCGAGATAGCCGGAAAAAGTTGTGGCATAAGACATGCCTTCATTTCGTTGCGATTGAGAATGAAGTGATGCAGCCGACGACTTATTGGAATTTTGCCTTTTGAGATCACGTCGATGACCAGCATCAGCAGCATCTTGATTAGTCATGGCCGTGCCATTGGATGATGTTTTAAGAAGCCCATTGTTCCACTCCCCTTCAAGAGTTGAACCTTGATCAGATATGAACCTTCCATATCCATTTGGTCTCATGTGTTGATTGACTATACCGTTATACCGCCCTGTTTGTCGAGATGGAATATCTTGCCATTTCATATTGGTAACTTTTATCTTCTGAGTAGGTTCTTGGTGCATTTCATCTTCAGCACCAGATGATGGAGCTGCAGCTCCAGCGGGTGCCGAAACAGTAGATGTTGTTCTCAGAAAGGCCAAGTCAACATTTCCCTCTGCCTGACCAATCAATGCCAAAACTTCCTTGGAATTTGACATGGTACAATCTATCTCATTCACAGAAACTAGCGCGTCGCCGATCCGCAACTGTTTGGACCTGGCAGCTGCACCCTGTTGCGGCAGATCAATGATACGTACTCCATAACCTAACTCTCCATTGGGCGCAAACACAATCCCCATGGGACGCTGCAGAGTGATGCGGATGATTTTATATGCTGCCTGACTCCCATTGGCGCTGCTTGATGAAGCTGCAGAAGTTTGACCAGCACTAGATCTGCGTGGAGGAGGGGGCGGGGGAGGGTTACGATGATGTGACGAAGTAGTGGGTGCCCTACCTCCCGGGGCTGACGACGCGAACGGTGGAGGGGCAAAGGAACTTGCTTGATAATTCGGCCTGCCGAGCATGGTCGTACGTGGACTTGCAGATGATGTTGTTGTAGATCTCCCAGAGAATCTTCCGTTTGTCGATCGCGATGGCATCTTCATCGATTGTTGTGAAGGGCGGCGAGGAAGTGGATGCGAGTTTTTCGCACCTTCTTCTTCTTGACGTTCTTGACTAATTCTTCTCTTGATTATTACTTCGCCAAACGACGCAGTGCAATCCTTGAAACAATGATATCAATTGGCTCGCTGCTGTCGTCGTGCCTTTGGGCTGTTCAATACCAATACACACCTTCAAAGGTGCAGGCACTTCTTAGCAATGTGTTGGGCCTTTCAGTGGCCTTTGTTGCTGGTTGCTGTTAGTAGTTTGCAGGCTTTGGCAGGGCTTTGGCTGGGGTCATCGGGGCGGTGCTGCAGGGTGCTGCATTGATCTTTGCTTCTCACACGAAATAGACATGTTCTGTCGATGTGACCGCTTAGACCAAAAGGTCTCTCCTTGACATCAAACTGTGTCAAGGGTATATTAAGTGTCACATCACCTCTGTCAGCCAACATCAACACTCTTGTAGCAGCGATGCGGATTGCATGGTGATCAAACAAACACACTGAGTTAGTTTAGGCTACGATATTGTTTGTTTGTGGAGGCACGACAGACCGCATCATCATCCCCCATCTTTGCTGTCAACTGAGGAGTCAAGGTTGGAATACCTTGCGGATAATCGAAGGAGATGCAAAGAACTATGATAGGACATGAAATGGGAAGAAGTCCGTTGAATAGCTGTCAATACATCTGCTTAAATGCCCCTCAGAAATAATAAAATGTTCGACAGGGAATAAAATGTTGTGTACCATGTCCCCCACTTTCGATAGCAGTGCTCCGTCCACTGGTAATCGAACAAAAATAAAATAAAAATTTTATACCTTGGCCGTTGATCAGACGCCAAGGAACCAATTATGGATCCAATCGACAATTGGTAGGAGTGGTTGTTGTTGGGTGAGAAATCTTCACTTGTGTCGAGCGATAATGAGGTTGTCGAAGCAGGTGGCTCATATCCCCCATCTGGTATTATCGGTGCGTATCAAACTGTTCGAGCAATAGCGGCCTCCAAACGCCATGCAGGAGGAGTATGATAAGTTCACGACGGTGTAATGTCGGAGGCCACACTCCGACGATGGGACTCCTGTGTAGGAAGGGCGGAGGAACAACGATGACGTTGTGAAAATATCTCGGATGCGTTAGCAGTCGACTGCAGAGGAAGTGGCTCGGATCCAACTGCTGCTGACTTCCCCCATACGTGAATACATGGAGGGCAATGGACCGCACGTCTAGCGGAGCGGCTGGTCCAAGCCCGTAGTGGGCTCATGAACCTGTAGTGACGATGCGGATTGCATGCACGGTGATCAAACAAACACACTGAGTTAGTTTAGGCTACGATATTGTTTGTTTGTGGAGGCACGACAGACCGCATCATCAACTCTCCTCGGACTGAGGCACAAATACAGCTGATAATGGACGAAATTCGGAGAGCCTCCCCCTGCCAGCACATACAGGACACCTACTGAACGATACGAGGGCCTTTGTACTATTACGACAGAGTGGGAGAGACACGGCCATGACGGGCATCGAGCCACGGAACGGCTACAGGTTCCCTTCAGCAGGGATCGAACCCTGTACCGTGTGGAGCAACCATGTCGATGTGACCGCTTAGCTAGACCAAAAGGTCTCTCCTTCACATCAAACTGTGTCAAGGGTATATTAAGTGTCACATCACCTCTGTCAGCCAACATCAACATGTTCTACGATTAGAGAACACGTTTTACGATTACATGGAGCTCAGTTCGAAAAGAGTCGCATACTTTTGTAGCCCGAGTGAGTGACTCAACGCCATGGTAGATAAGTAGGTTTTGAACGCGACGACCTTTACTTACTGGTCCAATAGGCTGTATAAGTGTAGCCCGAAGGAGTAGTGCAGGCTCTAATTCTTATTTATGACCTTGCTGTTACAAACATACTATTAGCTTGAGCACTTGGAGAAAGAGAGGGGAGACCTCGAAGAGAAAGGCAATCTAAGGCAATATATCTACTTGTTGTAAATTGATAATCCCCCAAACTCTCTAGATCTAGAAGAAAACTACCTAAGAATATAGACGACGGACCGAAGCCCCCATCATCTCTATGTCTAACACCACTACTATCTTCCTACTTTCAGAGAAGTATGATATAAGTAGATATATGACATTTTTATTACATTACGATTATCTTTCGCCTTCATTATAAACACTTTTGTCACTTCGTCAACTACGAAGGAAAGTTCAATTCCTTATCCAAGACATTATCTCGACCACGCTGGGAAATCACATGCTGCTCAAAATATGAGAGTTTGTACAATGCAAGAATGAGAGACGATGGCAAGAAGCAAACAAATTTCAAGAGGATCAATTACAAATGTACTTACCTTGTCGTATGATTTCATTGCGTCACTAATAGACGTGTAAATGTGATGTTTTTCACCCAAGTAGGTCTCGTACCAACCGACCGTTCTTGCGTATTCGTCGTCGGCACTTCGATCAGTGAACCTCTGAACTCCTATCCAAGAAAATTCATTTGGCTTAGCAGACAGCACTTCATGATCTTCCTCCTTCATTACCCAGACCTCATCCAGGTTTTCTTCGACTCGCCCATCGTCAAAGACTGCAGGACATTAAAAAGTTAGAATGGCTAGGAATTGACGAAAGAGAAAGAGATAGACGACAAGCACTTCATACTCACTAATATCGTACACCTTGACTGGGCCGTACGATGATTCATGTTTCACTTTAAAGTCCCAGATGCGACCAGGAAGCCATACTTTACTTCCTTCAGACAAGGGAGCATTTCCTCTGGGTGCTGCGTAGATTTTTTCGCCTCTATGGTAGGTTGGCTTGGATCGCTTATTGCTCGGCGATGTTTGAATTTGAATGGTAGAAAACTTGTCAACTTCATTGATACCTCGAGCCTCTTCGCTCAATTCAAGTCGCGGGCTAGGCGGTTTTACGTATTCAACAATTGTGATTTTTCGTTGCAGGCATCTCGAACAATCATCCGTTGACCTAGCCGAACTTCTCCTTTCCCTATTGGCAGCTGCATCTGCACTTGGCTTTCTGATAGCATCTACACTTGGTCTTTTTCTTTTCATCTTATTTGTCACAGGTTTTGACTTCTGTTTTTCTAGCACCGACCATGCCTTTTCTTCGTCTCCCTGATGTTTCGTCAAGCAATCCAAGAACCGCGCAACTTCCACTTTAGATCTGAGTCTAATATTAAGTTTTGGTGAAAAGAAATACCTGTCTACGTGCTTGCCAGTCTTTCGAGGGACTGTCCTAACACGCCAACCATCTGGAAGATCGGTGGCTTCCACTGCCTGGAATTGCAAATCAACTTTAGTCGCAGTAGGATAAGCTTTGGAGGAAGGAGTCTTACAAATATGATCAGACGCAGCCGAATATTGTGCTTTCTCAGGTAGCAGTGGAGACGGAGTGATAATATTCTTCCTTCTTTTCTTTTCATCTGTTTGAGTTGTTTGAGATTGAGCACACCATTTAGAGGTATTGTCAGTCTTCTCAAAGTCAAGATCACTTTCACTGCCTTTGTGGATGATTCGCTCAGCTTCAATTGAAGTAGAAGAGCAGGTAGAGCGAAGTCTCCCACCGGCCTGCGCTAGAGGCGAATCGCAGAAGCTACTTGCACTTTCATGTCTTGCTGGAGATTTTCCTTGCGGAAGTGTATCCAATCGCACTGCCCCCGACAGATAATGACGTTGGAATGTTATCACTCCTTCCCTTGTTGCTGTCCCTGACATCGTGTACTTGCCAAACTTGTTAAAGCCCCGCCCCTCGACATTATAATATCCCTCATTATTCTCGACAAAATTGAGCACGATGTCATCCTCTTTAATTTTTGTCTTCAAGGCTCCGGTGGGAACAACGAAAAATCCTGAGTATTTACCCGAGGGAAAAGAGACATCTTCGGTTGCTGAAGACTTGTTGCTGCTGCCTTCTTGTTTTTGATCATATTCAAAGTAACCGCATCCACCAAATCTATTCTCGGGATCAGCGAGTATTTTGTCAAGCCCCGTCGACCAAAGACCTGTAATTCTGCTTATGACCATACCATTTCTCTCTTCTTGCACAAAATTGCCACGAAGACAAACTACACCCGATGGTACGAGCTTTGTTGGTGCAGGACTTGCCATAACCGAGGGTTCGTCTGCTTCTCCATTGACACCTTCTAAGCTGGTGTCATCGCTTAGAGATCGAAGAGAGAATCGTCTAGGAAGGTACTTTCCATCTGAATCTATGTCCCACTCTTCAGGAAGATTGAGGTCCTTTTTGTTGACTTCAGCTCCTTTATCACTTACAATGTGGTCGTCGTAGAACCTTAGAGCGTCACCCAAGAAAGGGAAACGCTTGTTTCCAACTCCTTTTACTACCCAGTAACCAACAGTTTGAGCATATCTATCATTTGATTCCACGGAAAGCACATTTTCTACACCTTTCCAGCGAGATGCACCGCTTGCTTCTCTTCCAAGCAAATGATATTCACTCTCCGGAAAGACAAAGATGTCTTCGATATCATCTAGCGCGTCGCCATCATCAAAGTTAATGTCGTAAAAACGATCAGGACCAAGTAATCCACCTTGGTTTAGCTGTCGACAAGCTTTTATCACTCCCGTAAACCAGCCGGCTGGGGGCGTGGAAGTATCAGTCGGATCTTCCCACCACCCCGCAACTACTCGTTGCCCAACTTTCAGCATCTGAAGAAGGCAAAAGAAAAACATCTCGTTAGATGGGGGACGGAAAACGTATTTAAGACTGCTCTGTAAAGCAAAAAGGAGGGTACTTACTGGTTTCAGATTCTCGTTAAGGTATCGATGTTCCGATATAACCAAAGACTTATCAATACCAGCCAAACATTTACCATCGTCGAATGCAACATCGTAAGACTGAGACAATTCATCAAACTTCACTGCTTTGATAGTGCCTCGAAACATAGTATAAGCTTGATCTCTCTTCTTTGAGTTCCACCAAGCTGCAAACACAGTATCTCCAATACTCAATTGCTCCGTATCATTTGCACTGTTGATCTTGTGATCAGCATTAGCATTAGCGCCTTTAGGTGCAAGACGACTGGAACTTGCCAAGGCAGCACCCGTAGTTGATTTGCTCCTTCTCCGCTTCTTCTTTGATGATCGCACCGAAGAAAATTTCATCTCATGGGATGGATAAGATAATGCTTCGTTGTTATCATCTTGCCTACGACTTTGGCTTATCCTAACTTCTTGATGTCGCCTTGAAGGCAAAACTGGCGCTTTCCTCTTCTTCGTACGCACATTGGTGCATTTATTCTTATCTTTCCTTCCGCCATTTTGTTGCCCCGATCGAAGCAAAGCTTCCAATGAAATTTCTGGATTTTGTTGCACGGGTTTTTCTGCTGTACCCGTCTTAATATTCAAGTTAGTGTCGGTGTGAGTGTGAGCATCAGCGTGAACACCACCTCCACTAATAGCTGCATCAACACCTCCAGGTTCCGACCATAGATTTCCCCTATTATTGTTCCTGGGAAGTCGCGCTATCTCTGATACTTGATTCATTTCACAGTCGCCGTCAACATCTGATTCATCAAAAACGTCAGCCAAGCTGCATCCGCGTTCTAATGGCACCGGTGCAAGTTCTCTGTCACATCCATCTTCCTTGTTCAGCATGACATCAGTGCTGAATGGAAGCTTAGTGCTGAATGGAAGCTTTCTTGGACTTACAGACGCGACATTAGCGACATAACTCCATGATGTTGGAGAAGAGGCGGCCAACTTGATCATTTTTTCTGCAGCCATGAGCTCATCACTCTTTGGGCGGACAAGGTAGCGCGTCACATACTCCTCCTCCATTTCTTCGGAGTCGCCATCTTCATAGACTATGCGGTATAAGCGATGTTCCGGGTAGTAAGTTTTGACTTCTCCCCGATAGCGTCGCAACTTCTTTTGCCCGGGGACTTCAAACTCTTTTGATATGATCGTTCCAACAAGATACTTTTGCATGTTGATGTTGATTAGCACGGATATATTATTACCCTAAATACTGGTGTGTATCAAGATACAGATGCAAATTTCACTCATTGCAGTGCGCAGACTTCTCTACCTATGATGTTGCGTACACGCACACGACAGGAAATTGGGACTGTACTGGAGAGAGAGAGATAGAGAAGAGAACAAGGCCTGTGCCAATATTCCGTCTCCAGAGCTGCTAATAGTTAGTCACACGCACACACACAAACTCCTATGAATATTATTGCTCAGGTAACGTGTGGCTTATTCCCAGGTAACGTGTGGATTATTTCCGGTGACGTGTGGCTCCGTAAGTAGAGAAGAGAATGTGTGAAAGTGAATACCACCAAAATGTGATTGAGATTGATATACAGACAAGACTATTCGTGGACTAACTTACCTTCAAATCGAAGAGCTTCTTACCTTTACATCAGATCTACAAGCGATTTTGTTGTGTGGAATAGTTTTATTTAACAGTCACTTGATAAAAAGTCATTGGAAACAAAACCACTAGGTAAAAAACACAAAAGCTTACCAGTCTTAAAAGCGACTAATAACCTGGAGTGTAGAGAGAAAAGACTCGTCAAGGGTTAATCCCTGGACTGGCTTTCGCAGTTCATCTTCGATGCATGGTACAATAAAGTACTGAAGTATTAGTTCATCTGTCTCAGATACCTCTAGATATGGTAGATAGATAGATTATTTTAATCGACAGGTAACTAAAATACTTACGTACCTACATACTTCTGAACTGAAAATAATGAAAATGGAACGAACGAGCTTCTGATGAAAACTCAAAACTCACAAAGTTGTTGCAGCAAGTTTTTCAAAACGTAGGTAGGTGACTTTGAGATGAGTAGGCGGTACTCCTACACAATGGCAAGCACGTAATAAAGAAGAATGCTAAGATATATCAACACAGAGGAAGAAAGAAACAATGCCACAAAGCAGTGCCAGTGAAGGCAATCCCCTGCAAGAATAAGCTATCACCAGATTGATTGAGGTTTTAATACTCTGGTTTCAACAATGGAGCCCTAGAAAAATGAAAGACAAACAACTATGCAAGCATTAATTTAGATGTATGACTCCTTTCCATGTACTGCTGCTAAAACATTAACGATCCTGAGACTGATATCCATCTCAACTTCGACAACAAGCATCCTTCATTAAGAGAGGGATACGTTATACGCTATGAGCTGAGAGACTATGCATCGCTTGCTCCATCTCATGCCTCAGCGACTGACAGTCATCATATTCGATTGAAAGTATATTCAGTTCAGATAAGCTATCTTCTTTCCTCTTAGAAACAACACATCCACCAGCACATTCACATGTAACAATGACCTTCGTATAATGCGGAAGAAGATAAAAGTATACACTGCTAGCCACAGACCTCATATTAGAGCAGATTGTCAACTCGCGACAAGAAAGTTATTGCAGCATATAAGGCTCTAAAGAACATCTCCAGCACCTTTATCAATCAATTATTTGCAAACTGCTATGCATGTGCGTGTTTGATGCTTCAGGACAACGTTGTAGACCTGTATTATGATGTCATCAACACACTTCTCCTCTACAGAAAGTTGCCGCTACGACAAGAGACTCCATTACGTGATTTTGCAGATGTGATGCATCACACTCGAACCAAATTTTGAATTATCGGATGCACTTCTTGAGACAGATGCATATATCGAAGAAGTCATTTCTTGTGCATTGCATCCTTTGGGTGTAGCCTCTGCTTCATTATTCATGCTGTACCAGTCCACTCTAGACAAACTACGTGCACAAGCCTCCCGCAACTGCTGCCTACTTCTTATTGCTGTCGGACCTGTTATTTGAATCAGTGAATTCACTACACGTATTCCCTCCTCGTGTGATGAAATGAAAGACGTGTGCGTGTGTTGGTTCCTTCCATCCAGTTCAAAGCTCCTTCGTGCGTAATCAAGCTCCCGAGGAACCTCCTGGAAGTTTTAGTTTTGATCCCGGGCTGTAATTATACGTCGGAATCAATACTCAATGAGCTCAGCCATGGGAATCCAAAGAGATTTGTCCCGGCGGCTTCTTCAGATTCCGCAGGTTGCCGCTGTAACGACCTACAACGTCCTACTTATCAACAAGCATCGACTCAATTCTGATCGCATCCGAGATTTCGTATTGCGTTCTGATTGGATGCAATCAGTAAAGGCGATCAACTCCTTTATTCTTGCGAGGTGAGAGGTGTCATGTCAGGGACTTGGTTGGAACAGTCATTTTATTGCATCCCTTCTCATTTGCGCATTTGTCATTTTTTTTAAATCAATGCGCGTGCACATCATGAAACTAATTTCCGTAATTACTCTCTTCAATTCACGAATGGAACAACGAATACTGCAGCGATTAATACAAAATAATACAATAGAAAGAGAGTTACCTTGTAGCCACCGATAGCTTGTGCCCAATAGCAAGCAAAAATAACAAATTTAAAAATAATAATATAACGGCTGAAAGAAACAGTCGTTGAGATCAGCCCTGCGCGTGCCCTCATCTCCCCATATGATTACACGAAGCAGCTCCAACAAGCTAGCATCCTTTAAAACCGAAGGAAAATTTGACAAGAAGTTTGATAATCACCAATCGCCTACTTCGGTCAGTAGCGGTGGATCTGAGAAGGCGTCGGTCAATAACGAAAATATTATCAACAACATGTCGGATGCATCCAAAAACTGCGAAGGGGGTGGGCAGAATGAACATAATCAAATCAACCAGCAACAGGGGGAGGATGTTAACAGCAATAATGATGACAAGCAGCATGTAGCTGTACCCGAGGTAACTCCCACCCTTTCATCTAGCGGCGGGGGTGACAATCCTTCCGATCAAGAAGACAGTGGCGGTGCGAACAACAATAACCATAACAGCAATAAGCTGCAACCCGAGCCAACAACACCCACCAATAACACACGCACCACCTACTCACGCAACCTCTCCACCGCCTCGGCACTCTCCAGCCTCTCCGACTATACCGCCAACCACCCCCTCTCCCCACTGCTCGATCACGTCATGGAAGAAAGTATCGAAAAGGCAATCACCAGTTTGAATTCGGGAGCGGCGGAAAGTCAAGCGGCCATTGTGGGGGAGCAGTATTTGAATGTTGCCATGAATAATGCTGCTTCGTCCGGGTCTTTGAACTCGTATGAAAATGGTGGTACTACAGAGGGAGGAGGGGCGGACCGAAGAATGTCGGATAACATTAGCTTACCAAGTTTGAGTCAGTTTCCCGAGGCACAACGAGAGGAATTGCGTCAAATGTACCTTGCTGGATTTCGGGATGCAGCACGAAAGAGTCATGATAAGGTTAAAAAGAAGGTGGTGGTGGAATCATCGGAGCAACAACAGCAGCAGTCGACGCAACATCATCAGTTAGTAAAGAAACAATCACCAGAATTGAAACATATTCAAAGTAGGGAGGAGTTGGCGAATAATTTTGCAAGGGCGCAGCAGGAGAATCAGAGTGGGATTGGAGCGGCAATTGGTGGTAGTGGAGGTGGTGGGCAGCAGTATTCGACTCAACAACAACAGCAGCAGCAGCAACCACAACCAGGGGAACCAGTAAGGCCATTGGGTGTACCATCCCCCCTAGGTCATCTTGACTTGAACGACAGTTGTTATGATCCTCCCCCCTCCATTCCTGAAAATGGGCAATATCACTACCAGCAACCTCCACCGCCCCAATATCAACAGGTGGCAAGTTTGGGGAGTAGTTTTGGAAGTGCATGTAGCGGGGTATCAAATCCTCTCCTTGCTACTTCTTCTCCGGAGTTATTGTCCTCTTCGGTTTCACCAGGTGCGGTAGCAGAAAAACCGTCACCTGGGACGAGGGGGAGGAGGAAACAACAGCAACAACAACGGGGAGGATCACCCCCCTCTTCGACTGCTGCCGCTGCTGAGACTGGTGGTAGCGGTAGTGGTTCGGGTAAGAAACGTCAAGGGCATTCAAATCCATTCCCACGAAAGTTGATGGATATGTTATCAAAGGAGGAAACAAGTGTGGTTTGTTGGTTGCCGAGGGGGGATGCATTTGTGGTTAGGGACAATGATCGATTTGTTGGTGATGTTTTGCCAAAGTATTTTCGTCATACCAAGGTAAGAAAGGTGGCTTTTCTGTATTTTGTGGATTATTTCCAATGCCATTAGTAATGTGTCAACTCATCATCTCTTTCTGTTTGTTTCGACAGCTAACTTCATTCCAAAGACAGCTCAATCTATACGGATTTCGCCGCATCACCAAAGGTCCCGATGCGGGTGCCTACCGCCACGAGTGTTTCCAACGTGACAACCCCGATTTGTGTCTTCAGATGAAACGGTCGAAACAAAAGGGTGGAATTGGTGCCAGTCCTCGATTGGGACCCAACAGCCCCGGCAATGCTCGACGTGGTAGAAGTAGCTCTTTAAACTCGGAACCGAGTCCCCTGATATCGCCATTGATGGCGGGCAATGGTACTACTTCCACGAGCAACAGTACTGGAATGACACCGTTGCTATCGAATTTGGCCGTAGGGGCGAGTCCACCGGATATGTCATTGGATGGTCCTGCTGCTACAGAGCAATATGGAAGCGAATCGCGTTCGCACACGTACACAACATCATTTCGGAATGATCTGCATGGTCCTCCCACAACAGGATTGGGCATTTTAATGTCCGCCAATTCCTCTTCGGGTGCCACCACGACCCTCCACCATCAGCATCACGGAGTACGACACTACACTCCGGAGCAGCGTGCTCAAATGCAAAAGGATGCACAGGACAGAGAACGTCAAGCGAGAGCATTGGCAGCGGCGGGAATGGCAGCTGAAAAGATGGGGAGTGGACTTCACCCTCCACCGACACTTGGGACGACCACTCAACAACATACGCATAGTAGTGTTGCTGAGAATCATGTGTCGCATGACAGTCATGGAGGTCTCAAGCAGGAGGAATGGAGTAACCTCGATCATCAGCATCAGGAAAGTATAGGGAATGTATTGACTTTGGAAGAGATGGACGTGGACTTTGCCAAACTTTTTGATCCCAATGAAGAAGTTGCCAATATGCAAACTCATGGCAGTGGGTGGCCAATGAGTGCTGATGCGCCAATATTTTCTGATACTGCTGTGCAGAGCAATGGCAAGTACTTGGCAAGCGGTGGTGGAAATTTAGAGGGAGAGATTTGAGAAACAAAGATTGAGATATTGATTTCATGGTGGTATGGAGAAAACATCCTACTTTTGCACCAAGGAATAAAGAAACGACAAGAACAAAAGCCACAGCATTCACCTGGTGCCATACAAAAAAATAATGTACATACAACAACTGTGTTGCGTGTTGGGTGATGACAAAGCATGGGAAAAACTACAAATTTACACATACACATTTACACAGAGTCACACGAAATGAGTCGAAAAAGAAGAGTTAGTTTGCGCCCTATCAAGTAAGAATCATTTGAGGAGAGCAACAACAAAACGTCTGTGACTTTTTCATCGGCCATTTGCCGCCTCACACCCAACAATAGCACTACGTTGGTCGCCTGTATCTGGTGATCATGTCTCCTTTGAGGAGCTAGATTATATATGAATAATATTGTATAAAGTGATATATTTATCCTTTACGTTGTAATGGAGATGAAGACAGCTGTATGAACTGGTCAAGAATCTGTGCGCAAATCAACCTTTACACTCCTCAATTCACAGTTTTCAAATCGACTATTCATAAGCTCTGCAACACTTGCATCTTCATACCTAACAACACCATTCAACTCCTCAAATAATGGTGTAAACATGTGCATAAAGAATGCTGAATGACCAACCAAGGCAATATTCTTCTCGGGTCTATTCAGTAACACTTTCCAAGCGGAATGTGCTCGATTGTACAAGGAGATGGGATCATCTGACTCTCGTTTGGAAAGGTGAGCACTGTAGTCACCAAATATAGATTCATAGTGGGCCCATATGGGATCATCTGGTTCGTGTGCGAGGTTTTTAAAGCATATATGCGGATATTGCTGCTGTAACACTGCTGTGGGTCGTCTAGCATCGCACAAAAAGTTGACAGTCTCTCTCCATTCTTCATGTGCTATAATAGGTACTGTTTTCTTATCTCCGTACAGATGAGGGAATGACAAAATAGCCGTATCCAACGTTCTAGTCAACGGTGATACAATTATCGCTTCCACATTCAGATCTTTTGTCTGCTTGGCCAATTCATTGCATTGATTGACACCCGTTTCTGTCAACTTGGCATCAAAATAAAGCGGAAGTTTCGATTGCTCTTCGTTCAAGTTGTGAGTGCCTTCTGCATGACGAATGAGATGCAAGATTTTGGAGGTAGATGACTGGTAAGCACTGTTTACTGAGAAGAGAGATACCGCTGGACTAGCGTAGGCTGCAGCGGAGGATAACATCATTTTCATTGCAACGAAAAATGTGAAGAGGAAGTGAAATTCGTGCCCAAAATGAACGCGTGACATAAGTGACGTGGCAGATGGCGCGTGCCACTCGTCACTTCATTGCATGTTCAGCTTGCAGTGTTCACTACTTACAAAACATTGATCTCACAGTATTCTTCACTCTCAATCTTAATGCTCTGTTCGGCGACCACAACAACGATGACGAAGTTCATAATACATCTCGCAGCCGCCGCTCTAGCGTCATCGCTATCGGCTGATGCATTCACTCAGCCATCACTTGTTGTCAGATCGGCACGTCCATTTTTGTACACATCTCTATCGGCAACGTCCGATGAAAATGAAGAACCTTTGCCCGAATTCGACGATAATGAAGCGCAAGATAACAACAATGACGACGGAGCTGATAAATTTTTAGAAAAGGCACAACAATTACGTGAGCAAATCCGTCAAATGGAATCACAGATTGGTGACGATCGAAGAGCTCGGTATGTGGAAAAAATGGAAAATGACAATAACAACAACGACGAAGATGATGATACACCAAAGAAGAAATCATTAAAGGGCAAACGAGTCCTCATCCTTGGAGCAAATGGACGTCTTGGATCTATGATTACACGATATTTACTACGAACATACGGATCTGAGATCAAAGAAGCGGTGGCTGCAGTTCATTATGTAGGTCAGGCAACCACAAGAGGGTATGGTCGGCTATCCTACGAGGTGGGAGCCGAAGATGGAGTAGGCACAATAGGTGCAGCATGGAGCAGTGAAGAGGAACGTAACGCTTCCTTTCAATTCGATCCAGAGGCCATGGGTGGATACAATCTTAACAAGTTGCGTATTGTGGAAGTAGAACTGTTAGATCCTGTCCAAGTCCAAACAATTACCGAAGATGTCGATGCAATCATCTATTGCGCTACAGACTTTGACGGAAATCGACCCAAGGCAGTGGCAAGTCTGAATGCGGCATTTCTATTTCGAGCAATTGCCAATCCAACCAAGGGGCGGGTAGAGATTGAAGGGTTGAGAAATTGTTTAGAGGGATTGACGGCTACTGTGAACGATCAGAAGTGGAAGGAACAACGGCGTATGGCCAATTATGTTGGTGAATCAGCTGCGGAAGTGGCAGCTGCGTCAAATACTGTAACGTCTACAAAGAAGAAGTCGTCAGACCCAACACAGTTTGTCCTTGTGTCCACTTGTCCAGATGCATTCGGCAATTTTGAGACACCTTTTGGAGAATTCAATGGCATGAAGCGCCAAGGTGAAAAGATTGTCTTGGATGAATTTCCCAGTTTATCCTACACTGTACTGCAAATGGGTAAATTTGATGACAACTTTGTAGAAGAAGGGCAAGAACTGCAATTCACCGAAGCGGAAGAGGACACAATCGTTGTTGATGGGGTGATATGTGCAGCTAGGACAGAGGAAAATGTCAAGAAGGCAGAACAGAAGAGAATCAATAGGAGGGATGCAGCACGTGCGGCAGTAGATGCCTTGCTGAATGAAGAAATAGAAGGGAAGAAGGTGCAGGTTTACACCAAGGTTGGAGTTACTGATATTTGGTAGAAGATAAAAGTGTAGTTTGGTAGAATATGCAAGCAAGTAGAGCTGAGATGAAATCATTATACGACTTCTTTGGTATAAATATCAAGCAGTAATGCAACTAGTGCTAGACGAGCAAAAGAATGAACTCTTCCTCCAACTAAGTAGATACTTCGTGGCTTTTTTTAACAAATGAGCATCCACTTTCGACTTCCACTCATCGCTGAGCTTGATTGAGAAGCAACTTCTTCATCTGTTTCCATCCTGAGATTGGAATCTTTGGCAAGGGTGATCTTAATCAATACCCTACCATAACACACCCTATGGACGCTCGAATCAAGCCCTCTCTCGGCAGGGTTGGCACAGGCGGTGTACAGTGGACCTCCGCGAACTAAACCCCGCATTCAGCTTAAATCACCACACCAAATCACAGCCTAGCCAAAATATTTAGACCCACCTCGTGGTTTCTGCTAGCAAATACTAGGGACTTAATATGTGAGTAAAGCGAAAGTTAGACCCCCCCATAGCAGACTTACCAAAGAGAGATACGATGCGATTTTATAGTTTACTGTGCTACTGGCCAGCCCACACTGGACCTCTCAGATCAGCTACGAGGAGGTTGTAGCATCGCTTCTACGCACAACAGCCGTCTGAGCAGTGCTAATGTGCTTGTATAGTATCACCGTCGACTATAATGGGCCGCTAGAAGCGGCTCATGCCCAAAATTACGATGAGAGATACGATTTGATAGTATACGGTGCTACTGGCTAGCTCACACTGGACCTCTCAGAGCAGCTACGAGGAGGTTGTAGCATCGCTATTACGCACAACAGCCGTCTGAGCAGTGCTAATGTGCTTGTATAGTATCACCGTCGACTATAATGGGCCGCTAGAAGCGGCTCGTGCGCTTATTGACGATGAGGATACGAATTGATAGTATACGGTGCCACTGGCTAGCTCACACTGAACCTCTCAGATCAGCTACGAGGAGGTTGTAGCATCGCTTCTACGCACGCCAGCCGTCTGAGCAGTGCTAATGTGCTTGTATAGTATCACCGCCGTCTATAATGGGCCACTAGAAGCGGCTCGTGCACTTATTGATGATGAGAGATACGATTTGATAGTATACGGTGCCACTGGCTAGCTCACACTGGACCTCTCAGATTAGCTACGAGGTTGTAGCATCGCTTCTACGCACGCCAGCCGTCTGAGCAGTGCTAATGTGCTTGTATAGTATCACCGCCGACTATAATGGGCCTCTAGAAGCGGCTCGTGCGCTTATTGACGATGAGAGATACTATTTGATAGTATACGGTGCCACTGGCTAGCTCACACTGGACCTCTCAGATCAGCCACGAGGTTGTAGCATCGCTTCTGCCTGAGTTATCCGTCCAGAAGTGCTAATGTGCTTGTATAGCATTGCCATAAAGTATAATGGGCCACTAGAAGCGGCTCGTGTGCTTATTGACGATGAGAGATACGATTTGGTATGGTAGAATGAAGCCCAGGTGACCAGACCACACTGGTCCTCTCAGAACAGCTACGAGGAGGTTGTAGCATCGCTTCTACGCGCGCCAGCCGTCTGAGCAGTGCAAATGTCCTTTTTTATTATCACCACCGACTATAATGTGCCTCTAGAAGCGGCTCATGTGCTTTTTGACGATGAGAGATACGATTTGATAGTTTACGGTGCTACCGGCCAGCCCACACTGGACCTCTCAGATCAGCTACGAGGAGGTTGTAGCATCGCTTCTACGCGAGCAAGCCGTCTGAGCAGTGCTAATGTGCTTGTATAGTATCACCGCCAACTCTGGACCGCTCAGATCAGCGTCATGGTTGTAGCATCGCTTCTACCTACGCCAGCCGTCTGAGCAGTGCTAATGTGCTTGTATAGTATCACCGCCGACTATAATGGGCCGCTAGAAGCGGCTCGTGCGC
This sequence comes from Skeletonema tropicum, assembly GCA_037178625.1. Taxonomy (NCBI): domain Eukaryota; phylum Bacillariophyta; class Thalassiosirophyceae; order Thalassiosirales; family Thalassiosiraceae; genus Skeletonema; species Skeletonema tropicum. Next base: position 1,111,874 of record CM074137.1, read on the forward strand.
TTATTGACGATGAGGATACGAATTGATAGTATACGGTGCCACTGGCTAGCTCACACTGAACCTCTCAGATCAGCTACGAGGAGGTTGTAGCATCGCTTCTACGCACGCCAGCCGTCTGAGCAGTGCTAATGTGCTTGTATAGTATCACCGCCGACTATAATGGGCCTCTAGAAGCGGCTCGTGCGCTTATTGACGATGAGAGATACTATTTGATAGTTTACGGTGCCACTGGCTAGCTCACACTGGACCTCTCAGATCAGCCACGAGGTTGTAGCATCGCTTTTGTCTGAGTTATCCGTCTGAGCAGTGCTATGTAATGAGCTTGTATAGCATTGCTATAAAGTATAATGGGCCACTAGAAGCGGCTCGTGCGCTTATTGACGATGAGAGATACGATTTGGTATGGTAGAATGAAGCCCAGGTGACCAGACCACAATGGTCCTCTCAGATCAGCTACGAGGAGGTTGTTGCATCGCTTCTACGCGCGCCAGCCGTCTGAGCAGTGCAAATGTCCTTTTTTATTATCACCACCGACTATAATGGGCCTCTAGAAGCGGCTCATGTGCTTTTTGACGATGAGAGATACGATTTGATAGTTTACGGTGCTACCGGCCAGCCCACACTGGACCTCTCAGATCAGCTACGAGGAGGTTGTAGCATCGCTTCTACGCGAGCAAGCCGTCTGAGCAGTGCTAATGTGCTTGTATAGTATCACCGCCAACTCTGACTCTGGATCTGGACCGCTCAGATCAGCGTCATGGTTGTAGCATCGCTTCTACCTACGCCAGCCGTCTGAGCAGTGCTAATGTGCTTGTATAGTATCACCGCCGACTATAATGGGCCGCTAGAAGCGGCTCGTGCGCTTATTGACGATGAGGATACGAATTGATAGTATACGGTGCCACTGGCTAGCTCACACTGAACCTCTCAGATCAGCTACGAGGAGGTTGTAGCATCGCTTCTACGCACGCCAGCCGTCTGAGCAGTGCTAATGTGCTTGTATAGTATCACCGCCGACTATAATGGGCCTCTAGAAGCGGCTCGTGCGCTTATTGACGATGAGAGATACTATTTGATAGTTTACGGTGCCACTGGCTAGCTCACACTGGACCTCTCAGATCAGCCACGAGGTTGTAGCATCGCTTTTGTCTGAGATATCCGTCTGAGCAGTGCTAATGAGCTTGTATAGCATTGCTATAAAGTATAATGGGCCACTAGAAGCGGCTCGTGCGCTTATTGACGATGAGAGATACGATTTGGTATGGTAGAATGAAGCCCAGGTGACCAGACCACAATGGTCCTCTCAGATCAGCTACGAGGAGGTTGTTGCATCGCTTCTACGCGCGCCAGCCGTCTGAGCAGTGCAAATGTCCTTTTTTATTATCACCACCGACTATAATGGGCCTCTAGAAGCGGCTCATGTGCTTTTTGACGATGAGAGATACGATTTGATAGTTTACGGTGCTACCGGCCAGCCCACACTGGACCTCTCAGATCAGCTACGAGGAGGTTGTAGCATCGCTTCTACGCGAGCAAGCCGTCTGAGCAGTGCTAATGTGCTTGTATAGTATCACCGCCAACTCTGACTCTGGATCTGGACCGCTCAGATCAGCGTCATGGTTGTAGCATCGCTTCTACCTACGCCAGCCGTCTGAGCAGTGCTAATGTGCTTGTATAGTATCACCGCCGACTATAATGGGCCGCTAGAAGCGGCTCGTGCGCTTATTGACGATGAGGATACGAATTGATAGTATACGGTGCCACTGGCTAGCTCACACTGAACCTCTCAGATCAGCTACGAGGAGGTTGTAGCATCGCTTCTACGCACGCCAGCCGTCTGAGCAGTGCTAATGTGCTTGTATAGTATCACCGCCGACTATAATGGGCCACTAGAAGCGGCTCGTGCACTTATTGATGATGAGAGATACGATTTGATAGTATACGGTGCCACTGGCTAGCTCACACTGGACCGCTCAGATCAGCTATGAGGTTGTAGCATCGCTTCTACGCACGCCAGCCGTCTGAGCAGTGCTAATGTGCTTGTATAGTATCACCGCCGACTATAATGGGCCTCTAGAAGCGGCTCGTGCGCTTATTGACGATGAGAGATACTATTTGATAGTTTACGGTGCCACTGGCTAGCTCACACTGGACCTCTCAGATCAGCCACGAGGTTGTAGCATCGCTTCTGTCTGAGTTATCCGTCTGAGCAGTGCTAATGAGCTTGTATAGCATTGCTATAAAGTATAATGGGCCACTAGAAGCGGCTCGTGCGCTTATTGACGATGAGAGATACGATTTGGTATGGTAGAATGAAGCCCAGGTGACCAGACCACACTGGTCCTCTCAGATCAGCTACGAGGAGGTTGTTGCATCGCTTCTACGCGCGCCAGCCGTCTGAGCAGTGCAAATGTCCTTTTTTATTATCACCACCGACTATAATGGGCCTCTAGAAGCGGCTCATGTGCTTTTTGACGATGAGAGATACGATTTGATAGTTTACGGTGCTACCGGCCAGCCCACACTGGACCTCTCAGATCAGCTACGAGGAGGTTGTAGCATCGCTTCTACGCGAGCAAGCCGTCTGAGCAGTGCTAATGTGCTTGTATAGTATCACCGCCAACTCTGGACCGCTCAGATCAGCGTCATGGTTGTAGCATCGCTTCTACCTACGCCAGCCGTCTGAGCAGTGCTAATGTGCTTGTATAGTATCACCGCCGACTATAATGGGCCGCTAGAAGCGGCTCATGCCCATAATGACGATGAGAGATACGATTTGATAGTATACGGTGCTACTGGCTAGCTCGCACTGGACCTCTCAGATCAGCTACGAGGAGGTTGTAGCATCGCTTCTTCGCACGCAAGCCGTCTGAGCAGTGCTAATGTGCTTGTATAGTATCACCACCAACTATAATGGGCCACTAGAAGCGGCTCGTGCGCTTATTGACGATGAGGATACGAATTGATAGTTTATGGTGCTTCCGGCCGACCCACACTGGACCTCTCAGGTCAGCTGCGAGGCTGTAGCATCACTTCTTCCTGAGTTATCTGTCTGGGTAGTGCTAATGTGCTTGTATAGTATCGCCATAAAGTATAATGGACCGCTAGAAGCGGCTCGTGCGCTTATTGACGATGAGAGATACGATTTGGTTGAATGAAGCGCAGGTGACCAGACCACACTGGACCTCTCAGATCAGCTACGAGGAGGTTGTTGCATCGCTTCTAGGTGCGCGAGCCGGTAGAGCAAGCTAATGTGCTTGTATAGTATCACCGTTAACTGTAATGGGCCGCTAGAAGCGGCTCTTGCGCTTATTGACGATGAGAGATACGAATTGATAGTTCGGTGATACCGGCCAGCCCACATTCACACTGGACCTCTCAGATCAGCTACGAGGCTGTAGCATCGCTTCTACGCACGCCAGCCGTCTGAGCAGTACTAATGGCCTTTTTCATTATCACCGCCGACTATAATGGGCTTCTAGAAGCGGCTCGTTCGCTTATTGACGTTGAGAGATACGATTTGATAGTTTACGGTGCTACCGGCCAGCCCACACTGGACCTCTCAGATCAGCGTCATGGTTGTTGCATCGCTTCTGCCAGCGTTATTTGTCTGGGTAGTGCTAATGTGCTTGTATAGTATCACCGCCAACTATAATGGGCCACTAGAAGCGGCTGATGCGCTTTTTGACGATGAGAGACACGATTTGGTAGAATGAAGCGCAGGTGGCTAGCCCACACTGAACCTCTCAGATCAGCTACAAGTTTGTAGCATCGCTTCTACGCGGGCCAGCCGTCTGAGCAGTGCTAATGAGTTTGTATGGTATCACCGTCGTCTATAATGGGTCACTAGAGAAGCGGCTCTTGCGCTTATTGACGATGAGATACTTGATATTATTTGATTCGCTCGTTGTGGTTGTGATCTGATCGTCTGTAAGTGTCTTATCAGACTGTCTCAACGCTCAGTCTGTCCGCCCCTGCCTCGAACTTCCCCCAAAAAATCAAAAAATGAACATCTCACAAAAACGCACGAAGGTGGCTCCACTACATCCTGCTACATCCGACAATAGAAGAGCATCAAGTAGCTCTACAATAAGATAAAGATGCCTTTTTCTACACGACAACAGCAGCGTCATCGTTTGTTAAAAGTGACAGGCTCAGCATGCCTCATTTCAATCTGTCACGGCTTCACCACACCCAATAAAAACGCACCATCACCAACATGCCATCACTATAACACCCATCAATCTCAACGAACTCGTCCACTCCACGTCTTCGCCCCACCAGGATCGGGCTACATGCGAACCGACGAGGCCGAGGAGGCAGATCCGAATGATCCCTACATCACCAAAGAAGACATTCTACAGGTGTCACCCAACGCCTTTCCTGACACATATGAACCCATGCTCGAATATCCAGGTACGATGCGTCCAGGACGAACACCGGAAAACATGCCCTATCACGATCTACCGGGGTTGGGGATGAATGATCCCGAACCAGTCCCATGGCCACACTTTCAAGAGATTGAATGGCATCATTTGTGGGATCCACCTCATGAACAGGCGTTGGCAATGGAAGAATTTATTGAGGTGGAGGGACGATGGGCCAGTGTGGAAGAGGAGGCGGAGATGAGGATGGGTATGAGACGTGGTGTGAGGGAGCGTCGTGAGATGGAGGAGATGAGTAAGGCTGGTGGTGGTGGTGATCAGATGGTTATTATGGATGATGATGAGGATGATGAGAGTATGATTGGATTGGGTGAGGGTGTTGAGGCGCTGTTGAAGAGTCCCGCGTCTGTGGCGAAGAAGGCAGATGCGGATGATGAGGAGGAGGAAGATGATGACGATGACGATGACTTTATGTTGGATTTGGGACTTGGTGATGATGATGATCAGCCACCAAGTAAGAAGAAGTCCACAAAAATGAAGGCTAATGATGACGAGGAGGAAGATGAAATTGAAGATGACGATCTTGATTTAGATGGAATGCTGGGATTTGATGATGATGACGACGATGATGATATCGACGAAGAAGACACTTTTGACGACGATGATGATGACATGAACTTGGATGATTACAACTCCAAGGATGATGGAGGTGACGACATTGACAATTATGACGACATCGATGATTACTAAAGCTAAACAATGCATCTATGTCATGAAGATTTGATTTGTGTTTTGTGTGCAACTTACAGATTTGAATGCAACAACAGTGGACATTCACTTCTACACCATCACTGTGCTAGAGCAGATATGTCTAGTTAGGTATGAGTACATAAATGATTGCAAGTACAGTAACTGAGTTAGAGTACAGATCAATGTTGTTTAGATTAATGAGTTGAAGAACTCTAGTCGCAAACATTATTCATTCTTCAAACCAAACATGTGAATTGCATTTAGAGTAGTCGCTTCCCACAAGACAACAACCTCAGCACTCCTTTGGCCTTATTGCTGTGGGTAATACTGTTGCTGACCATCATTCTCATTCTGTTGATAATACTCATTTTGCTGAGCAGTTGCACCATATTCATTGCTCTCTCCTTGCCAAGATGATGAATACTCTTGCTCCATTTCGGGTGTGTAATCGTCGTAATAGGATTCGTAGACATATCCATCTCCAGCTATGGTCTGGCTTACATCATCCCTAAAAAATTCAATTTGATGAGCAACAAAATTGTAAGAGAAAGACACCAGCAAAGGAATCGATTCACACAATTCTACAAACAGAAATTCAAATCAACTCACCAAGACAGCTTCGTGTACAGCTGGCACTGCAACAAAAAGAAGAAATTCGAAATAGTCCTCCCTATGTAAACTTCACGTATTGTATACTTGGATGGGAACAACGCCAACCTTGCAATATTATACACCATACTGACCAATTCTACCCCCTTGTGCAAGTTGAGAATACCCTTGAGTCGCTTTTTGGTGGAATGAGATTGTCCAGCTCCACCACCACTGATTCCGAGAATGGCACCCATCATTTCCCCTAGGAAGAGTACCACGAGGGGACTTGTGATTATGGTTCTTACAAAGAAAGCTTTGAATCCTCCACTGCTAGCTCTTTTTGCAGTTGGACCAAAGGTGGCATCTGCCAATTCATAGTGATGAACAGTACGCCACATGAGTATGAAAAAGAAGAATGATACTGACACTTTCGACACAGTTGTAAATAGCTTGAACCGCCCCTGTTCATCGACAGCCGATGCAGCCTCGGCAGCTGATTGGTTTTGTTGCATGTACTGCTGCTGTTTCCTCCATGCGTCAATCCTATCTTCTACTGTTTCTCTATATCCGTACATTGGATCAGTGTTTGCTCCCATTACATCTACGTACTCGCCTCCTCCAGCTGTATTAGATGTTATTGGCTGTGCTGCCTGTGGTGCTTGTGGCGGTTGTTGGCTGTCAATTGGATTGTTGTAACTATTATCGCTCCCTCCACGAAGACTTGCGATTGTCCCTTTACAGTGATTGCTCGAATTCAGCGTGCATCTACGTTGTAAATGAATGTCATCTCGGAAGGAACTCAGTTTTGTTCGACTTCTCGATTGATGTATTGGCAAGGGCGTCCTTGCCAAGGCCAGCGGCACAAAGATGGCGGCGATGAAATGACGCGATTGTATTATCATCTTTTCTATTAGTAGGTTGTTATTGACAACTCTAGGCAGTTCCCCCAACCATCAACGATTGCTACCATAAGAAATGATTTGATTGCGCCGAACGAAATCCGAATCCGAAATGCTGAGTGGAAAATGAGCAAACGCGAGATGCGACTCACTTATCTTACTGCACACAAATTTACAATCAACTTCCTGTATGTATTGTACTTCATACAATAGCTTGATTGATGGATAGATAAATAAGACTCTTAGAAAGGACACGTAACTCCAGATGGAGATGTTCACGAAGTTGTAGGACGTCTCGGACGATGAAGTTGATTGTTGTTTATCTTCATCACAGAAAACATGAATAGCCAACCACGGGATGTGTTATGAATTGTATTGTACCAAGCATCGATAAGAATCCTGTTAGTTATTGAACAATCCTGTTAGCCTGTTAGTTCACTCTGTTCAAGAACGCCCGAAGACCCGCTGCGTAGAACCTTCGACAAGGATAATGAATAAGTACGTGTATACATGTGTTGGTCTAGGAATATAATGAATATCTAGTGTAGTATAATACATGCGTTGAGCTACGGCATGCCATTAAAGACAGGTGTGCAGAGAAGATCTTGCGATCATAATCTGCACTGCTCAGTAGTACTTTTAATTTTCCTCTATCTTAGGTTTTTAATGCTTCATTTGCTTCTGGTAGAAAGCAAGCTCGGCACCCTCGAGAATTTGTCCGTCACAACGGCCGGATTGTCCAGGCCTTGAGGTGATCTTGGCCAACAAACGTCCACTGGCCATCTGAGTATCAATAGCGTCCTCCAAGGTACGGCCCTTTTGTCTTGCAGCAATCTTCTTCTGGACGTGAGCACTCTGCTTGGTCTCTTCGGTTGCTTCTTCGGCGGCTCCCTTTCCTTGGCCAATCTTGACACCATAGTGAGATTCATACCATGACTTGAAAGGGTGAGCATCGATAAGAACGATGGCTCCCTTCACAAGGGTCTTGGTACGGACCAACTCGTTATTGGAGGCATTGTACTTGACATCCAACACACGAACCTTGCGGGTGCAGACCTCGGTACCCCAGGAGAAGTTACCAGAGTCAAGACGGAGGGCACGGTACTTCTTGTTACCTCCGCGAGTACGGACCTCGTGGATGCGCTTTTCACCAATCTTGGTCATGGCGCCTGGTCGGCCCATCTCGAACTTTCTCTTCTTGCGGAACTTGGAGCGACGTCCTCCCGTCTCGCGACGCTTGTGCATGCCTTCACGTGTGATTCCCTGTTGATTGGAGAGGAGGATGGATATAAATGGTTAGCAATTGATCTTGAATTAAATACATATTTTGGGTATGAGCAGGTTAGGAAAGGCTGACGACGGCATCAACACCACTTCGTCAAGTTCATTCAAACATTATCGCGAAGTGCCTGCTATTGATCGCGTTGCACTCATTAATGACGATAGGCGAAGGAGATAAATACTTCTTCAGCATCAAACCACCCATGATGATAGTCGCCACAGTAGGCGCTTGGCAATCGATTGGGCGGCACTCTCCCCTCACGAACCGACATCCCCGAATTTAACCCCACTACAATCATAGCATTAGTCATCCTTACCATGATGTATATATATATTGACTACGACGAGTACTGAACGATGTTATTGCTACTCCTGCAACGTGATAGTGGATCAGGAGGTGAAAAAGAAGAGGAGAGAGTTTTTTTGAGGTCAGTCTCTTACGGAGGAATTAGTACGACAGGTTTTGCCCAAGTAAAGAGGTAAGCAGATCAGAAGGGAGGAAGCTAGAGATCAGAGACGTCGAAAAGAAGAAGCCACGTGCGTAGCAAATAAGCCTAACCCCAGAGAGTGATAGCTGCATATAAAATATTGGTGACTTGATTGAAGAATTAGGCTTGTATGGGTAGCTCGCAATAGTAGCATTACAATCTATTGTTTATCTCTATCATCTCTATCTCTATCTGAATAAGAGTAACACTGCAAAGGTAGTAAATGTGAGGTAAGAGAAACCTGGTCCTACCAACACACTTCCATTTTGAGACATAGCAGAAGATGGATCTACAGTATTCGATATCGTAGTGCTAGTGTCACTATTCCCAGCATTTCCTGTTGGGAGAGGAACATCACCAGAGCCTCCGAAGATATTGTTTTGTGGGACAGGATTGGCAACCATAGTTGGTGTGGGACCTGGACCAAAAGTTAAAGTCCCCACATTAGGATTAGGAGGTGCATTCGATGAGGATACCAGCTCACCACTAGCATTGATTTGAAATACACACGACTCATTGCTCTCGTATTTCCCGCCTGAAATAATCTGGTTGCTTACATTCGCAGATTCTCCAAGGTACAATGCGTAGGAACCCATTCCATTAGCACAGCATAGACCATCACCATTGTTGTCGTATATCGACAATTCGTATTCTTGCAGTCCTCTCTCGCTTCCATAAATTGGTATTGTCTCTCTGATTGATTCATAGGGTTTAGTGTAGAACAAAAACCATCGGAAGCCGAGTTGTAAATTGTCCTCCTTATTTGTGATAATCCAAGCAAACTGTGTTGGATTGCTATCAAATTTAACGTCCAGCGTGAGAATGTTTGGAGGTTTGTCGCCAACGTAAAAGCCATGAGATACTGAATCCTTTGATTTGCTTGAAAATCCAGGTTCAAAAACGAGCAGATCAGCTTTGGCAGTACTCTGTCCTTTGTACACAGCCATGATACCTTGGAAACCATCTCGATCTCGATCGTAAATTACAAGCCTATAAAAACCGGGTTCGACCATCTCCTTCTCAAATATTTCCGCCTGTTGTTGTTGATAGTATCCCATCGGGCGACTTGCAACTATTTTGTTATTAGGGACAGTTCGAAGCTCCCAACCAGTATCCTCTGGAGTGAAATCCGTTCTTATGTAGAAAGTCAGCAAGCCAGGCGATAATGATGGCGGCGGCGCAGGTGATGGAACAACCGCTACGGGGACGTTGAGTTCACTGCAAGAGAGGTATGCTGGAGCTGCCTGGCTTTCGTCGCATATTGTCTCACGCAGCCAAGGGAAAATTTCACTCATTCGACTATACACCCCAGGAACTATCACGTGGAAATAAAGCAAGTGAGACACATGGTTCTAAAGCACATATGATATGTCATACCAGTTTCTCAAAATAGATTGCATAGTACTCACAATTAGGATCAGCGCATCCATACCCCCAGCTAACCAATCCCAATAACGCATCATCCTCTCCAGTTGGATGTGCTCCTGTTCGAACAAGTGCTCCTCCGGAGTCACCCTGACAGGCATCCGACACGGTTCCAATGTGATCCTTCGCACAAAGCATATTATCCGTAAGCTCATTATTGTAACTCGCCTCTTGAAATCCTGTACTCGTTTTGATAATGCCTTTGCTTTGTTCACATTTACTATTTGTCATGTACCACACTTTTGTTTCTCGAAGTTCATCTGAAGTCTCCTTTATAGTTGGGTGATCATCTATATCTCCCCATCCCATGACGGTTAGCTCTTCTCCATCTATGGGTACATTCGGATCATTATTGATGCGTATAATAGGATGTGCACTTTGCTTTTGTAGCATTAACAACGCCACATCATTGTCCACAACAACCTTATCAAACTGTGGATGAACAATTTTGTTCACAACACTCAACTCTTCATAATCTGGATCTAATGGATCATCAAGGTCATATCTCCCAAGTGTTATTATTGGTGATTCTTCGGCACAATGAGCTGCTGTAATTACCATATCTGGGGCTACGAGAGCTCCTCCGCAGTAATGCTTTTGGTAGAGTTGCAGAGATGCTGTGTATGGATAACGTATTTCTGGAGCGGAGTATCCATTAATAATTCGTAGATCTTTGGTTATATTGTTTGCCAAGACACGTCGTGTTTGCGGTGTTGTAACGGGGTCTATATATGCAACATCGCGTTGTCTACGTTGTTGCTCATCACGTAGGCTAGTTGTCAATGTCAACAAAACCAGTCGTATCAAGAGTGCGAAGATGGCCCGGGAATCACAACGATGAAGCATGATGAAAAAAAAAAGTCTATTCTTGTCGTACACTGCTGTGTATGCGGCTGCCTACGTGCCTTAATTCCAATATAATGATCATCAACGACGATTCGCTTCCTTGAAATGATATCTCTACAGACTAACCATCCACTGCATGCCCAACATTATACAAGCCTGGTCCATGTCCACGCTCATGCTCAGTCATTTTTCACTCGCTCATCTTTTCGCCTCTTTCTCTTTTCACTAGCGATAGCCTCGCTGACGCTCGTCTAGCCGCTGCGCGGCAATTTTCAATTTTCCGTTCACACAATTCCGTCCGACATTCTACCAGCCTCTCTCTCTCTCATCTCCCTATCGACGCTCCTTGACAGCTCCTTGACAGCTAGCTCCTTGACAGCTCCTTGACAGCTCCTTGACATAGCGTAATGGAATTTCACCATTTTTGGAGGGGGTTGAAAATTGCAGGTTGAAATTTCAGAAATTTCAAGGGATTAAATTTCACTCTAGCTTATCCTGAGATAGTCGTAATACTTTGCACTCTGCAGTCAACACATCACTCTAAGAGAGACTGTCAGCAAGCTTCTTTCCAAGCATCTTCTTCGCATCGGCAGTTGGGGCCGCAGCGGTGAGCTTGTGTTGGACACAGTGAAGACACATGAGAGCGGTATGGGAGTTGGCAAGTGTTTTTGCATGATCATTAAGATCCCCTGCAGGGTTTTTGTAGGATGGGTTGCCCACAATTTCCTCACAGTAGAGTTTACCGCAAAGGGCACCATGAATTGGTCCTTCACACATCATGCACTGATGATCAGCCGGGTTGTTGAGGGGGGAGTTCTTCATGCCACAAAGGGCGTTGGCGGCGCATGTCAAAAGCATTATTGTTGAAGATTATTGAATTGTTGTTGTTATTGCCAGGCAAACTATGACAGCGTGGTAGACGGCAGAGTGAACAAAAAGTTGATTTGTGCACATACCCGCACCCAAAATAAGAGCCATCCGCGCCCAAAATCATCTGGTACATGCCAATGCAGGAACACGCATGTAAGCTGAATTACTACGAAGGAATAAGTAATACTGCATTGTTAGTCGCCAGCATTTTGGTGAAGAGTTACTCTCCGCTGAGTTGACAAACTCATCATCTGGATGGTGCGTGGTGTTCTTTGGGGTTTGGTGGTTGGTGGAATGAAGGGTCTTAGGTTATTTTTGTGCTACGTGTTGGTTCAGTACCATCCGTTCGCGCCAGAATTTTTGTGAAATTTCATTGTTGGCCAAAATTGGTGCAACTTTCACCCTGTAAATTTCACGAAAGTTGCAGTAGTGAAATTTCACCCTTTTGAAATTCCATTACGCTACCTTGACCCTTGACAGCTCCTTGACAGCTCCTGAAGATCAAGCCAATCAAAGAAAGAGTCGATCGAAAATGCCCGTGAAGGCCAAAGGACACGCCAAAGGGCCCGGACAGAACGACAGAACTACATACCGACCGACAGAACGACAGAACGAACGACAGAACGAACGACAGAACGAACGACAGAACGAACGACAGAACGAACGACAGAACGAACGACTTAGCTCCTCTCATTATTTAGATGGGATCGATTTGTAATTCCACATACAGAGGAACTAATAGTGTTTTGACCGCACCAAATGTCGCCTTTATGGCCCGGTTCCATGCTCGGCTCGCTCCCACCAGCCACCTCCACCGACCATCCAGACGTACCGTCTATACCTTAAAAAGTGTCCGGATTTTTCTGTTGTCCGGACTGTTTTTCAGGTGACTTGTAGGTGTCCGCAGCCTTTTTCGAGGAAGTGTCCGACCAGATTCGGACACTTTCAAATGCTTTGTGCGAAGCCAGCACGCACAACCCAGCACGGCGGGCCACCACACCATGTTGTGTTAAAAAAAGAATAATTCGACTACACACATCATACCATCATGTCGGAGGATGCCATCGAATACTGGTTTAGATCGAACACCCTACCATGGAATGATGAGATCGAAGATTTCCTCGATGATATGGGTGTTGAGACTGTCGAGCAACTGAAGTTTATTACAAAGGACCAGTGGGATGGGCTGTTCTCGACAGAAAAAAAGGTTGTCCAACTCACTGCCGGAATGGTGTATGATAAATATCTTAATGAAGCCGTTGATCTGAAGAAGTGTGCGACAGAACTACATCTGAAACCGGCAGCGGCAGCATCAGTAAAAAAACTCCAGCCAAAAAGGCACCTCACAAGGATGACGGGAGTTCCTTAAAGATGGATTCGTTTGGCTTTACGGTGAAGGTCATTAAAACAAAGGAACAAAAAAACCTGATCGCCATGGCAACCATTACCCTCCTCGCGACAAAGCGTACATTACAGTAGCGCCGAAGGCTTGCTCAAACCATGCTCTTACCAAGCTCTACCTGAAGAAGATTATCTTGCCCGCTGGTGGATATGACAAAGAGACAGGAGAATGCGAAAACAAGATTGGTGTGCTGTGGGATGACTTCAAGTCATATTCTACAGCTGAGGTGAAAGACTTTTGCCTATCACTTCCTTGTCTTTCTGTGGATATCTTACCAGGAGGACTAACCCCATGTGGACAGCCTCTTGACAAGGTGATCAACAAGGTCTTCAAAGGTTACTTCCGTGACTTGTACGATGCATACAGCCTCATTGCTCCCGTCACAGAAAAAGGGACGCCTGAAGCTCCATCACGACAGCAATTGGCAACATGGGTTGTTCAGGCCTGGGATAAGATTCCTGAAGAAATGGTTAGAAAGTCACGGACTGCATGTGGATACACTCCGGAAGAGGAGCTTTCCTTTTCGGATAAAGGGCAGGTTGTGCTTTGGACCGAAGATGAGGTACATAAAATGGTGAAGCAGTATTGTGGCCAGGAGGGGCTGGACCATCTTTTAGACGAGGAAAATGGGAATGAAGATGACTTTGTCGCGATTGAAGCAGCATTTGGCATCATTGATGAGGATGGGGACAATAGCGATGGAGAGATGGAGTAGAATAATTTTAAGTATTTGTTGTTACATACATGTTGCGCTCTAAGAAACCCTTGAAAGTGTCCGGATTCTAGAATGTGTCCGTGCATCCTTGCAGGGGGAGTGACTGTGTCCGGGCTGCAATAGTGTGGTCCTGTCCTACGGACACTTTTTAAGGTATAGACGGTACTTGAAATTTCCGTCATGTAGCACAAATCAAATCAACCTTTCCAAAATTAAAAAACAATCGTTGGAACCATGAGAGACACCATCGCGTGGCTAATCGCTGTGGCATCCCTCACCGTATTCTGCATCCCGGTCCTCATCGGGTCAGGTGTCGCTCGAGGTTGGAATGTTTCTCTCACAACTGGCAAGTTTCAATTTGAGAACGTCTTTGACGCCAAACGATTTTGGCCGGAGCCCAACGAGTATGAAGAGAATGCGGATATTGATTCGAATATTCCTGGGAGAGATTTTGCGATGGCGTCATCGACGTGGTATTATTGGAAGCTGAGGCCCTCGGGTGTTGACTACTGCCAACCTGGAGAGTGAGTATCTACTATTCAAATTATGCATTTCATGTTGTGCATACCTATCGAGTGTCAATCGCTCTCCAGTTTTCGTCTCACCCTCTGCAAACACCTTCTTTGGATCTCCGTCGTAGCTTTGATGCAGTAGAAGAACCATACGTCATGTCGTGTGATGTTCCTCAATCTACAGCTGGGACAAAGGCTTTCGTTTGGTCATGCTATCTGATACATCAAGTGGTCATTTGGGCCATTATATTCAAGGCTCAAAGATTCCACAAAGATGATACACAATATCATTCGGAATTGAAGTGGTACAATCGTGTTAGCTTGCTTGCCAACGCTTTCTTTTATGTTTTGCACTTGATTCAAACACATACAACCTATGATGCTACTGCTCAGGATGTTAATGAGGCTTCGTCTCAAGCAAGTGTGATTCTTCTTTTGGTCATGGTGTTATTGATGGAGTACAAATCGAGAGGTCTGTTCCTTGGTTGGCCAGCAAGCACCGATCCAGCAAATATTTGTTGCAACAAATGCTCTTGGAGGTTGCCATCTTCACCTATTGAATTGGTACGAAAGTATCATGGATATGCCTTCTCTTGGGCTGCCATTTACACTTTCTGGTACCATCCCATGGAATCTACGGCGGCGCACGTGACTGGATTCATGCATGTTGGAATAATCTTGATACAGCAATCGCTCATCTTTACTCCTATGCATTTGAACAAATATTGGAGGATGACTCTTGAGGTATGGGTTGCTATGCACGGTGCTATCACTGCTGCGCAGAGCCAGCACATGTCGGGAAATTTTCTATTTGGATTTCTTTGGATGGCCGTCTTTACTCAGATTCATGGATTGCCTTACTATTTGGCATTTGTTGAAAAGTCCCAAGAGATGAGTACCGATGCCGATGAAGGAGAAGAGGCAGTGAGAAAGACACCGTATTTGGATGCATTCAACAAGGTTGTACCTTCCTCGCGTTGGAAACGATGGAGCCTTCGGCTTGTTCCTCCCATTCTCTATTTTATTGTTGTGATTGCATCATATCAAACGTGGCTGAATGTAGCTGATAAAAGCCTTGGCGTGCAAATGAGTGGCATCATTAGAATTCCAATGATCTTGTACTTGATGGTCCTGCTCGTTGCCATCGTTGCTTGGGGAATGTTGACGGCTAGCAATGTTATGTGCGTGTGTGGTAAAGACAAAGAGATAGAGGTTGATTCTGAAGAGGAAGGTACGGCATCTGCTGATGTAGAGACCACATCCAGGAAAGGTGTAGGAACCGGCCCCGGAAAGGTCCTTGCGGCTTTGTTTTTCGCATATGGACTTATGGTCGCAGTATCAGTAGTGTTGGAGGTCATCCATATCCAAATGAGTCTAATTGTTCAAATGTTCGGTCTTGTGGGAATCTTCGCAGTTCTTTCTTTATTTGCCATGGTTGTAATGGAAAAGGATATGAAGCGTGTAGCTCTCGGTCCCCCGCAGCTGCCAGGAAACGCAGAGCCTGCATTAGAGACTTCGGATTCTGTCAAGGACGCTGCGTAGAGAGGACTCAACCTTTTAATTACGATTGTTTCGATAACGATGCAGTTTACAATTATGATACCTCTCTAATCTTGATAGAACCAATTACTGAATCATTTGCTTTCCTCTAGACTCGGATCAAAGTCTTTTCCTCCCGTCAAATCGCTTATTGCCTGATCAAGTCGTTTCGATGGAAGTTTGGATGCTGATACAGCTCCATATCTCACACCATTTCGAAACAAAACAAACGATGGAACTGACGCAACTCCTAATTGTTTCCCCAAAGCCTTTCCTGTAGCTCCTGTCGCATCTGCCTTGGCAAACATCAATTCCTCACTGCTACGTTCTCTTGCAAGTTTTGTAAATATTGGATTTATACCCTTGCACGTACGACATGATCTCATCGCTACAAACACCACACAATCTTTTTGTTTCGAAATGACCTCTTGAGCTAACCCATCCACACCAACAATCTGTGTCACATAGGGATTCTGTTGATCTATCAACAACTGCTTGGTAGTTTCTGTATCATCCATCCCTCCTCCCATTTCGGCACCGACACGAATACGCGTCTGCAATCGTTCCTGTTCTCTCTGGAATAATTCATCTAAATCTTCTTCCTCTTCGACAGGCAATCCATATCGAATTCCCGTCCCAGAGGAATCACGTGGCCAACTTGTCTCTTCCCAAAAGTCTTTGAGTGCCCATCCACGAGTGACGGTTGGATTGTTCCCCTTGAAGGAGAAGAGGACATTATTGTCTAAAAGTGTTTGCAGCGTCGCAGAGCCAAATCCAAGTGAGGGGACTAACGATATACACCTTGCAAGAGGCATGGATTCCATCTTCTTGACATGATCATTCGCCTTGCCTGGTCCCCACAAGACCCCTTCATTCTTTACAATCTGTTGTGATTGAGTCAATGTGGATATGTACTTGTTGCATTGATGCTTCAATTGGAGTAATTGAAGAACTGATGATCCTCCATATGGATTATCGTCAGTGATGATCATCCCCTTTCGTTCATTGGATATTGTATCAATCAACGAGTCAAACTGTCCAACAACAGTAGTGAAACCCACCTCTTCAAATGTGTCATCGTCCAAATCGGAGGGCTTCATGACAGTCACCCCACCCGCGTTCGCTTTGGGACTTCCAGTACTAACAAGTGCCACATCAATCCCCAATGTGGCCAACCCATCTGCCACAAAGCATGCGTAATCGTTCCCACCCACAACTACCGCCCTTCCAGTGTAGAATACATCATTGGAGTTGTCGCTGCCACCAACTCCACCTACTTTGGGAATAGCACAGTGTATTCCGACCAGTGATGCTGCTGCTGTCGAGAGGGCATCGGAATCTGTCACTGTTGATGGAATATTGGCTATCGTGTGCGCGTAGACGTCTACATCTCCCATTGATATAGTTTCATAGTTGTTGGTAGCAGCAGCTGCATAATTATCGTTATTGTTTGTTTGTACGGCAACTATGCGTTGTGATGGATCTTGTTGTGTCGACCCAGTCACGAGAGTTAGTGAGCCAACTTTGTTGTTGGTGGCGGTACCTATTGATTCGCCACCATGAAGAAGAAATGATTGTAGTTCTCCACCGTCAATGATGAATGTTCGTTTTTGAGACACTGCTTGTAGGGAAGAAGATGTTGAAATTGAGCGTCGAACAAGATGAGAAGAAGATGTTTGCAAAGCTTTGGTGGCAATTGGGAGGATGAGCACAAGATATGCAAGAAGCAGCACGTCCATTGCTTTTATTCTTGATGTCATTATGTTGTGGTATACGGAGCAGTTAGAGTGAGCACCTAACGCCACAATCAATACAGTAACAGCACCTTTTATGGTATGGTGTCTTCCGGCTGCCGGATGTCAAAGCAACGCAGGTGTAGTGTGATCGTGAGGAAGCGCAGAGGGAAGGAAAGATTTTTGACACTTCAACATGGTTTGTGTCATAGTGACGCGACAGTATCTCTCATCACATATCTAATTTCGCACTAAATCTGGCTAATTTCTCCACTGAGTATCGCCAATTGAAATTTCCTTCCGAATGCTCCTTCATTGCATTGACTCCATGCACTCTGTAGCTGCAGGTAGCAGGCTAGCTGTAGTACTGTAGCTAGAAGCATCAGCAAGTAATACTAATAACTGCGGCTTCTTTAGGAATGTAAATGGCAACCGTAGCGAACTATGATTGACTTCATAAATGATGTCTTGAGGCGCTGCGGGAGCAAAACTCGTGGTAACGATCCGTCGACACATACATCGTCCCCAAAGAACAAGAGGAAGACCACCACCAAACCATCACCTTCACGGCGCACAGTTGTCCGATTCGCTGAAAGTAGAGATGAGAATAGCAATAATTACAAAAGGTCGACGTCATTACTTGATATGACATCGGCTAGTGGTGATGATAGTGAAGATAGAGACTCTGCCATGGGGAGTAGAGAGATGTTACTGCAAGAAGACAATCCTCTTGCAATACTGGAGCGTAGGAATACGCAGAACAATACTGATCATAGCAGCGAGGAGATTACAGAAGGATGTAGTTTCGAAACTATGTCAAACTTGCATCAGCGCTTGGAGAGTGTTGACAGTGTACGCAAACGTGGGATTGAAGAGATTGGGAAATTTCTCCCCTCTCTATCTTTTGAACGCCATGATAATGACAACAACAGCATCGGAGGGCTAAAAAGATGGTTTGCCAAAGATCCGAAACTACCAGAGAACCTAGAAAGAATGAGATTCATAGTGACATGTCCTCAGTGTTCTGAATATTTGCGATATTCCTACATCTCGTCACCTGGAGACGTAGTCGATATCAATGAAGGGAGCGACTCGCCAGGCACAAAGATACGGAACCTGATTCCACCTTACTGTGACAACTGTCAAGCGCACTTACTATTTGATCATTCAGATACTAAGGAACAAATGATAGAAAACTTGGAGCGGTGGCTAGAGATGAACGCGAATGAGCAAACGAAAGGCAAGATAATTTTCATTAGTGCACCATCTACAAGTGTTGACGGTGATGTAACAACAACAAGTCCCCGGGTGACAATTGAATACACTCCCAAAGGGTCAAAACGAGGTTCGGTCTCGTTCTCATTTCAGGATATTGATGTCGATCCTCTGTTTACTACGTCATCATTGACAGATCCAGTAGGTGTTCACAGTAAGGAGGTGATAGAGCCAGAAACGAGCAATTGCTCTGACAAACACTCTACAACGAAAGCTGTTCCTGGTCAAAATGAAATACAAATTGTCACCACTGAATCAGAAGAACGGGCAATATTGCAACAATACTCTGTGGTGAAAGACATAGCAACGGACTCAATCACCAAGCATTTAAAGATGCATTACGAGTTGACTAGCGATCTATGTGACAGATGTCAAATGCCCATGATGAAGTTGGGCGACAGTTTAGTCTATTGCATAGTTTGTCCTGTGATAGATGAGTCTGCGAAGCGAAGTGCAAAGAAGAAAAGGAAAAAGATACAAAAGAAGTTGTTTGATCCGAACTTGCCAAAGCGTCAGCATGCTCCACAAGCAGTCAGTTTCGAGCTCTCTGCGGAACAAATCATGAATAGAAACGCTAGACTGACAGCTTTAGAGGAAGGACTTGGCTTTATATATTCTCCGAAATACCAGACCAATGACTTGACTGTCAGTAGCGGCATGTCGAACGATGAGCCACCTATTGCTGAAGAAAATGACACAGTCGACCCACTACAGGTGTGCAATTCACAATCTAGTGATCATTCAAGTTTCCCTTCGGTACAGGTAGATCTATCACAAGATGATCATGACAAAAACCAATACTCGATTGGGATTGAGTACACTTATTCTGTCCACCAGCAAAACTTGCATCTGGACGACGCTGTAGAAGCTTGTTCGACGAGTGATAGTGATAGTGTATCATCAGAGAGGAAAAATGTTTCGCAGGCATCTAATCAGCAGAACTTGTCTCAGGACTACACAACAGAAGCTTGTTCGAAGAGTGATAGTATATTATCAGAGACGAACAATATTATTTCGAAGGCATCTTCATCTACAGAGTCTGAGACAAAATGCCCTCGGAATTTATCACCTAGTCAAATGATATGGAGCCCAGTCAATAACACAAAGCGTTCTGTGCCATTCAGTTATTATGCGACTAGAACAGACTACAGAGTAGATGAGGAGGAAGAATTACCCACAGCGTCTGGTCAGTCCCAGATTGATGTGATTGCACCCAGTGATGGAATCAACATCGTTGAAGTTGGCGGCAGTGAGATAAATCAGGAATTGCCATCAACAAAGGACCAAGTGCCAACTCATAAATTTGCTTTGGGTGATGTGAACGAAGCAATCACAGAAGGAGTGAGTCACCAGCATGAAGTTGAGGGTGGTGATATGAAAGCGTTTCCACCAATAGGAGTAGGAACAATTGATGAAAGAATTGCAAGATTATCAAAGTCAATTAGAAATTTCAATGAGGAACCGCGAGAAGATGAACCTGATCAGGGTAATAATCATCCTTTGCTGAAACCGCATGTGTTCAACGTACCAGAATACAATCTCAGAGAAGGGCCAGATACGAACCATGAACGCAAACCATGGGAAAGAGAAGTCGATAGAGGCAGCAAAAAAGTTCGTGTTTTTGGTCAAACTATGATGCGGGCATCTGGGTCACAGTGTGAGAACACTCCTCCTTTATTCTCTCCACCAAATGATGTCGAGCCAGCGTTGTCAGAAACACCCGGCAACATCGATGTAGAGGCTAGTTCGCTGTTTCCGCCGCCAGAGATTTTTTCCGACACTGTTTACGAGGAGAGAGTTCGTTTGGAACCACCTTGCAATGACCTTGATAATAGTGTGACAAAGGCGCCTGCGTCGACTCTTGAGGGCTCATCTTCGTCTCCGCTTTTTAGTGATGTGAGAATAGAGCAAAGCTTGAATATCAACCGGGCGATGCGGGCTATTGATCCTTTACCCACCCGGTTGTCATTGTCTAGATCTGAGTATGCAAGAGATGCCTCGCTGGAATTCAAACAATCGGCGGTGTCATCTGCTCGACCTGCAGATCCTTCGACAGCGTCAGAATGCGATTCTTCTATAACACGAATGGATCCTCCTGGGGAAAGGCTAGCGAAGCCAAAGCGCAGTTTTGGGGACCCAAAAGATCCTCCAGAATTTGCCTCAAATGAGTCACTGGTCACACCAAAGCGCGACAACAGACGAAACAGAGCGCGGATAGAAACCTTCAATACACGAGAGCTGAACAATCTCGGAAAGCCAAATAGACGACCACTAGACTACTCTCCACGACAGGATTGTCCTTCTCCGCCCTCTTTCGCATCAAAACCGAAGAAATCTACAAAGTCAAAACATTATCGCAACGTTCACTACAATGAATCAAAGTCAACATATTGTGAATCGTCTCCTCGCAGTGCTTCATTTCGTGATGTTGACTCAAACCAGCCAAAGTCGAAAAAGCGTAGCACATCTTCTCGCAAACAACCAAAAAGAGTTGATGCCCCTATGCCTACATCTACAAAGGAAAATGACGTGCTTGTGGCGGTACCATCATGGGTGAATGAAGAAATGGTTAAATCACCGCTACAGTCAGCTAATTCTGAAGATTCCTCAGTTGATATACTCATTCAACAAATAGACGACATTGAGGCTGACTTTGGGTCAGTCGTGGCGTCGCTTCCAGAGTCAAGCGCAAGTACAGAGGAAACAACAGAAAGAGTAGACGAGCTGGAATCTCATATTCAAACTACCAACAATAAGATGAGGGATCGACATTTCAAGAAAGAAGTCGATAGTCCGATTGCTATGGTAGAAATAAAGCAGGGCTCATACAAAAACAAGCTGGTCAGCTTTCAGGTCTCCGACAAGCATACAAGTCTTGACGAAACCAATAATAGGACGCAAACATCAAGCAGTATCGATAGCAGCTTTGGCAGTGATTCCACAGATAACAGTGTATTGACAAGTCTAGCGCAAAGACTGCGCCGTGTTCGTGATCAAATTGACCAAATAGATTCGTCCGATGACAGTTCAGATGATGATGTGTCCATTGGTACTGCTGATTCGAACGAGGAAATGCTACAGCTCCTCAATAGGCTCAACAACGCTGCTGAGTCTCTACGGACCTTTGCTGACTTCCAAGACTGAAATCAATGTGTCATGAAATACTCCACTCTTAACAATATTTTATCTATCCTTTATAATATAAACTCTGCCTATTCACTTCTTCCATAGTGCAATTTATTCTTGCCATATTCTCATCAGTTCAATCCTCTTTCTGTGTTCTATTTATCTACTTCCCAAATCCAGCCTTTTTTGCCGTATCAAGTGTCTCCTCCTTGAACTTAATTCCAACCTTTATCCATTCCAAGAAGACCACTGCTTCTGTTGTTGACATACCAAACATTTCGGCAAACTCTGGTGCAGACACTCCTTCGTTCGCGCCAGTGTCTGCCAGCATATTCGCTATTTTCTCTGCGTTCTCAGGTGATGATAGTCCGTATTTTGTTCGGATTCTGTCAAACTCTTGTTTATGGATCTCATGCGACTCTGCTTGTGCAATGTCTGCGGCTATTGCCTTGCACCTCGCCTTGTGAGATTTCCAATCCGATACTGTCAAAGTCATGACGTTGTAGAAAATTCAGTTAGCGGTATGTTTTGACAGTGATGTTGATGGCAGGCATCAACATGAAGCACAAAAATGTTGCCTCTTTCTATACTAACAAGTTCACTGAGAATAAAATGCCAGTTCAAACAAGAGATCATCTATATATCCTCCATTGTAACTACTGATCATACCATATATTTTGATATTGCCAGCTCAATATGGGGAAATCAAATCAATATCAAATGTTTGGTACGCATCACTTACCTTGACATTCTCTACCACAGTACCACACAGATTTGCATGAAACACACCTCTTCGACGCAGACGCCGCTCCACAAGCAGCGCATTGATGATTACCAGTGGACATTATAATTGAGGTTGCTTGGTGGTTGTTGATTGCGAAGTAGCGCTCCGTTGTTGTGGTCAATATATAGTATCGTAAGAGGATTATATTATGATTGGCGTCTCCGTGTAACAAGAAGAAAAGGCGCGTTGCTGGCGCGTTGTCTGGTCAGGCAGACGAAATTCAGATCTTGCTTAGTCGAAGACCTCTTGGAAGCATTGGCATGCTAATACTACAGCACTATGATCATCACTACGGCAACGAGTTGGATTGCAACATATAAATTTGGCTTATTATAATTTCCAGGTTAAGTTTGAGTCAAACAAGAAGCCACCTATACAAAATACAGTCCTATCCTAAGTAGCATATTTCTCATTTACCTCGACCCTCGACTTCCATCTTGACGCCAAGGGAGGACGTGATCCTCTTCCACGATTGGACACACACCTATTGTACCCTCTCGAATCGCCACTCTTGGTATTTGCATCGAAACTTAACGCAAAGCTAATCTTCTTGTGAGTTTCTGGAGATGCTGCTGCTGCTGAGCTACTGTCGACATGGCTGTTTGTTGGAGGCCTAACCCAAGAGTCTCTTCTGTCACGATGGATGTGTTGTGATCTTTGTTGCGGATGATGATGATGTTCATAGTGGTTGCCACTGCTGGGTGGGGTAGTAGGGTAAGGATGATAAGGTACTGGTCGTCCAATATCTCCGTGGCGACTCTGAATAAAGGCATCTTGTGGAATTGGAAGCTTTTGATCCGTACTTGATGATGGTACTCGATAGATGGAATGCAGTTGCTGTTGCTTCATCATGTGATGTTGGTGCTTCTCGTGCTGACTGACATGATTGATTGCTCCTGTACCAGGAGAAGCAGCAGTATTGCCAGGAAGATCAGGAATGAACGGTAACTGACCCTTTGAGCTGGTCGTGTCAAATGATGATCTTGACGTATCATGATGTTGTTGCTGCTGTCGAAGCCGTTCATTCTCTTCCTCCAAAGCCTTAATCTTCATTTCTGCCTTAGCAAGATCTGACTTCAGCTTGTCAACTTCCATAGAGAGCACTGACTCTTTCGATATTGCCTTTCTCTTCTTAAGTGGTAGATTTGGCGTAGGTGAAGCTACTCGTGACATGAAATCGTCATTCTGTGCTCGTCCATCGACCACCTCTTCAGTACGATGTTCGGCTATGACACCACCTTCTTCTGTTTTAGATGCAGCTGCAGTCAATATCATCATCTTACGGTTGGATGGAGTTTCCATGACAGGAGATGAAGCTTCATCAACGTCAACGGAGCTCATCATTGACAAGTTGCCGTCACTTTGTCTTAATTTTGGTGGTGAAGTAGGCGGCTCCGATTGTTCGCGTGGCGTTGAATAAGATGAATAGTTTGGCTGACTGTAATAGCCACGTGGTGGTGATTGGAAGTGTTGCTGGCCTGGAGGGAAATGGTATTGAGGTGGTTGCACAGGAGACCAAGCCATCTGACGATGATCTACTCCACTTTTGCGTGCGTAGAGAGAGATTTCACCACCGGGACGCATAGATGCAGCATCGGCCGCTGCTGTTGCATTAGTATCACTGTTAGGGTACATTGCAATGATGAACTGAGAATTGTGAGAATTAGCAAGCAATAATGATAGTGCACTTGCAAAATTCCCTTGGACCAATGTTTCTTACCGTTGCACGAAAGATGGGATCAGATGGGATGTCATTGAACTGATTTTTCTGTCACGCCACTTTTTTGGCCATCATTGTTCTTACATGGCCAGCGTTGGAGTAGCTGAACGGCTATAGCTGCGCAGATGTCGTCGTCATGGTATCCTATGCAAGAATGATCACGTTGATTGTCGTGTTTGTTTTCCGTTTTCGTCATCTCACATGATTTTTTGCATCCAAGTGAGAACGATGTGCATACTGATACTGATTCCTATCGTGACGGTATTTAAGAGATGTCTGAACAGATTCCCGGGGGAGAAGTTCAGGCATTACAGGTGAGTGCAAGGGGGGTAAATATCAAATTGTCATGGATCGATCACACACAAAAGAATTTATTAGGGGGGGTACAATACAAATGTTCGATGATTGTTGAGTGTTCACCCTTCTTTAGTCGTATCCTCTTTTAAAAATTTGGCGAAATCAAATCTTGGACCGACGATTTCCAATTTTTTCGTTCATCTTCCAGCAAGCAACAGCAGCAAGTCACAGCAAACAATGACGTTGTAATTAATGAACGGCGTGGTTTTGCTTGATAGATAACACTTACATCAGTATTAATAATGGCTCATCCGCTGTATACGTATAATCCGCCGCCGCAGGAGCAGGTGAGTTTTTTTCGGCGAAAAGGGCTGATCGATTTTAAATTTTTTGCCAAGCAATGATATCTACCATACGACTGATGATACAGCATAAATCAATGAACAATACTAACGAAACTCTATTCATCTCTTTTGCCAATGCGTCTCTACATGTCTATAAATATCTCTCTGTCATCAGGCCTACTACGATGCGCTCTTCACCGCAGCCGACAAGACCTCCACCGGTTACCTCTCCGGTCCCACCGCAGTAGAATTTCTCTCCCTTTCCAAACTACCGGTCGATCTCCTCAAAACGATATGGTCCATGGCCGATCAAAATCCTACCAACAATACACTCGACAAACCCAAGTTTACTGTAGCGGTACGTTTGATTCAATTGTTTCAAAATGGTAAAAAGCCAGTAGATCTTGAGTTGAATTTGAGCCCAGAGGATGCTGCAAACCCCATGAGACCTCCTTTTTTCGAGGGGGTGAATCCTGCTGCCCCTGCTGCTGCTGCTCCACCTCAACAACCGTCTCAACAGCAGCAGCAAGCACCACCACAGCGTTCACCACAACCATCTCCGCCAATGCAACCAATGTCCTCCCCCATGCGTCCCACCACCACAATCTCCATGAATGGCGGCATGGGAGGAGGAGTGATGAGTACCCCCTCCACCATTGGAACAGTCATGTCCACCAACCCCAATACTACTAACAACAACATGTCTACCGCACTCGCCACTCAAGATCCCTACACAATGACCCCTGCCGAACAAACCCGCTACTCTGCCCTTTTCCCCACCTACGCCACTGTCGAACCAAACTACGTTCATGGCGCACAAGCTGTGGAACTCTTTTTAAAATCGGGTATGGATCGAGATCAGCTCAAGTTAATTTGGACCATGTGTGATGATGATCCGGTGGATAATAAGTTGGATGTGGTGGAGTTTGCAATTGCGATGCATTTGATTGTTTGTGTGACGAAGAAGGGGTTGGGGTTGCCGGGAGTTTTGCCGGCTAGTTTGGTCAGCTTGAGGAGGGAGAGTCGGATGCAGCAGCAGCAGCAATCGCAGCAGGGCATTCCTACTCCAACACAGAATAATATGGGAGGAGCTTCTGTGGTTGGCGGAATGTCCACTGTAGGTGGAATGTCCACTATGCAACAGGGTGATGGAGGAGGAGGAGGTATCCCCTCCCCTGAAAAGATGCCTAGAATGAATGGTCACATGCAGCAGCAACAGGGGGGAGGAATGACAATGATACCATCATCTCCTGGACGGCAACAGCCTCAGATGGTTCAACAGCCCGGAGCAAATCAAATGGGAATGCAGCAGCAGGGAGGAATGACAATGATGCCATCTCCTGAACGTCAACAACCTCAGATGGTTCAACCGCCACCTCAAATGGTTCAACCACCACCTCTAACGGCGCAGCAGCAACAACCACAAATGAGTATACAACAGTCTCAGATGGGAATGCAGCAGCCTGGAATGATGCAACAACAACAACAACCTGAACAGCAGATGGGCATGGCAAATGGACATGCTGGTGGGTTTGGAAGTGGATTTGGCAGCAGTGGTGCTCTTGGAGGTGAAACTGTTGATGATGCCTTTGCAGGATTGCCAAATGACCCTATTCCTGATGTGGATGCTTACAGTTCCATTGGTGGACCAGCAGCAGCAACAACAACAACTGTGGAGCAGCAGCCAACAATCCCGGCTCCTCCTCTCATTAATTCTACTGCTGCTGCTGCTGCGACCACATCACCAGTATTGCACTCGATGGCTCCTCCAGCCTCTTCACCAACTATGACACCAGTTCAAGCAGCTCAGCCAGTACCAGCACCACCTGCTGCAGTTTCGGTGCCATCTCCAAAATCTCCCAGACGTAATGTGGTGCCATCCCCAAAATCTCCCAGACGTAATGTGGTGATTTCAGGAAATGCCAACGCGGAACTTCAAGCATTGAAAGCAGCGCACCAAAAGCTACAAGCCGAGGCTGTCTCTCTCCGTGCCAAGGCTGGGTTGGTATCGGACGAAGAACAAGAGGCACAAGCTGAAATTGCCAAGGTGGCTTCCGAAATTGCCACACTGTCCACAGAGTTGGAAGGGTTACGAACGCAAGTCATGGAGGCAAAGGTAAAATTGTCCGATGCAGTTTCAACGTTAAAAGCTCAAAAGGAGAAGAAGGAGTCATTGGAAACGGCAGTGGAGGAAACTCGGGAAACAGTGGAAGCGCTAAATGTTGCCACGGAAGCTTTAGTGGAAGCAAATGAAACTGCCATGGCGCATCAAGCCAAGGTCGTGGCCGATGCGGCAGCTGCAAAGGAGAAGGCGGAAGAAGAAGCTGCAGCTCCTAGTGCTGATTTGTTTTCGTGGGATGCCGCTACTTCTACTCCAGCTGCTTCTCCTCAAATGCAAGGTATGGGAGCGCCTTGGGGCGAGCTACCTGGTCAGCCAGTTCCTTCAGAACCTGATGTTGCACCTGTTCCTGCACCCGTTGCGGATGCTGGTAGCGTTTACTCCATGGGTGGAGCTAGTGGATTTCCTCAACAGCCTACATCTGTTGCTGATGCCAGCAGTGTTTACTCTACAAACAGTGTACACCGCGACTCAGGTTTTTCCGCTGCAAACGGTGTACAACATAGTTCTAGTTTTTACTCTGCAACTGATAACCAGCGGGATTCGAGTCTTGGGAGCGTGCAGCAGCCTATGGCGCCGCCAGCTCCTCAATATGGAATGGGAGCTGCTCCACAACCTATGATGCAGCAGCAACAAACGATGATGGCACCCTCTGTTAACACTGCAGCTCAGCCGGTCCAGCAGCATTTACCAACAATTGAATCTCCCTCTGCAGAGCAACTCGATCAAATCAAGAAGGATGCTTTGTTGGCAGAAAAGTCGTTTAGGGCATCTGAGGATTTGGTCAAGACTCTCTCAAGGGAAGTGAAGCAGCTTGAGGCTGCGGCAATGAAGGCCGAGGAAGAAAAGAAGGCGATCGAGGCCAAGAAAAAGAAAATGGGGGGAAAGAAAAAGCAAAAGAAGGAGATCGAGAAGGCGTATGAATTTGCAATGGGCGAACAACAGAAGGTGCAACAAGCACGTCAGCAACTTGATGCTGCGAGAAGACAATCCGACATCGCTAAGAATGAGGTGGATAAACTTCGTCAGAAATACGAAGAAGCAGAGGTAGAAGCAGCAACTGCAGCTTCTTACTTGAGCGTCAATGCATCGCATTCTATGGCGGCAGGATCTGTTGGTCCAACTGGGTCAGTTGCTCCTCAGCAGCAGCAGTACCAGCAACAACAATATCAACAACAGCAACAGTATCAACAACCTGCTCCAGCTAATGATATGTTTTCTTCTGATCCATTTGGAATGGGAGGCGGTGGTATGGAGTTGCAGCAGTCTGCTTCAGATCCCTATGGTATGGGCCTAATGGGCGGTAGTGCCGACGGAGATTATTCAAATCCCTTCGCTATGTAAGTTTTCTATAATTAAGATAAAAGTCACATTGGGTCGCTGCGAATAGCCGGCGTTACCCCCATATCTGTATCCAATTTTGTCGCTGTTCTGGAGTTGATTTTCTTTTCCAATGAACGATAGGCAAACCAGATATATCAAGGCGATTGAAAAGGCGAGAACTGCACAGGCGATTAATCTAAGAAGCCTCGGCCTCATGATCAGACAATTTAATCACCTTGCCACTGCCCCGCCCGCCCAATACTTCGGAGTCGGGCGGCGTGGCCGGCTCGTGATAATAGTGTGATACAGGATACAGGAGAGAAAAAATGAGTGTCTCGGATCGCGAATATGCTCCTGGTGTCGGCGCGCCATTTTACCTGTGGCGCCATAATAATGCGTAGGCGTATAGGCAACAATCCAAGGGTTATTATAAGAGGAAAATCTTCTACTTCTACAGGGAACCTCCAACCTCCGCGAACTATATAATACCCACCTACTCGGCTTTACCCACCCTCCAAATCACAGCCTAGCCAAAATATTTATACCCACCTCCTCCGGTTTCAACTCTAGAGTAGTGGGCTCAAGTTGCTGCACTTGATTGTGTTCACCTCGAGGCTACTTAATAGAGTCAACCTTCGTATGTATATCATCGCAACAAGATCCAACGACTGCACAATTCGATCCAGCACTACATCAACACACAACAACATCATGATGTCGTGGATTGTGAAGGGGTGGCGGGGTCTCTTGGGTGAAAACTCAAGTTACAACCTCTAGAGCAGGCTAGCCAAAATTTTTATACCCAGGGGGGTATAGTTCGCGGAGGTTCCCTCTGTAGAGGATCCCTCCGGGCCAAAACAGCAACAAAATATTCTATATATATATGCAGTAAAAGATGCGAGTTGTTGTATTTTACTCTCTTTGAGAAATAGTTGAGAGAACTTCGTACCATAGGCTTTTGGCATGATATAGGGTGTTCGCATTCGCAAATTCGCAGCTCTCTCAAAAAGGAATTGGGTCTTGATATGTTCTTGGTTTACCCTTGGTCTTGGTCTGCATGTGAGAGATGCTGATCAGCTCTACGATACAATGCCGCTAGTCATGGTCATGGCATCTTTTTGCGGACATAAATTGTCACGCTGGTGTGGTAGATAGAACAGTTCACAGTACTGACAGTATACAAAGTGGAAGAGGATGATGATGATGCTCAAGTCAAAGTCTTTTGCTTTGCCTTTGCTTGTTGCCTTGACGACCACATTGGTTGCGACGCTGACTTGGATCGACAAGAACAGGCATACGTCCACAACAGATGGGATGTTTGAAAAGACCGGATTTGATGATGACGAAGGGCGGCAGCGAAAGCTTTTCGACCTAAGCTGTTGGATAGTCGGTAAGCCCCCTGGCTGCAACAGCAACATGCCAGCTTCTGCGCCAGGGCCAGCACTAGCACCTACCCCCATTACGCCAGCTCTCGACTCACCGGCCCCCAGCGTTGACTCACAAACACCTGCTGACGCGCCAGGGTCCACCCCGAGGTTTCACCAACATGCCTGTGAAGCTGCGACCAAGAAACGCGATTGCAGCGCTAAATATTGTATCTGGAAGAAACGGAGCAAAAAATGTTTGCCTTTGGGCGGCTTTGATTCGATGTCCAGTATTATTGACACCCAAATCCAAAAAGTGAGGGGGGGGTGGGGGGTTAGAACGCCCCCAAATGCAGAACGCCAGATACCCAATGGGCACCCAATATACCCAAAATAGCTTGTGTCACATCCAAATATTTCTGTGTCGTAGTGGTGTCATACCGGTATTAGAAGTCTTGCTGCTGAGACAATATCAGCTTCTAGATGGCACCGTGTGGTTCTGCACATTGCTGTTGTTCTACAAAGTCTTGGACTGGGCCCTCAAAACGAGGGGGGGGGGTTCAATAATACTGGACATCGAATCAAAGCCGCCTTGTCACACTATTGTTTGAAAATCAATAAGAAGGATAAATGCAATGCAAACAAACCTCGATGTAGGTGGAATAAGTATGCAGGCAAATGCCAATACCAATGTGCCTGTGAAGCTGCGACCAAGAAACGCGATTGCAGCACTAAATATTGTATCTGGAAGGAACAGAGCAAAAAATGTTTGCCAAAGTATGAAAAGCCCGCCCAGAGTTTGCCACGCTATTGTTTGCAAAACAATGAGAAGGATAAATGCAATTCAAACAAATCTCGATGTAGGTGGAATGAGTATGCAGGCAAATGCCAATATTCCTGTGAAGTTGCGACCAAGGAAAGCTATTGCGAAACTGAATATTGCATCTGGAAGGAAAGCAGCAACAAATGTTTCCCAAAGTATGAAGAGTGGAATGGCTCTTCTGAACCAAGTGCACAACCATCTTTGGCTCCGTCGTTGAATCCATCTGTTTCTAGTGCTCCTTCACATCAGAGCCCAGTTCACAACCATCTTCGGCTCCGTCGTTGAATCCATCGTTGTCTAGAGCTCCTTCTTCTGAACCAAGTGCACAACCATCTTCGGCTCCCTCGTTGAATCCATCGTTGTCTAGTGCTCCTTCTTCTGAACCAAGTGCACAACCATCCCCGAGGAATGATGAAAGGAATGGCTGGAATGACGACAACTTGTTCCACAGGTAATGTAAGGACACTTTTTCCAAAGTTTGACACGAACCGAAAGCGAGAATAAACTTAGAAGTGTTTTCATTATCCCATCCGTCTTGACCATGAAACACATTTTGTCGGAAATAAGAGTAAAAGCTAAAGTTAAGATACTTGGCAAAATTTTCGAGGTATACCGTGCCATATCCTTCATTAACGAATGCAGGCAGCAACGGACTTGTGTCGTTTGTTGTAGGTCGAAACCATTTCCTGCAGTTTATTGCATTTTGCAATGTAATTCTATCTTGTGGAGGATAGCCCATTACAGGGCACAAAGCTAGATAAGCTAGATCTTCTTTACTAAACTTCTTCCAATCTGTCATCTCTCTATCGTCTGGATTCGTCATATTTGATGGCATCCAATTGTTATCGTTTCTTAGATGGTACGTTCCCCAGTTGGTTCCTGTTGACTTTACATTCTTGTACCTTCTGCCATAAGTTAGTAAGGTGCAAGCTAAAATCGATATTGGAACCCCATACCACAGAAAGGCCAACCCACAAACTGATTTCCAAAGTTGTGTGATTTTATTACAGAAGCGTGCATTATGAAACAATCATAACCTGGATGTGACTTGTATTTGCCTTCGTTGATAAGAACATGAGCTTGTTGCCGAATTTCCATGGCTGCACTGTGTGGCGTAGATTGTCCATCGTTCAGTGATGATGTTATGTTTAGATTAGATTTCGATAATACCTTGCGATTAATAGAAAGTGCTTTCCTCTTCCTTCTTACTAAATCATGCGACACTCCGTGTAGAAAGTAGATGGTACACAAATATCAGCATTTGTTGGCATCAAATAGTAGTCCTCATCGTTGTGTTCGGCACATGAAGTGCCTGCATCCACAATGTCTTGTCAGAATGTTAGCTTAGTATCTGGCAATAGCTTTGGATACTCTGTACCAGTACGTCGAGACAATGTATTAATTCGTTGGCAATATGGCGCTAGTATATCATGCAACATGTCGTATTCATCTGATAAAACAGCGCATACCACCAGCACAGAATCAAAGCCAGATGTTGTGTTTGTCATTGTTGCGCTATTGCTAAATTCTTGTTGTGCGTTCTGTATGCTAACAAGCATAGTAAACTGCTCATCTGAAAGAGGAGCAAATAAAGAAGTATCATTTTTTGCCACAAATGGACTAACAACGTGAATCAGACGGCGCCCTTGTCTTTTTCGAATATTGCTGTTGCGATCATCCGAAGAATCTGAAGACGTTACACCCTGTTACACCCGATATTATAATGCTCGTCTCATATATTATCAAGGTGGTTGAAAAGGCGAGGACTGCACTGGCGATCAATCTAAGAAGCCGCGGCCTCATGATCAGAGTATGCAAGACAATTTAATCCCTTGCCACTTGCCACTTGCCACTTGCCACTTGCCACTTGCCACTCTACTTGCACGCCCCTCTCGCCGGGCGTCCGTCGGCCTCTAGAGCGGCAATATTATGATACAGCTTGCAGCTTGCACCGTTTAGCCATCAGGGGAAAAAGCGCCTCTGGCGCTCAGATCGGCCTGTTTTTAAGCGCATTTAAGCGCCTACGTAGCCCTGGTACAAAATCCTACGGGCTTTCTCGTAGCAGTAGGAATTGACACGTCATCAAAGAACAGCCATCCGGATGGTGCCACGTCATGATGTGACAGTCATTTGAATGGTGTTTGAGTGATGCCACGTCATAATGTGACACCATTCAGCTCAAAGGTCGACTCATCGAATGAGGAATGGAGGTACAATAAAGATAGAAAATGGTTCACCTTTCACCTCGTAACATCACTCTCCACCGTTGTCAATACTGCCGTCATTGATTCTGATCAGGATAAAGGAAACTAAGTACAATATCATCATGGCAAAGAGTCTTCCTTCTTCGGACGTTGGCAATGCAAAGCCTTCGTCTCCTCAGTTGCAACAAAAAATGTCTGCTTGCATGGAAGTTGATGACGCTGTCGCTGATTAAATGTTCTGTTTGTTATGTAAAAGTATACATATGAGGTAAATGTATTTGTTGCAATCCAGTGCGTTGTCATTTATGATATATATTATTAAGCTACATCGCCTCTTACTTTACTTCTACTTAAATGCTCAAGCCAGGCAAGAACTCTATTTCTTAGCGTAATGGAATTTCAAAAGGGTGAAATTTCACTACTGCAACTTTCGTGAAATTTACAGGGTGAAAGTTGCACCAATTTTGGCCAACAATGAAATTTCACAAAAATTCTGGCGCGAACGGATGGTACTGAACCAACACGTAGCACAAAAATAACCTAAGACCCTTCATTCCACCAACCACCAAACCCCAAAGAACACCACGCACCATCCAGATGATGAGTTTGTCAACTCAGCGGAGAGTAACTCTTCACCAAAATGCTGGCGACTAACAATGCAGTATTACTTATTCCTTCGTAGTAATTCAGCTTACATGCGTGTTCCTGCATTGGCATGTACCAGATGATTTTGGGCGCGGATGGCTCTTATTTTGGGTGCGGGTATGTGCACAAATCAACTTTTTGTTCACTCTGCCGTCTACCACGCTGTCATAGTTTGCCTGGCAATAACAACAACAATTCAATAATCTTCAACAATAATGCTTTTGACATGCGCCGCCAACGCCCTTTGTGGCATGAAGAACTCCCCCCTCAACAACCCGGCTGATCATCAGTGCATACTTCAAGAAGGAAAATATTTGGAAGATGTTTGATGTTGTTATTGCCTTCACGCTCCCTTTCAAGGAAGCACATTTGGCTTGTTCCCGCAAGGATATGCCACTTAGTGCTTACCCCCTCTTGGTTCAAGCGCTGCGCAATGATATTAACAAGTGTCTCACTCCCGAGTTTGATGAACTTCTTGGTCAGGGCTCAAGAGCAGAAGTTGCTGGTATGATCCGTGAACGTTTCAATATGGATGGTGTTGATCCCAGCGGACTGAAGGTTGGTTTACTCGATGAGCATCACTTGATGTGTTTCCTCTGTGACCCAAACTCTCGTGTGTGGAGGGAGTTGTTCTACCTGCAGACTAACAAGGCTGCGCTCGTAAGGAAGATGATCGAGTGGTATGTGCCTTTGGGTGAAGATGGTTCTGATGAGATGCGGAGGAGAGTTAAAAAGGATTTTGAGGACTTTGATACTCAAAACAATGACTGGTTTCATTCTTTTGACGTTCCACTTCCATCGCTTCCATCTTTGGAACAGCTGCAACAGAACAACAAGTCTTTTAGTATCAAAAATGTGGTACAGTATGTGGAATCAACTGGTGCTATTTCTGGTCGCATCACGTGGTTTGAATGTTATGCAGGATCATCTGACTTCTATCGATTGGTTGCTAAGCCTCTAATGTCTATGGGAACTGTCGGATCGATGGATTGTGAGCGTAGGGCCAAACCTCTGAAGAACAGCATTCTTGTGAAGGATAGGAATAGGATGAAGGATCCAACTGGTGTTGCACTTCTTCGAGGGAAGGAAAACCTCCGTCATATCATGGATGCGAAGAAGATGCTTGGAAAGAAGCTTGCTGACAGTCTCTCTTAGAGTGATGTGTTGACTGCAGAGTGCAAAGTATTACGACTATCTCAGGATAAGCTAGAGTGAAATTTAATCCCTTGAAATTTCTGAAATTTCTGAAATTTCAACCTGCAATTTTCATCCCCCTCCAAAAATGGTGAAATTCCATTACGCTACTATTTCTCTTCCAGGAGAAGCGGGGAAGCTAGAGAAAGTGCTCCTTTTAAGCGGTGAAAAGGCTCAAATGGGGCCGATTTTAAGCCGCTTTTTCCCCTGATGGCTAGCACCGTTGTGATAAAAAATGGCGGGCGTGAAATGTCTCTGGTGTTGGCGCGCCATTTTTCCTGTGGCGCCATAATAATAATCACGCTGATTCATAGCGCGATTTTTTAAGTGAAAGTGGTGGTACGGTAAAGTTAGATGATATTAGGACTTATCTACATACCTACATACTCAATCAACCATTTTTACCGACACTCCACGCACAAAACACCACCTCCATGGTGATCATTCGGCGTACTCTAGTACCTTAGGAAGTGCTTGTGACCACGGGTTTACCAGCCTTTTTGTCTTCATAAATATCATAGGAAGCGATTTAGGCCACCAAACCCGTGGTCAGAAGCAATATTGAGAGAGCTAGAGCGCATTTTCAGCACACAGGTGACGACGCCGAATTTCAACAGCCTGTCGGTCCTTTGAAAGGATTTTCGAGGTTCTCTCCAGCGATGATACTCGGCCAATCGATACAATATATTTATTAGAGTATACCGACCGAGTATCATTGCCACAGCCACCCCCAAAGTCTCTCGATGCACTGCCTTGCGGTCAAAATTCGACGCATCATCACAATATTTGACCCCCTATCCGAAGGGCCTCTCGTCGTAATTATTAATGTTCTGACCAAATAATCTTGTTATTATATATTAATAGAAGCGATTCAATCTATCAGACTTAAATAGGGACTTGGTATTAGCTGAGATATAGGCGACGGCGTCTACGCTGTCGGATGCCATGATGCCATGGCGATAATGGTTTTTTGATGTACGGTAGCTTGTGTAAGGGTACAGTAGCTAACTTAAGGTAAAAAATAACGCACATAGGAGCTAGAATAAAATCGCGATTTACTAGCGCGGTGAATCAGCGTGTAATGCGTAGGCAACAATCAACATCATCATACAGGGAGGTGCCGCGAACTAAACCCCCCGGGGGGTCTAAAAATTTTGGCTAGTCTGCTCTAGGGGGGTCTGACTTTCGGAATAGCCACATACTAATTCCCTAGTGAATACTAGTAGAAACCAGGAGGGGGTCTAAAAATTTTGGCTAGGCTGTGATTTGGAGGGGGGGTCTAAGCTGACCAGGGGGGTTTAGTTCGCGGCACTTCCCTGTACTTATCACTTATGAAATTACTTCTAGGTAAATGTTGCATTATCGCTACCTAGACATCATTGAACCAATAATTGGAGTTTTCATACGCCTACCGCAAGCACTCAAAGGTCGCAGCTTAGGACGACATAATGACTACCCAACAGCAGCCTCTCCTCACCCATGAGTCCATGGCACTCTCGCTTTCACCACCTCGAGCACCTCCTCGTGACAGTGTGATACGAAACTTGTACACAAATCCACGATCTGCTGTGCGACTTCACAATCTACTCACATCCAAATCCACAAGTAGCATAAACGACAACGATGAGGACAATCCTGACCATAATACCAAAACCTCCTCTTACGAATCGCACAATCTTCAATCTCGATTTCTGCAGCTCTTGCAAGACGGAAATCACTTACTCCATCACAACATCCATCCACATTTGCCATCATCACTCTCTCTACCAGATCAACTCATCCGATTCATTGGACGGACATTGCCATTAGAATGGCAGCATAGGCAACGTGACAGCGGTAACTTTCGAAGTATTGCCGATGGAATGGTGAAATTGACTTGTCCATTGATAGGTCTGAGCAAATTGCGATTGACACATGAGTTTCTCAAGTTGAGTAGTACCAAGAGGCGAAGAAGGATACGATATGGAGACCATCATGCTATGCAATATATTGATTTGTTTCTACCTCAGCATGATGATATACAACAGCAAATGACATCATCAGCATCAGCTGACAATACTAATAATGATTTCAATGGGAACAAAATGCCTGTGAGAGGAACACTCTTCTTCGTCCACGGAGGAGCCTGGGGCTCTGGAAATCCATGGATGTATCGACTCGTTGCACCTGCGTTCCTTGCACGGAATTTTGCCGTTGCTATTGTTGGTTATCGAACATATCCTGATGCAGTAGATATTGATGCTCAGGTAAATGATATTAGATTGGCATTTGATGAGTTGGATGATGTGTTGAATGAGTGTGTTGTCCCTGTTGCTGATGATGATGCAT
Organism: Skeletonema tropicum; assembly: GCA_037178625.1. Lineage (NCBI taxonomy): Eukaryota > Bacillariophyta > Thalassiosirophyceae > Thalassiosirales > Thalassiosiraceae > Skeletonema > Skeletonema tropicum. Next base: position 1,148,856 of record CM074137.1, read on the forward strand.
TGGAAAGAGAAGAAGCAGGAATATGTGATAATGATGACAATGGCTGGGTTGGCAACATTGTTATGGGACACTCGTCTGGAGCGCATATTGCGTTATTGATGTTAGTAGATATGATTAGTGAGCGCATGAAGCCTGACTCAGCGTCAAAGCTGCCTGCGAAAGAATGCAGTCAATATCCGTGGTCTTTACCTCATTATTTCGTTGGATTATCTGGTCCGTATGACATATCTGATCACTTCGATTATGAAGCGGGACGTGGCGTGGAACAGATATCACCTATGAATCCAATTTGTGGTTACACTCGTTTGAACTTTGATAGGGCTAGTCCTGCTAAGAGATTACTGTCGAATATGGCCTCGTTTCGAGAACAGGTTGATTCAGTCAGGACAAATTCAACAATGCAAGAAATCTCGCCACAAATGCTTCTTGTTCATGGAATTGAGGATGCAACTGTTCCCTTCACAGCCACTTCTGATGCTGGACGCAAGTTGAGGAGTTGTGGCTTGACAGACTGCCATGAAATATATCTTGAAAAGACGGAACATCAAGATGTCGTTATGCATTTTATGATGGGAGGATCTGCCATGGATGCAGTATTTGATTGGTTACGTGAACAGAGACGTCACCAGAAAGGGATAGGTCGAGATAGTGGTAGAAAAGTGAAGCTACGAAGTCGGTTATGAAGAGTATTGAAAGTGTGTATTGTGAGTAAGTAACACAGTAACGAAGATTTTTTTTTAACAAACGCCTATTTTCAAGGTCAAGGACAAGGAGAATATGGGGAAGTGCTGGGGAATGATCGATAGCGCCATTCATTGTACCAGTTCCTACTTCGGTACGTGGAGAGCAAATCATTTTAGGATTTTACTACTTCTTCAATCAAACTTGCCTCTCCCATGACCACGCCGCTCGCCATCTGTCGAAGTGGCGACATCCATGGCCATGAGAACTTTCCCATGGGCTGCGCCTTCTCTCCTGATGGCACATGTTTATTGACAGCAACAGCTTCAGACGGCAAGTTCAGGCTGTATGACACTCCTTTTCAGCATCTCAACAATATACATCAGATACAGCAAGATCTTGAGAATGATGGAGGTGAATCAGATGGACATCGTTCGATAGATGCAGCCGCTGTGACCGGGCCGCAGCATGATGGCGTAGGAAATCCAATTCAAACCACTTCTTGCGCTCACAATCAAAATCAAGATCAGACACAACAAAATTATACTTGGAAAGCATCTCTCACTTCACATCAAGGAGGACCTCCTCCATCCGCTTCCTCTGCTTCATATTCGTGGTATCCACTAATGACATCTTCTTCACCATTGACATCACTATACGCTACTTGTCGAGGGAACAGCATGCCTATACACTTGATTGACGCATACACATCGCAATTACGAGCATCGTATCGTCCATTCAACGGTGTAGATGAATTGGAAGGACCAACAGTTGTAGAATTTAGTCCAGATGGGAGTAGAATCTACGGTACTGGTTTCAAGACTGATAGAACGATTGCGGTATTTGATACAGCCATACCCGGAAGGGAAGGGAGGATAATGCGATTGGGAAAAACAAGAAGGAGCAGTGATGGACAAAAGGGCATTCCATCAGCAATGGCATTTGCAAAGAACTCTGGAGGGGATCATAGTGCACCATCCAATGTATTTGCATTAGGAACTTACTCACCAGGATCAATTTACATTTACGATGATCGCATGGCCACTGATACAAATCCTGCTGGAACCATTGTATTACACGGTGGATTGGCAGTTGTAGGCCACGGAAAGTCATTTGCACGCAAGAAACGAAGATTTGAACACACTGACAATGAGAATGATGCAGGAGAAGATGGTGGAGAGGAGTATTTGTTTTCTGCGGCAAGAGTCAACTGGTTCCAATCTCGTGCTCGTGGTGGAGTCACCCAATTGACATGGGCTCCACCTACCTCGAACAACCCGTATGTGTTATACAGTGCGTCAAGGCGGTCAAATGCAGTTTTGTCTTGGGATGTGCGAGCTCTTTCTGGATTAGATTTGAATGGAGATGCAAGCAGCAGCAGCAGCAGTCGCAAGAGAAGTGGTGGTGGTGGTGTTAGTAGATCAATATGTGGATTGCAATCATATGGACGTGATGGAGACACCAATCAACGCTTGGAATTTGATTTAGATACCAGTGGGCAAAGAATGTTTGTCGGAAGTGGAAACAGCGAGGGTATGGTCAAAGTCTATGATACAAATAGTGGCAAATTGGACGATGAGTTCAAAGTAGTAGATGGAGGAGGCGATGCAGTCAATGGTATATCATTTATTCCACATCCGTTTGGCAAGAATGATGGCGATGGGCTACTTGCAGTAGCAGTTGGCTCAAGACATTTCCACGAAGAAGATTTGAGTGACAATGAAAGTGAAAATGAAGCTATTCCAGGAAATCCGGGATTCTTGCAGCTATATGAAATCAAGCGTTGACAAACAACTGACGTCTGAAATATACCCCATTTTATAATTCTTGTGTTGTTTATCCCAAGTAGATGGCCCCTAAATGCATTTCTCAACATTAAGTACCTTATAACAAGCCATCAAACCAATTAATGCATGGGCCTACCAAAAGGATTGATTCTATGCCAAATACCATTGCCAAAAACAGAGTGTTTTACTGCCCCACCCATGTGAATTGGAATAAGATACTTTCCGTATACACCAAGCTGTTTGTGAATGAAGAAGGAGTTCTTGGCAATATAACCGTTCGGAGTGTCCGTGCCAGGAATTGTCGTCCAAAAGAACGGGAGACCCTTGCCTCCGAAGTAGCCCACTGCGAGGTTCAAAAGTTAGAAAAGAGCGTATCTTTTGAATGAAAATGTAGTTATCAATTCACTATATATACTTACTGGCAATGCCCGACGCTGGCATGATAGTCATGAACGCATAGAGACCAGCATGAGAGAGATCCGCTAAACCACCTTCGATCGGTCCTGTCCCAGTAGGATGGCCAATTTTATATTTAGCCGCGTTAAAGAGACGATATCCTAAACGGGGCGCAACGATGAGACCAGTGAGAAGACCAAGAGATTTATGTCTCCACATCCACTTGCCCTTCTCTTCTTTGGGGGATTGCTGACACTTCAAGACACAGCCTACTGACCCAATGAGTGGGGCGGCGACTAGCCAGTGGAAGTAGCTGGCTGCAACGGTGTAGACTTTGGCAGACATGGTGGATTGATTTCAACTTCTTACCAAGAGAAAATGAGAGTTCGGCAGATTTTCAAAATCTTCATCAAACCTGCCGACGTTAATCGCACGTAGGAATTACTATTTAGATCCTCGCGTCGACGTCTCAAGCTCCCAGTCAAAAAATCCTCGAGCCAACTTCCGCTTCCGACTTCGATCTTGATTGATTCCTCGTTCCTCGTTCCTCCTTCATACCATTATCCAAGTCGATAGCGATAAGTAGTAGTTCCTTGTCACCGGCTCGTCTACTTCTTATGTTTAACTTGTGCGACGAACCATTGAGACGCTCAGACAAGTATTGTTTACACTACAATGTTTCTTCTTCTACAGCCGCGCACACCATCGGCAGCTTTATGTTGCCTATTATGTGCTCTCATGGGCATCACCACAACCACATCAGCGTTTAGAAGTATGCGCATCACAAAAACAAATTATCCAGCCAGCAGAGTATACATGTCTTCCTTCTTTGCAGATGCGACTCCCCCGAAAGAAATAGTAGCAGCTGTACAAACAGATGCTAATGGAAATGCCATCACAATAGGTCAAAAAGTTGTCATAGCCACACACAACAGCATCAAGGCACATCACGTGGCTAAATCACTGTATGGATCATTTGACGCCACCACCAAACAATTCATTCCTCAAGATGAAACAAACAAGGCACGGAGCACTAGCTGTCTTCTCCTACCAGAGGGACTTCGTGGAGAAGTGATAGATGTTTTCTGTACGAATGCGGCGGATAGGCCTCACCCGATATTGGTCAAATTTGGAGCTGATGATGAGGATAGAGTTGATGGATATTCCCTTCCAAGTGGGTTTAGTATGCATTTGGATGCTACTGAAGTCATGGTGGTGAAATTTTAGTTATTAGTAAGGGCGTAGAAACAATTAGAGGAAGACTAAGGGTACATAATAATATATGAACAAATGAGAACTGAAAATCACATTGCAGTTATCTTGATTACGACGAAAAGAATGTAATCTTTGAAACCGTGAAACCGATACTTTAGGTATCCACAGTTCTTTCACTCTGCTCCTCTCTGTTTGCCCATTCAACACCAATGGATTTTGTCAGTTCATTGAGATCAACTTCTTTCGCCATCGTGCAGTCAACCTCATCTACTACCACTTCATTACGTTGCTTCTTCTTCCTCTTCTTCGCCGGTGCATCCCGTAACGGAGCAGGATATCTCTTCGTCCCAACATCCTGACGCTTTATCCCCCGCTCTTCCCACCAACCAGACCCATACCAGTGTAACAATTGTGTATTCTTCGGAACGGGCACCAACGTGACAAATTCAAGTCCACCGATATCTCCATTCCTCAATCCAAAGTATTGAAATGTCGAACGCATATTTTGTTTTTCATTGGGACCAGGACACGCGGCATATTGGATGATATCCCCCGTGTCACCAGGGTTGAGTACACCGTTGTAATTATGTCGTTTGAGAGTCCGTCCACCAGCTATCTTGGGATCTATATTCGAGCCTGTAATGGGGTTGGGTGGATAATACGATATCGCACGATCTTCCACATCACAGGAGGAACACCGTCCTCGTTTTCCCCAGTAGGCCATGCGGTATTTGGCAGGTAGATCGTACCGAGCGACGAGTGCCTTGCCGAAGAAGGGATGGTTGACTACCTTGAGTGCACCATCACCGGAATTTAGATGTCGTTCGCAGTAGGGTATGGGGATTGGTTCTCCTTCTCGTGATGTTACCCTTGCGGTGCAGCGTTTGCCAGTTTGACTGTGGGCCCAGCATTGGATGAACTGTTCGGAGACTTTGGCACGCTTTTGAGGTTGCACTTGTGGTGATGCTTTGGTGTTGGTGGTTTTGGTCATTTTTGAGGTTCACAGAAGTTTAGTGTTCAGTCTCAAAGATAGACCTCTATTCTCTATATGTGTTTGATTAGAGAACTTCCTACAATAACAAAGCCTTTTGATTTGATAACAGCCGCGTTGTTAACACAGCCACAGCAATCTTATGGTAGTCTATGGTGGGTCGGTAGTCGGTAGAAATGGCCGTTACGACGCCATGATCATTAACCAGAAGATGCCCAGGGGATAATGAAAAAAATCACCAGCGATCACCATGGCGCACCTCGACCCCGTACGTGCCGACATCAACAACACTAGCTACACATAAAATTAGACAGCCCAACTGCAGCACCTCCCTCTCCAATAGCCTTTCTATGAAGTGGTGTCCTCAGGTGAACATCGATCCACGCCATCGCTACTTATTATGACACCAAAGTAGAGGTGCCGGAAAATTGCGCTTTGACATCGGTGTGATGATGCACTTCCAATATGGTCTTCAGATGAATAGTTGGAGCTGCTCTGCCACTGAACTGGTTTGCAGACGCCATCTATATTCTATTAAGCGGCGATCGATCCCCTCTAGAGTGTGTCGGGGCGTTCTATGGCGCATGTAGTGGCATGGTGAATACAGTAGTTGAAAATTGATAATTTCCACAAAATACATCAAAAAGGAGAATGCATATATCTGACAGAAAATGAAATGAGAGGGTGCCAAAAGTCTGTGAGGTGATGACTATAATATAACAATCAACGTGGTTGGTGTAGATATCTCTATTTCATTGCGGCTACGACATTATTGGACTGGTTGAAATGTAGCATATTTTGGTGGAAAATGAAGAGCCGAATGCAATCACATACACGAGTATTTGAAGTGATATTAAGTGTATTCATCCTGCAAGTTGGGGGCCTTTTCACCACACAACACCAATAGCCATCTGTTGCGAGCATTATACAGTGGTTTCAGGGTATCATATGACTCCTAACAGCACCATTCCTACCCGATGGGATCAAAGCAACAGCGGATGATTTGACCTACTACTCAATTATTACGTCTAATTTGTATGTAATCAATAAAACTGATAATAATAATCAATCATCATAGTATTCAGAAGGTGTCTGCAATGCACCATGGCTATTAAATAACCGAAATCTATTAAATATGAGTATGTCATGATGTTGCCCGGCATGTGCAGATTTTGTGTCTCTGGCGGTTAGAGCCGTATACCATCACAACGACGCCGATTCGGCCGCCACCGCTTACAGAATCGGAATCTACATAAAAAATGGGGTCAGGCACGTTGTTGTTTATGTTGATTTTGGGAATGTTGGCCCAATAGTAGCATGGTTTGCCGTCGGATTCGTCATGGAGGAGATGTTTTTTGTTAGTGTGTGATGCGTGATGGCCGAGCACCCCGGGCCGACGATGCCAGTGCTACTGAATTAGTACCCCCAATATCTTGGAGAATGGTCGGAATACCACCATGTCACGTTGCAGAGGCATTCTAAACTAACTAAATGGAAGGTTGGTGGTCTTTGAACCAAAAGAATCGACCTATTATTGACATAGTTACGTGGTAAAGACGCCACCCGGGGTGGATCCGGGGTGTGGGCATCTTCTGGTTAATTTTTACCATCTTCGAGTAGCTTGGGTTCTCGATTTGAATGTCAGCAGAAATGTTTTAGGAAAATCACATTTTAAAGAATAACAATCTCATCAGGCCCAACCAGCTTCTTTCTTGTGTTTACATCCAATAAATTAGCGGGCTGTATGTGCGAATACAGGTGAATGACCTCATATTAGACAACATTTTAACTAGATCAAAAAACGAGGGCAAGCCCTACAGATCATTACGCCCAAGGGAATTGTAAAAAACTTTTCTCGGGGCTCATGTGTAACCAAGACAAAATTTAGGGGGCTGGTAAACCACGATCACACATGGGCAGCAGGTCGGATGGTTGGAGAGTTGCCATGAAGAAAAGTCACCTTGGGCGAGGCAACAACGGCGACGATTCCATGACTAACAATCGCAATCCTAGAGAACTCTCACGAATGATGGTATCGTCGGTAGATGAAAATCGGCGGCGACAAGCCCAAGCAATCTTAGGGGCAAGGTGAGTTCATGTACTTGTTTAATTTTTGCAACCATTACGTGGTCGAACTCAAGTCTTCTCACTTTCTGTTGCTCACACCATACCACCAACCAGCGATGGAACGATGCAGTTCACTACGCTGCAATCTCCTGAAAATCAGGAACAAGAAGAAGAAGAAGAGCCTCCACATGAACCGCACGCTGTATTGGTAGAGACAAAGTCGGCCCGAGTTGACAATAACAATCAAGAGGATGAGAAGGAAACAATAACGACATTCTGGAATCTTCACGAGGAGGTGGAAAAACTGAAAGAGGCAAAAGATGTTCAGTTACGTGATGGTAAACGACCTGCGAATGACCAAGATGGAGATGCTGAGAGTGAAGAGCATTATGAGATACATTACGGGGAAGACACTGGATCCAGTTTAGGAATTTTCATCCTCCCCTCGGATGAAGATCACAGTAGTAGCGTTACGGTAGATGAACTTCGAGATGGTGGAGAGGAGGATGTTAAGAACACTCCCTCATCGCCGTATCATATCTTTCATGGGAAGAAATCAGATGAGAATAAGGCTACTGGTAACTATGGTAGTTATAGTGGTGGGAGCAGTAGTAGTAGCAGCCCTCAGGGAGGACGCGGTAGCTCAAGTAGTAGTAGCGCTATTGGAGGCGAAAGTAAACTCAACCCCGAAGAATCTTTTCTACGAGATATCCTCAACAACGTCAAGGAACTTGGTTCCAGTGTGAATCTAGCAATTCACCAGAAAACATCCACTGAAAAGGATGGTGTCAACGATCCAAAGAGGGCACCTGGTAACTTTGCGTTTTACAATCCAGATGCTCCTCCCGCGGGAGGAAATCCAGGCCCTGGAACCGGGAGTTCCAATGGTGGTGAAGGCATTGCACCTCCTCGGGGGAATGATGGGCCTACAAGCCAGCCAACATTCTTTGGTAAACGCCACTGTAAGGCTACCAATGGTTCCTTTGGGGATAATCGCCAAGAACGTTCGGGAGGGGGTGTCACTCTCAATTTCCGTTACGAGTTAAGTACGGATTCAACCCCGGGTTCAGAGTATGAACGGGCAAGTCTTTATAATGAGATATTGCCAGCCTTGGAGGATGCCACTACAACTGCGATGCTGCCAGCATTTTTTAGTGATGAGTGTATGCAGATTTCGACCTCGGGAAGTTTCAATCGAAGGTTTCTTCGTGGCGGGGGAGCTGGAGATGGTGTTGATCAAGGAGAGGAAGATGATCCTACTGTTGGTTATCAACATCAGCATCGAAGGTTGAATCGTGTGATTGGAATTGATTCTGATCCGATGGACTTTCCGAATGGTGATGGTAAGTACATACCACAATCTATGTGCTTGTATGTTGTATTGAGGTACCGCTCCTTAACACGTCTTGTTGCTTGTCTATTCACCTCTTTCAGCCTGTTTTGGGGGATACAGGCATCCAACAAAACGCCCAAAGTGTTACGTCATGGAAGGGGCCATTACCGTTTACTTTCCTGAGAACTTTGATTACAAGAACCTCGTCACTGGTACTCAACTCACCGCCTTGAATACAATCAAAGAAGGCATGGATTTTGGCACAATTTCTAAACTTGCCCATCCCGCCATATTGGACTTGACCTTCTTGGAAAGCAGTTATTCAATGCGACCTCTCGTCCCTGGTGTAGACAATTCTCCAAAACAAGTAGTCCCTGCACCGAGTAATTCTGTTCGTGCTCGTAGCGGCGGGAATAATGTCGGGTTGATTGTTGGTGTCATCATTGTACTAATATTCTTTGTCATTTTTGCTGGATGTTTCTTCCGTTATAGGCTGAAACAAGAGCAGGCCAAACTCGACGCGATGATGCGTGAAATGTCCACCAAGAAAAAGAAGAAGAAAAAGAAGAAGGGCAGTGACATCGATGGTGATGATGATGACTCATATCAGAGTAGTGACGGTACACCTACGGATCATACTTCGATGTACATTCTTAATAGATACGCCAATGAGCAAATGGATGATGCTGATGACGAGAATAATCTCACCGATAGGGAGAAAGAAATCCACCAGAGGCTCAAGAAACGACGAAAGACTAAGAAGGAGTTGCGTCGAGCTTCTTATGCTTCCAATCTATCTTCTAATCATGATGGCTCCTTTACTACTCTCGATACTAACGATACCGATTCTACAAGTGATCTCATGGGTTACTACTCTAACATGGCTGCCAGTGGAACAACAGGTAGTGGCAGTAAAACAACAACGAGTAGCGAATCAACAACCGATGTTAGCGGAAGCGAATCGAGCACGACTTCGCGCAGTCAAACGTTCCACACCACTAGTACTGGTACAAGTGAAGACACAACATCAGACAGCGGCAGCGGCACAACCTCAAGTGGTGGCACTACAAGTGACTCTGATGACGACTCTGAGGAAGACGATTCCTTCAATATGGATGACAACCGCTTCAACGTAGGAAATACTGGTACCAACTTCAGGAATGGTGCAATGAGAACGCAGGAACGAAAAAAGAAGGGCCAACAGAGCAACTTGATCATGACAGGAGATGATGATGATGGCAGTGTAGGAACAGAAGCTACAGGGGCAACAGAAGCAGTGAGTAATGTGGGTCGCCTCGGAAACCGTGGAGGTGGCTTTTCTGGCGGCGGACTTTATGGAGGTGGCTTTTCTGGCGGCGCAAGCGCGGCTCACTCAGATGATTTCTCTGCCGCGACTGAGGCTATGGGTAACTTAGGGAAAGGGAGAAATAATCCCTATGGTGGTGCATCAGAATGGGGCGGCGGTGGCTTCTCTGGTGGCGCAAGCGCTGCCCCATCTGTTGATTTCTCGGCAGCGACTGAGGCTATGGGTAATTTAGGTGGAGGAAGGAATCTTCGCGGCAGTGGCTTCTCTAGTGGAGGTGGCTTTTCTGGCGGCGTGAGCGCAGCTCCATCAGTCGATTTCTCTGCTGCAACGGAAGCTATGGGTAATCTGGGAAGTAGGAATCTTCGCGGCAGTGGCTTCTCAAGTGGAGGTGGCTTTTCTGGCGGCGTGAGCGCAGCTCCATCAGTCGATTTCTCTGCAGCGACTGAGGCTATGGGTAATTTAGGCGGCAATAGGAATAATCGTGGCGGTGGACTTTATGGAGGTGGCTTTGCTGGTGGCGCAAGCGCAGCTCCATCAGTCGATTTCTCTGCTGCAACGGAAGCTATGGGTAATTTGGGAAGTAGGAATCTTCGCGGCAGTGGCTTCTCTGGCGGCGTGAGTGCTGGGCCTGGCGCAAGTGTAGCAATGTCCGCAGCGACTGAGGCGATGGGTAATTTAGCAAGTTCTCGACCTCGTGGCGGTGCCGGCAGTGCTGGTTCTGGCGCAAGTGTAGCAATGTCCGCAGCGACTGAGGCGATGGGTAATTTAGCAAGTTCTCGACCTCGTGGCGGTGCCGGCAGCGCTGGACCTGGCGCAAGTGTAGCAATGTCCGCAGCAACAGAGGCTATCAAAAATACCGGGCGGAATAAGAAGCCTCAGCAGATGGAGAGCATTGGTGAACTTACCTTTTCTGACTTTTAGAGTGTCCTTGCTGTGGTGAGAGGGTGTACATTAGATCTTTCATTCATATTCATAACAGAAGACTTTTTGTTTACTAAGACGATTTGATACAATAGATGCTCGTTTTGTTCAACTCGCTCAAGTCATTGTAGCGGACCAACGACACGGCTTCCTCCTACCCAAACGTTTTCGAGTTTTACTGATAGTTCCTGTGTAGGATTTTGGTACAAAATCTTCCCCCCTCGCACCCCCGAATCAACAATCAGTTGATAGTAACGTGTCGATGATTATTGAGTCGATGAAGAGGAGTAGAAGACGGATGACCAACAGCACATATTCGGCCGCGCCGCAGCCGTTTGCTGCCAACCGCGGTTGAATCGAACGAAACGAAACACCGACCGCACCACGAATGTATCACGAGGTGTTAGAGAAGGGAGAGAGGTGGTGATGACTATTGAATATTATTTTTAATGGTGTCTACTACGGCCGAAACCGTCATGGTTTGGGTGATTTTGATATGGTACTGGTAGGTACTATCCAAGCTTCGACAAAGCTTAGAGTTATTGCGGAAATCTGACGCGACGAGCTCTAGCGTAGATAGCGTGGGCGCGTGGCGCGTCAGTATGTAACATTTCTGTACGTGGGCAGTACATGGGTACTTATAGGAATCAGCTAGCCAGATTTTTTGTACATAGAGGGTTATGTTCCCCACCAAAGAGGCCTCATTCTCGCTTTTTGGTTACATATGTAGTTCAAACTTTGGATAATGTGAGAATAGACTGGGGCAAATACAAAAACTGTGGGGTGAAATTTGTGTTTAGCATAATTTTAACACCTTTCTCTAGCAAACTCTAGTTTATATAATTATATCCCTGAGGATATTTTGTTTGCCGAGTCTTAATTGGGTTGGCGTTAGGGGGGCTTGCGCTCTTCGACTCCAAGAAGGTAGCAGCTGTTCGGCCCCTCAAATTGAAATATCCTGGATAATTTTTTTTCACTGTAGATTAGGCGGGGACAATTTAATCTATTTTATTAAATAACGGTCACTTTGGGTAGGCGACACCCAAAATAAAGGCTCTGGGCGCTTTGGCAGAAATTCCTTCACGTCATGAGGTCATATCGGTCCACTGAGGACATCGCCGCCGGCATTTAGTGATGCCGACCGACGTTCCGCTCCATACCATAGCCGCCGCCTCCGCCATGGTTCTGGTGTGCAAAGTGATCAAATTTTGAAAAGTGTGTGACACGGCTAGAAAAATGATGGAGGGGGCGCCCCGTTTCCCCGCTGGAGTGACCCCTGGAAAAGGCGCGCAGGCCAAGAAACCGAAAATACCCAAGCTCCATGGCCAGTGCCAAACCACAGTCATAGCTGTCTCTGTCTCATCTCCTTGACTCCATCAAGTGGATTTTTTATGTACGTAGGAATCGTCCAAGAAGCGGTACCAAAGTGGCGCCATCGATCTTCGAGCACATCACCACCATGGGATTTCCGCCCGAGTAGCGTACTTTACTAAGCATTGTGCTGTTAGATCAAAGATATAATGCTCGTGATGCCTATATAAATATTTATGAATGTATGGAGCAGCTTGGTATGTACCGATTTTACATATGATGTAAAATGCAAGCCAATTAGTGCACAAGAATGTGTATCCTCAACTCCTCAGGAGCAATGAACGATGGTGTTGTAACAAATATTTCAGCACTATCGACAAGAAACACTGTTGAAATAATGAACTTTAGACGCATATCAATGATGGATATATCTTATTGTTGTATAATAATAATTTATGAGGCCCACAGATCCGTGTTATACGACATAAATGCATGCAGATAAACAACTATCTCATAAGAGAGAATACTCTTTGTGCATTCCAACGATATCAGCAGTGAAAATATGCAGCTTTATCCGTCGAACATTAATTCATCGAAACCTAAGAGCCTTAAAAAGTAGTTGAAGATCCTACTCCGATCTATTCAGACGCAATGTGGCGTCATAACAACAGCCTTCTTCGGAGACAATAAGTGCACCTATTCCACCCAATCAACTTCAAGTCACTCAACTATGACCCTACATCATCAATAACCTACATAGTTGTTGTGCTGTTGTTGTCGGTTGGTTAGGTTGATTTGAATGACGTTACCATCGGAGTTGTTCTGTAAATGGCCATGATGTGTTTGTCTTGTGATGTAAAGATTGAGTTCGCCGATGATAGTGTAGGGAGTGAAATCGGATCTCTATTGTCAACTTCACGATACAAAGCGATCCTAACATATTATTGATAGCTCTTGTGTCGTGTTTAGTTGTATCTCCTTGATTAGAGGTCGGAATAGAACAATGAAATGGGTGACATTTGTTTGTAATCGATGATGTGATGTGTAGCAGCAATATTGGTGCCCGACGGAGTGCTATGGCCATATGAAGTCACTAGCAATGTGCCACACCAACACCCAATGTCTATATGTATAAGCGACAGCGAGGATTGATGGAGAGAGACCGATTGTACCATTCATATTGAGTGGAATTGGAGGACGGCAGAGGTTGTTTTTCGTGATTTCGTAGGCTTATTTTGGTTTGGAGGTTTGGGGCGAGACTATTGTAACTTAGTGGGCCAGGTAGATCAAAAGTTTCTCCGTGATCTCAGCTGCTCAGATGGGCCTAGCACCAACTAAGTTTCTGGAGAGTTGAGGAGATACGATTTTACCCACTATGCCGGCATCATGGTATTTTGGTTCATTTCCCCATGATGTTGAATTATGTGTTTTGTGTGCTTGAAAGTGTTGGAACAAAAGACGCGGGAAATTTTTGAAATGTATTTTTGCGCGAAATTGGAATGCTGGATGACATCTTGTACACGAGGTACGTAGGAATCCAGTGGATGGAGTCAAGGAGATAAGACAGCTATACGTCCGGCCATGTGGTGGTCTTGTTGATGATGGAGGATGAGAACCCTCCCGCCCAAATTTGTATGAGTTCCTACGCACGTATAAAACTATTTTTCTCAAATCAAAACAAAGCTTAGCTCTCTGCGGATTTGAGCTCAGCTCGCTCTCAGCTTTTCACATCTGTACCCCATTTGTTCACAGCACAAATATTCGCTGAGAACGAGCATCCTGGCTAGGCTGACCCTGCACTTAGCCATAGAAGTACGCATTCGGTGAAGTAGCGTGCGCCTTATGCGTCATTTCCTTGATGTATGTTACCTCTTTATCCAATAGAGCCCCTGCCTTTGGACGTCTAACCCCTTTCCTACGAAAGTAATGAGAAAGAATTCATAGAGAAATAAAGAAGAAGCTGCTTAGCAGAATATGACAGAAAACAAGTTCTTAATACCGCTCTTATTTTCATTTGTGCAGAAAGAGTGTACGATATTTCGTGCAAAGAATAGAAGCACGAACCGTGGCTTGAGTCACTTTTCTGTACGTGGGCTGTACCTGTTCGCGAGGTTCTTTCTTTCTTTCTTTCTTTCTTGTGTTTTCGCAAAATTGATACCATTGAGAAAGCTTCTATGAATTCCAACCGTACTTATGTGGTGTCACTCTAGAGTGAGTGAGCGAGCAGCAGTCAGGAATAGTCCGGTCTATTCCGCTGCTGAACATTGACCGATACATAGCTGCTGAGAACTCCTGGCTTTGAGATAGAACATAATACCCCTTCCATTTTTCTTTTTTTTTTGCGGCCATAAAATTGATGCCTGCTACAAGGTGCATCATCTGTCGTCACCCACCGACCAACACTCATCATGTCCTCACCTAAGTACACCTCCACCAGCATCAGGAAGCATTCCTCCACTTGAGCTCGGGGAACCACAACTGTCAACTGCAGAAGATGAGGAGGCAAGCTCTACGCCGGACATCGAACTGTCACCTGCAGAAGAGGAGGAGGCAAGCGCTACGCCGGACATCGATTTTTTCGATGTAGAAAGCAACAGTGATGTTGATGTATCTGATCTCCTCTTCGATTTTCCCATTCATTATGTTAATGTGGTAGTGTTAGATTTAAATGCGGATGGTAGTTGAAGAATTGACGAGATTACCAAGTAACACAGACGTCTTCGATGTGGAGGACGTGAAGTTGGTGTATGCATGGGTACTGAGTCGGCGCACTTGCCTTTTTTTTATTTTTATTGCAGGAACGAGTGAGGAGAGTATGAGAGTAGTATCCAGGCTACTACTGTGAGAGCGCTCAACGTCCAGATGTATGCGCTATGATTGAAAGCCCCCTCTGAATCAATGCTGGAGATCCCTCTGAGGATGCTCGCTTCGTAGAGGTGATGGATAATCATATGGATGCATAAGTATGTCGCTATGATTGAGAGATACCTCTGAGTAAATGTTGGAGATCCCTCTGAGGATGCTCGCTAAATAGAGGTGATGGATAATCATATTGATGCGTACTATTAGCAAGAGGGAGTTTCCTTCTAGAAAGGAACTCATTGTATAATTGGCTGACGCTCTGGAATCACTGGGAAGATCTGTTGTGCATGGCATTGCATCTTGCAGAACCGATGAGACAAGAGATAACAATGAATTGTTCTTATGAGATTTTGAAGCTATATATTGTGTCGACCACTTTGGGTATTTTCAGTGCGTTGGAGTTGGAGATCCTACTGGTGTGTCTCAGCCGAGATACTTGGTTAGTTATAGCGCATTTCAGAAGAGGATGCTCACAATTTAACAGACGACGCAGCTGGGTAGGTTTTCATCAACACTACTTTGTCAAGAGAGTTAGTTTCCAACAAATGATCGTGCATTACGCAACAAACGTTTTATTGATACTATCTTCTACACTGATGCGACGCGAAGACCACAAGGAGGTACCAACGTGTACACTTGTCCGAGTTTATGTGTCCAAAAAGGGTTCATTTATACTTGGATGAGATGGCAGCGACGGCATCATGCAGGTGAGTAGGTGTTCCAGGCACGCTCGTCTGCGATCCTTGAGCATCCAAAAGTGCGAGGAGGTACGCAGGTTTATACGAGGTGGGAATACTCTGCGTGTATTAGGAGAGCTACGCAGTGGGCTGATTTGGCGGAACGCTAGTTTGGGTTCTTGCATAATCTATCAGCTGAATTTCAGGAAAGCGACGCTCTTATGACGTTATGGGATTGCTTTGAGCGGAGGGTGCAAATCATGAACCTTACGGTACATGGCACAACAACTCGGCGGATTAAATCCATGCCCGGTGACTAGATGCACGAGCCAGATATTAGCAATATTGCGGCGTTTGGTTGGCTTGATTGATGTTATTCTTTGGAAGATAGGAACTCACAAGATCCCACACGCTATACAGTTGTTTTTTGGGGGGTGTTTGGAGCCTAGTAATGACCATGGCAGAGAAATGACTATGAATGAGAATGAACGCAGCAATTGGCTGATGTGTATGAATAATATTCGACGCAAATTTTGGGGACGCGGCGATTTTACCTCCGAGGTAGATGATGTTGAATTATCTACGGCCGAGGAGGAGACTCAGGATAAACTCTACAATGAAGTGGTTCGATGATCTGAATGATATCAGCGGCTGGCATATTCATGATGGCGAGGCGGACGCTCTTGCAATACTTGCGGATGAGCAATGAGGTTCGAAGACAATACGTGGTACCTGAGGCTGATGCATGCATTGCTTCAGGGGAGCCCATTACTGACAGATCACTTGTGGATGACCAGATTGACGTAGAGGTCTTTCCCTCAAGGGGAGGATGGCCACAAGTTGTGCAAGATGCGATATCACAGTGTCGACAAGGTCTATTGCCGAGTCGCAGTGTTGACAAAGATGGTTAGACAATGGCGTCTATCACCGCTTAGCCCTGACTACTATTACCTATGTTGTATGGTTCAATGAGAATGTGAAGGCTGAAGCGGTATTGTGCGCTTTTATTGCCCAAAATGTTCTAGAACAAGTTGCAGTTGGAGTCGATAATATACATTACTCCGAGAGATTGAAAGAATGCTGGATCATTGCCGTCAATTGATGCTAATGCTATATCCAAAAGGGAAGAAGTATATCACGATGAGGTATGATCGGAAGTGGATTCTCAGGCTACGGTTGATGAATGTTCTTGATGAGTATTATTAATTGTCGCAAGCAATGGATGCAGATGCAGCTGGCTGAAGGATCGAAATATATCAACCCTGTGCTGCGGAGATGGCCGAGTATGTGGTGCAGGATGATAATGAAGTTGCATTTCAGTGTTGTGTTCACAGTGCGGAAGCAGATGAAGATCATTACATCAGGAAAGGGTAGGTCGAGCCGCAAGATCCACGAGTGTAGTGTGAAGCCGTGCTGGTGTGATAAGTCGAGAAGTGCATGTTGCATTCCCTACGCCGAAATGATGGGTCCATCAGTCTTTGCAGGAAACACCAGAATGTATATTTCCAAAGTTATTCAGAAGCGCTATGTTGTCTGCTGTTCCGAATTTGATGTTGAGAATGAAGAAATGCTCTGATCTAGCGAGAGGTTCACGGAAGTCGTTTTGCATGCAGAGATTTTGGACTGCACTAATGTGAGTATATGCTTGACCTTCGCTTTAAATTGCCGCATGGAGATCCTGTGTTTGCCTTCGTCCTTTTACTAGTGATGGAAAAGTACATGGAGTATATCTTTGGTGTGTAGAGGGGGGCATGTGATCTTACATACGATTGCAGAAGCCGTGCTACGCAACGAGATTGGCTGACATTCAGAAGCGGAAGAGGCAGCATTCACGAGAGGCCATCGAGGTATCTTGGCAATAGATCTCGTAGAGTGGAGTTGAACAGGGCTTTTGGCTGTCCCGTATGTTGGCATAGCCTTGACGAATGTTCTGAGTGGCTGGCCAAGAAGGGTTGCACAATGCCAAGAGTGATGGAGCTCCATTCAAGACTGAGTATCTGCCGGATAGATGCTAGTTGAGAATTGGCTAGTGAGAGCGCCCTATAGTTGATCTTTGGTAGAAATCCTGCGATAGGCGATAGAGAGTTGGCCTGGTCGGGTAGATATTTGTTGGGAGCTTTCAATGACGACGAGTTGACATCTTGCTCTGCCCATAGAAGGTCATTTGGAATGTTTGTTTCATCTATTCGCATACTTGACTAAGTATCAGAATGCCAAGATGTTGTATGATCCCACTGAGCCACATATAACTTCAGCAGCATTTCAGAAGCAGGATTGGACGTTTCCACTCTAGACGGAGCAGGATGGAAGGAGGTTCTGCCTCCTGATAGCCTGAGCCGAGAGGAAAAGAATTTGTCATCCGTTGATTTATTTATACATATTGTGCTGGTGATACGGTCACGTGGAAATCTTGCGCTGGTTTCATTGTCTACTTGAATAATGCTCCTATATCGCTTGGTATTCCAAGAGACAGGGGAGTGTTGATGGTTTGACGGACCAGGCTGAAACTAAGACTACAGAATACATTAGTGCGCTGATATAAACTGAGAATGATGCGGATTCCAGTCGAGGGCCTGTGTTCTTGAGAATGATCAGTCGGTGTTATCGAACACGATGGGTCTAGGATCCACTTTGCTTGATGAAGAACAGTGTATGATGCAGTTGCCTATGACTTGGTTCGTAAGCGTGTTATAAGAAGAAGATAGTGATCATAGATCAGTATTCACGAAGTATTGATGATCTGCTTAAAAGGCCAATGGTATTGGGAGAGAGGGGAGCGGTTTGTCGGGAAGATCCTACAATACATATTTCACGATGGAGTAAGAGTAAGGAGTGATTAGGGATTACGCGGCAACGCCGAAACCGATCACTTCGCTGGCGGTATGGCTGGCCAGCCTCTGATGCAAGCTGGAGTAGTCGATCGTAACAGGGTGAGATTAGCTTTATGTGAACTTATCCTCCCTCGATAGGGTTCTTTCGGTATATTTTGAGGTGATGACTAGATCTTTGGGATCGTAGAAAGGCATTGGAACAGCGAAGTAGCACAATCTAGCGCCAGGTGGTGCTAGCTTGAGGGGAGTATTTCAACTCGCTGTAAGGAGTCGTGTTCTATTGAGACAGGCTACGAGCGGCGTGCGTTGAACAGCTGTAGATTCATGCCATAATTTGTTTAAGAGATGAATTATCACAACGCTGATGCACTTGCTGATGCAGCCCCGATAAGCCGATAGTATCAGGCCCCGATAAGCCGATAGTTTAGGGCTTCCGCTTCCGCGGTGCCTTGAAAGAATACTGCAAGTCGCTAGCGTGTAGGGCCAAAAAGCCCGGAAGCATGAGTAGTGCCTGCTCTTTGATGTACTTTTGCTGTTCATACGCGAAAGTGGTCCACTGAGCCGCTAGACGTCTAGTGGCCCAGTGGTACGACTTTCACATATGATCAGCACACACTCTCATAATCGAGGCATCAATATCCAAAACAACCCATACTAAGACTGAGGATGAAAGAGGCAACACCAAGGCCAAGAAGAGGAGGAGAAAACGAAGGCACATGCAACATGCAACGCAGAAAGGTTTCCGCAGCTTTCCACGACACCATAATCACGCAGCTGGGAGATGATGGCATAAACATAAACATAAAGTCGACCAACTTTGCCTCAAATGGAGCTAAACTCGAACCTGCCGACCTTCAAGCTCAAACCACAAGAATTTTCGGCCATAATCAAGTTTCCTCTGACTGAAACAATATACCTTAACTACAACAGCGGGCAATGCAAATGCAAATGCAAACGTCAAGCAGATTCCTGTCAACTCCAACATATCAACAACTGGCGACAAGCTGCAGGGAATGTCGAAAGACATCCTCATTGTCAATGACTGGAACTATCGATGCGTGAACTGGGTCTACGTTGTCTTGTCGAGGGTGAGAACACTAGCAGGACTCTACCTAATGAAACCGCGTTGGACCTCGAGCGCAGCTTCAATGTTCCTCAAAATCTCATTCGCTTCGAGCAACGATTGAAGGACACCAAAACCAAAGAACGACCAATTCTCGACATGTTGGGTTACCAATCAAATAAAGAGATCGATACAATGCAGTGAAGAGTTTCAGTAATCAGAAAGTTCATGAGAATAAGAAGAAATTGCTCAGCATCAGCAGATTGTAATAAGAAAAACAGGCTCTTACAAGCTTTGTATCAAAGGCAAAGAACAGTTCTTCACATCACGGGAACCGTTAAAATATCTAAATGCATCTTTGTTCATTTCACATGTTGGAATACTGATCAGCACCAATCTCTTAATTATGCTCACTTTTGTGCAGCAAGAGAATTTCGTGCAGCAAGAACAGAAGCACGAAAGCCGGGAGAAGCTTGCCCTGCCGCTGCACGCCAATATCTATCTATCTACATACATATGATTTTTGAATTCAGAGAAGTATCCCCCCAATAATCTCTCCTACACAGGAACATACTTAGTGATAAAATGCAAACCCCCCACTGTTTGAGTGATGCCGGTTGGGCGAAGGCCTCCCTACGAAGGAATCGAACCCTCTAGCTACAACCAAAAAAGCGATTGGTACGTAGGAATAGTAGGAAGAATGACTTGTGTTCGACCTGATCCCTTCTTCCAAGAGCAATGACAGCAACCAAACTTCCAACTGAAACTAACAGCAGCTAACAGCGCTTCACAAACGAGATAAGAATAAGTAACATACATTACCAAGAAGAAGCTATCCACTAATCAACCGAGACTTGGCTGATCGTTACCACTATGCCTCTTCCCAAAAAAGCAATCTCCTCATTCACAGACCGTACCAACAAACTCCTTCATTATTTACTGGGTATTACAATATGTGGTGCAATTCTTGTCTTTTCCCGATCATGGATGATCATCCGTCACAACCCTAGTACTACTCCTGGTACAGAAAAAGATTCAACATGGATGGGGACTAGTGCTCCTACCATAGAGCAATTATTTGACCTGAAAAGAAATGAACTTGAATCAAAACCAGACCAAGACTGTTTCTGCCCTAATGGCCGGAATAATTGGATTCATTACACCGCTTGTCCGGGGAGTGTAGGACACAATCATGGAGCTGGAATCAAAGACCGTCAAAACATCCTTCGAAATGTAATGTGGTACGCTGATGAGCTTTGTGCCAAAATTGCTCTTGATTGTACACCAGAGGTATGGCTTTCAGAAGCTCATGGGTGTTATGCGCCGCCAGAAGCACGTTGGGATGTATATTTTACTCCTGTTAGAAAAACAAACAATGGGACAGTGTTGACAGCAAAGAATATTTTACATTGGGACATTGATGAAGAAGCAGCATTCAAAGGTTTGGTGGAAATCAAAGGAGACACTACGAATGTTCGAGGATATGAAATTGGAAGAAAACTCTATGCAGAAGGCACTCCTTTTGTTTGGAAATTTGATGTAAGCTTTTGGCAAACAAATTTGTATACTCCGAAAAACATATGGCCAAACCAATTATTAAGTCATCGCAAATATTCAGCGGGGACCTGTGGCGTGGTAGACTTTGATGCTTCGGTTGAGCTCTTGAACATTGGACAACTTGTTTTGCAAGAATTAAAAATTCAACGTTCTAATGACTTTGTAACAATACATCTAAGACGAGGGGATCATATGGGATGTGATACACAAGTTGAAACTGTTATTGATTATCTCAAGTGTTCCATTGGAGAGGATGATATTAAGAAAGTTTTAGTTCTTACCAATGGAAAGGAAGAGTATTTGAGACGATTGAAAGAAAGATTTTTCAAGGCTTTTCCTGCAATGGATATGATCAGTTTGGATGATTTTATTCAATCTGAATCATTTATTGAAAAGCTAAATCAAGGCAATCTACTTTCAGCCCATGATGGAGATGCATTTCTTCATGACAATTGTTTCCGTTTCGCCGCTGAGAAGGTGCTCGTGTCAATGGCAAGGTACCATCTTGAACGTGGTCATATCTACTGCAATAAAAACAAGTGCGATAGAGGAGGTGTTAATGTAAATGGGCCTATCATCTGACTACGATAGGACAAGAACGAGGGGACACAAATTAGAACAATGAGTAATAGAGATGTCAAAAATTGCTGATGAGTTTTACTCACATTACCTAGCTACCTAGATTAAGAAGCGCCTACCACTCCATCGTATCCATTAACCTTTCTTCCTGCCTCTTTTGTTTTCCATACAGAAGCGAAATGATCAATAAGCCGAATACATTGCTTACAATTAGTCCGGTGCTTGTCAAGAAAAACACTGGAAAACCCATAACCCCATTTCAAAACTCGTTGTACCTCATATATATAATAGTTGTTGCTTTCGAACCCTGCATCACCAGCGATCAAACCACTTGTCACCGCCTCCTTGATCACTTCCACTGTCAAAGAATCAGCATCCAAGATTGAAACGTGGGGGAGACCACCCACTAGCTTCATCACTTCCTCTCTATACGTGGTGTTTGTTTCATCGCTACCTAAGAGAAGAGTTATATTTTCCCCTTGAGCCTCTGTTCCATTCAGCGAGCAATTGAGAAAGTGATCTATCATTTCAATTCTGGAGTCGCATTTGCCAATATCATCTCCCCTTCTGATATGAAGAAAACCATATATTGAGTTATTCAAGCCATTCATACGAACCTTTTGTTTTAACTTTTTGCGCAACCAAGCCTGCAAATGCGCATCAGAAGATTAAGTGAGGAAGGGCGTGATAAACATATTTATTGTAACAACAGCAACAATGAAAGCAGACGGTGTCTTTCTAACAACAATTCAAGACTCACCATACTTGTAGGTTGCAACTGCATGGGCTTGTTGTTGGTGTAAGTGCATCTCCTCTGATTCTTTTTCTCTGTAGGATGAAAAAAATAATATGTCGGCAATTCGGGTAGCATTTGGTCCTCGTACCCTGACAACTCTTGCACCTGCACAGATGGCGGAGGCAATAGCTGGTCAAATAGATTTGACTCATAAATTCTTGTGCGGATCTCCCAAATGAAACCAGTCCTTGCATCTGAGCCCTGCAACAAAGAAAACTCCTGAAGTCTTATAAAGTCTTCCAGCAATCTGTTCTTCGAACCAGATATTATGTGGAGCCAACCAGGGAAATCCTCCTCATTGTATACTGGCCAAGTCTTGTCTAAATCTCTTACGGCTTGTGAGTCATCCTGTAGAAATGTTAGATTGCGGAAGTCCAGCCACTTTAATTTCTTGCTAACTAGGTTGCCATTGTTGTGTTTCAGATGTAATAGGTCATGCGGTGGTGGCATCTCAACGATTGCACATAAGTAGCCGGCAATTTGTGCTAGGTTTTCTATGATAGTAAGTCGATCACCAAGTCCCGCTCTTCCAAACCGAAAATATATTTTATTGATTCTTTGGGGACATGCTCGCCAACAGTGCTCACTGGTGTTTCTCCTTTCCATACGCCCACCACTCTCCTTCAAAATGTCTGGATGATCTGCTGCTGGTGCATGTTCTTTCTCAATCAATGTTTTCGTGTACTCAACAGTGTTATACCAAGTGAATACGTTATACCATTCCAGACATGTTATCACAAAGACAAAGAAGAGGAGCCGGATGCGCATAGTGTTTGTTCCAATGCAAGGGCCTTGATGGATTGAGCGTGCCATGGTTGTGATGTATCTTGAGATCGCCAATTATAAAATTTCTGTTATTATCTTGAGATCGCTGCTCTGTCTCTCTCTCTAGAGAGAGAGCAGAGAATGACCCGAAGGAGTGGGTACAGGGACCTACCGCGAAATACCCCCCCCTGGGTATAAAAATTTTGGCTAGACTGCTGTAGGTGGGTACAATATTCGCTTTACTCAACTAGTAACTACTCTAGTAGAAACGAGGAGGTGGATAAATATTTTGGCTAGTGACAGATGGTAACCAATCCTGGACTACTTCTGTACTTCGCCTGACTACCTCGTTCTGCAGCAACCCCTCACCGCAAAAAAAAAGTTGGCGGTAAGGTTGGCCGGTCGTTTTTGGCGCCATGTACAGCCACCACACTGCCATCCTGCTTCCAAGATCTTATGACCATCGGAAGGGCATTACTGATGCCATCGCATGGCCAATCTTGAAATTTGGTGCCGTCTGAGCTAGGTGTAGCCACCCCATGGTCACTCTGTCAGCCGGCTATTCCGAATCGCAAATATAA
Organism: Skeletonema tropicum; assembly: GCA_037178625.1. Taxonomy (NCBI): domain Eukaryota; phylum Bacillariophyta; class Thalassiosirophyceae; order Thalassiosirales; family Thalassiosiraceae; genus Skeletonema; species Skeletonema tropicum. The sequence continues at coordinate 1,172,575 of CM074137.1, forward strand.
TATTTATTACTACGCAATATATATATGATATAATAATAGCTCACTACGACTTACTACAACTGCTACGATGAACAATCACGGAAATAACAGCGAAACTACCCCCTTTCGTTTTTACTGTCCCAACAACAAGTGCAATCAAAGTTGCGAAATTTGTTTGAATGATCGCAATATTTGCTGTTATTATCGAGTGGATGGATTTGTCCAAGTTCAATGCCCGAAATGCAAACAAACATCCTACGTTTGCGCAACATGCCTTAATTACAACAACAGCTTCAAGAGGAACATCACTAGACATTGTCGCTCTTGTCACAAGAATACCTCCGTCTCTTCATCTCCGATTTTGTCTCCAATAAATGCTCGCGTGGAAAATAATAATATGGATATTTCAATTCGCAGCAGCACCGGTGTAGGAGATAGCGATGTCGATATGTTTGATACTACTGGTGACAGTAATCGCGAGTACGACAGTGATGAACTAGAAGATCTCCCTTCTTTTGTTAATAATGAAGATGATGAGTGGGACGAGTTGGACACGGATATGTTTGATACTACTGGTGACAGTAATCGCGAGTACGACTGTGATGAACTAGAAGATCTCCCTTCTTTTGTTAATAATGAAGATGATGAGTGGGACGAGTTGGACACGGGCGTCGATGCCGAAGATTTGTTACAGGAGGATTTCGAGCAACAACTCGCCACAAGCGCCATCAGCTCCAGCGGCACCGGGGACGAATCTGCGCCTACTGCAACAATGTCTCAGTGCTGCCACAAGCATTTGTGTTCCATCGAAACTTTTCCACTCTTTGGATCCAACGAAATGAGGAAGAGCAAACGCTACTTCTGGCAAGACTACATACATTATCATGTTAGCGGGGAGCGGTTTGGAGGGTTGAGGGGGCTTACTTGGCGTTCTATCAACCGGTTGGAGACTTGCGACAATGAGAGCATGCTATCGCTCGATGACTCTGTGTTAATGTTCGAAATGATGGATCATGCCCTGAACAACAAGGGAGAACAGAAGGAAGTATTTTATGACATCGTTTGCAACCTTTTCTCAAAGCTCTCAACCACCCAATTGAGTGCTGCTTCCCTGTTCAGGGATTTGGAGGGGCATCAAGAGAAATTGCTTGCGCCGTTCGTTGCCAGTTTGAATTCAACCCAGAACCAACATTATGTTAAGCTGCGTAACGCCAAGCCCGTTGATATCCGCGTTCCACATAGTGAGAAGGAAGCAAAGAAGATGCTCCTTGAGGGACAATTTGGGATGTTCTCAAACTTGCCTACGCCTCGTGTTTATGAAATGAGCGGACATGCTGTTGTTTGCATTGATAGTCTCTTTGATATTATTCTTGCACAAGGTGTGCCGATTCAGTACTTACAAGACGAGCATGGCAACATCGACAACACAACTGTGAACGGGAGCGTGATGGGGAAGAGATTGTACGAAGAATGGAAGGAGGAAGTTGGCGCTGATTCGGTTGAAACAAGGTTTGGACTTGTACTTTTATGGTCGGATGGATTTGTTCGGGCGTGGGTGAAAAGAAAGAACAACAATGTTTGGATTATGACGCTGACCGTTCCAAACACTGAGAAAAACAGCACATCTGAGTTCCACACGTATTGTATTGCTCTCGGGAAGTCCAGTCTTGATCACACGCCTGTGATTAGCCATATGATGGAGCAACTGAAGGCAGCCCGCAAAATCAAGCATCGATACTGCGGCCGGAGTGGAAAGATTGTCAAAACTGCTGTGGGGGTGCATGCCTATTCGTCTGATCGTACTGAAAGATGTGCTGTTCTACAGACCCTCTTCTTGGGGGACTATGGCTTGAGATCTCATTTTGCAAGTGGAGTTGACACCAACACTTTACCGATGTGCCCCGATTGCTTCAAGCGTGTCACCGATTCGCTCCAGCGGGATATTCACCCAGCCTTTGACCCCGATTTGTGCCAAAACTGCTGTCGCTGGGACTACTCGCGCCAAAGTACAATCGCGCCGCCAAAAGATTACCCGACCTTTGCAAGTACTGATTCGCCCTGAGCCTCCCATCGGTCGAGCTATAACTGATTCTTACATTGCAGCAACACGTCAATCATTTCCATGGTTAATCAAGGGGTTGGAGTATGCACATCACAACCTATCAACTGAGCGACACCACTGGAGTGAGAAGCATTCGAAGGCATTTCTACGAACGATGGCAATCGGCAAGATTGTACAACGGCAGGTGTACATGAGTGCACGGCATAAACGCTCTCATCCTAATGATGACATATTGCCATTCATTCCCACCCTTTGGTCATCTGGATTTCCCATCGAACGTTTCTTGAACTCGCCAATGCATCTTTTATTCGAGGGAATCGTTTCATCTGTCATGGACCTTATAGAATCATTTACAAAGAAGCTAAATTTGAATTCAGATTTCAATAGATTTGCGAACAAGTTTCTATCAGAAATCGGCGACAAACTTCGCTTGGATTGGTGTCGCGTTCGGTCATTTCCGCACACCGAATGGCTTGCTGAAGATTTCCTAGGGCTTTCACGCATCCTGCCATCTGTGTTTGAGTTATTCCTACTTAACAATCCCATGTCACAAGAGCATGCCAGTACTGCACAGAGTATTCATCAACTCTTGAATGCTCTTCACGTCATGATGTCTTCTTTGATGGGCCCAAGTTACTCCTCTGATCACCAAAGGATTGAAATATACGTCAAAATTTTCTTATCCACATGCCACAAAGCGTCGCAAATGGTGCACGGGGATGCCAAGTGGTGGGTGTCAAAGGGCAACTTTTTGTCGCTTCTCAACTTGAGCGAACAGGTAAAGCTATTTGGTTGTGTGAGGTGGTATTATGAAGGTGTGTCTGAGCGGTTCATACAAGTTGTGAAGCCACATCTAACTACTAACTTGCGGAAAACAATCGGGTACTTTCTTTCTAAGCTTACTTTCATCCATGCTACAACATGCATAAAATGGATCAAGAATGGATTGAAACAGGGGGTAACGGACAATATAAATGATGACAACACCCTCAGGCAACACAAGGGATACTATCGCTACAGGAACCTGGCAACTATTCAGGAGAAGTTCAACGAAGGATTTCCAATATCTGCAATTCGGATAAAGAATACCGCTTTGAATGTTGTGTTCGTAGCAGTTGGAACTACCCGTGAGATGAGTCTTGTCCCAATTAGATTTGAATTGCCTCAAGAGGAAATAATAACACTAATCCATCCCATGGAATGATTGCACATTGTGTGATAGTGATGAGGTTGTGAATAGAATGAATATTGAAAGACAATATATTGAGCAGGAGATTGACACATACTGTCTATTGTTTCCTTGCAAAAGGGGCGGTGATGGGTTTGAACACAAGTTCGCCTGCGTTTTTAGTGACTGGGATGTCATAACAAAGCATGGTAAAAAGGGTCAAAGCTTGCTATCATGGCATGTATTAAATGCCACAGAGTATTCTGGCTAGCATAGATCTTTAGACATATATAACAAAGATTGAAAAACCATATATCCAATAATTTAGTCAATTTTTCACCTTAGGCTGCACACCCCACAATGCTATAGTGTGGCACCACAAATTTCCACTGTGCTCATCAGGGCACAAAACTGCTTGTATTGTCCAATGTATGAGTGGTGCAGAAGAAGTTAGTCTATTATCCTCTTCTATACATCCAATATAGATGATATATCAACTCAGACCTCACATATTGCACCTGTAGGCTGCACACCACCATGCTATTGTGGCGGCACAAAGACCACTGTGCTCATCAGGGCCCCAAATTGCTTGTATTGTCCAATGTATGAGTGGTGCAGAAGAAGTTAGTCTATTAGCCTCTTCTATACATCCATATAGATGATATATCAACTCAGACCTCACATATTGCACCTGTAGGCTGCATACCACCATGCTACTGTGGCGGCACAAAGACCACTATGATCATTAGGGCCCCAAATTGCTTGTATTGTCCAATGTATGAGTGGTGCAGAAGAAGTTAGTCTATTAGCCTCTTCTATACATCCATATAGATGATATATCAACTCAGACCTCACATATTGCACCTGTAGGCTGCATACCACCATGCTACTTGTGGCGCCACGAAGACCACTATGATCATCAGGGCCCCAAATTGCTTGTATTGTCCAATGTATGAGTGGTGCAGAAGAAGTTAGTCTATTAGCCTCTTCTATACATCCATATAGATGATATATCAACTCAGACCTCACATATTGCACCTGTAGGCTACATACCACCATGATAATGAGGCATTTGGTGGCACATCAGCCCCATATCTGAGCACATATACGTATGCAGTGACATGAATATGGGCAGTGACCACATCTGGAGGCCCAATATCATTGGTATGGATAGTGGGCAAGATAATATGTTTGGCATTTGGTCTCTATGTATGCTGAGGCGATGCCACAGCCTCATGTGTGCCCGCTATGACTGATTTGGTGGCATGTCAGCCCTATATCTGAGCACATATACGTATGCAGTGACATGAATATGGGCAGTGACCACATCTGGAGGCCCAATATCATTGGTATGGATAGTGGACAAGATAATATGTTTGGCATTTGGTCTCTATGTATGCTGAAGTGATGCCACAGCCTCATGTGTGCCCGCTATGACTGATTTGGTGGCATATCAGCCCCTTATCTGTGCACATATACGTATGCAGTGACATGAATATGGGCAGTGACCACATCTGGAGGCCCAATATCATTGGTATGGATAGTGGGCAAGATAATATGTTTGGCATTTGGTCTCTATGTATGCTGAGGCGATGCCACAGCCTCATGTGTGCCCGCTATGACTGATTTGGTGGCATATCAGCCCCCATATCTGAGCACATATACGTATGCAGTGACATGAATATGGGCAGTGACCACATCTGGAGGCCCAATATCATTGGTATGGATAGTGGGCAAGATAATATGTTTGGCATTTGGTCTCTATGTATGCTGAGGCGATGCCACAGCCTCATGTGTGCCCGCTATGACTGATTTGGTGGCATATCAGCCCCATATCTGAGCACATATACGTATGCAGTGACATGAATATGGGCAGTGACCACATCTGGAGGCCCAATATCATTGGTATGGATAGTGGGCAAGATAATATGTTTGGCATTTGGTCTCTATGTATGCTGAGGCGATGCCACAGCCTCATGTGTGCCCGCTATGACTGATTTGGTGGCATATCAGCCCCATATCTGAGCACATATACGTATGCAGTGACATGAATATGGGCAGTGACCACATCTGGAGGCCCAATATCATTGGTATGGATAGTGGGCAAGATAATATGTTTGGCATTTGGTCTCTATGTATGCTGAGGCGATGCCACAGCCTCATGTGTGCCCGCTATGACTGATTTGGTGGCATATCAGCCCCATATCTGAGCACATATACGTATGCAGTGACATGAATATGGGCAGTGACCACATCTGGAGGCCCAACATCATTGGTATGGATAGTGGGCAAGATAATATGTTTGGCATTTGGTCTCTATGTATGCTGAGGCGATGCCACAGCCTCATGTGGGCCCACTATGACTGATTTGGTGGCATATCAGCCCCATATCTGAGCACATATACGTATGCAGTGACATGAATATGGGCAATGATCACCTCTGGAGGCCCCATATCATTGGTATGGATAGTGGGCAAGATAATATGTTTGGCATTTGGTCTCTATGTATGCTGAGGCGATGCCACAGCCTCATGTGTGCTGCTCAGTGCCATAACTGATTTGTTGTTGGTGGCACATCAGCCCCATATCTGAGCACATATAAGTGTGCAGTGACATGAATATGGGCAATGATCACCTCTGGAGGCCCAACATCATTGGTATGGATAGTGGTTATAATGTTTGGTTGTCGCAAGCAAAATGTTATGGTGTTCCTGCAGCTATATAGCCTCATACTTATCTGTCTTATTATATAGATGAGGATTAAATTTAAAAAGTGCCTGTCCGTCACCATTTTTCGGAATAGATTGTCGGTTTGTCAGTGATGAGACGAGAACTCCGAAACGAGAACCCTTCTTCGCGCATGCACCTGTATGATATTGATGTTGGCACTGCCACAGATGTAATCACGGGAGCAGCGGGAGACTCTCACAAACTAAACCAATGCAAATTATACAAGAACAAGCACCGCCGAAAATTCATTACTGCCACAGTCTATCACCAAATTGTTAATACTACTATGAAGTTAAGCTACCTACCCATCATACCCGCTGACCATGAGTATTCTCGAGAAAAAAACACAATCGAGCTCTTCGAAGACGGCAAAGGGAACGCAATCCTTCCTCCAAACATCTTCGACGCATACCTCGGTACAAATCTCAACCACTTGCTCACGAAAACAGGGACCCTGACACCTGCTGGCGCCCAATGGACCGATGCTACATACAATTTATGGCCATACCTCGATCAGACCCAGCGCTCTAACGACAAGCCCTACGAGAAGTACCCGAAGACACCGGAGAACAAGCTCAAGTACGCCAAATTTGTGCAAGAATTGTTTGGTTCAGGTACTAGTTCCAAGTTTGTGAAGCACCTCCGAGGTTATGTTCAGAAGGAGATGGTGAAGCGCTGCATGAGTGACGAGGATAATTGGAAAAATCCGGATGGCACCGATCCCCTGACTATTGATGACGTGATGGCAATTTTGCAATCACAAAAAATGGTTACACTTTTCAAGTCTGGCCAGAAAGCGAAAGTCTATAACAAGATCTTCCATTGGGTGAAATCCCTCACGATGGAGGATGATATTGGCTGGCTGGTGAATGGTGTCGAGGAATACTTGAAGAGCAAGAAAGTGTTAGCCGTCATGAGCCATCATTCGCAAGGTTTAAGGCGGAATGGTCTGTTGCGCGTGGCCGTGAAAAAGGGCACAAATGCGGTGAAAGTCCGTGTCAAGAAACTTGAGAGAAATGCGTTTGGGTGCGAGCTTGACATGTCCATCGATGTGAAGAAGGATGCCAAGCCTGGCTCTGAGGAGCTCGCCGAGTACCAAAGGAGGATCAACTCCAACAAGTTCGAAGTTATCCTCCTTGACAGCAGGCACGTTCCTTCGACCCGCAGCAACTACCCCGCATATTGGCTAAAGCGCATTTCCATTGATGGATCAAATGATCTTGACATGGATATGGGCAAAGCAGTCGAAACGGGAATATCCACCGGCAAATCCAAAAAGCAGTTGCATGCACTTCTGGACGAAAAGTTTGATGAGCAAACGCTGGATGACACCAGCACTGCTGTCCCTACCCCATTGACTGAAAATAATGGCAGAACTCCATCCACTGCTGCCGCCACTCCTAATATCATGGACCTACTATCTCCCTACGCCGACACTGGTGCATCTTCTGGGAAGGAAAATCAACAAACAGATCGTGGTAACACGACCACTCGAGCTTCCGTACAAGTACAACAGTCTGCTGCCAACGATGCCACTGATTCTGCTACTTCAGAGACTGACAAGGTAAGCATTGATGCATTGATTTTGATTGTTTGGTTGTTGCTGCTAATCTTCTTCACTAACAAAATTGTTCTTTGTGCAATTGTTTGACGAATCGATAACAAGCGGGAAAACTACCTCTCTTTTACTCGCGGGAACTTCGAAATGGCAACTGCTGCTGTCCCTACCCCGAATATCATGAACCTACTATCTAACTACGCCGACACTGGTGCATCTTCTGGGAAGGAAAATCAACAAACAGTAGAACGTGGACACGAAGTTAACACGCCCAATCGAGCTTCCGTACAACAGTCTGCTGCCAACAATACCACTGATTCTGCTACTTCAGAGACTGACGAGGTAAGCATTGATGCATTTATTTCGATTGTTTGGTTGTTGCTGCTAATCTTCTTCACTAACAAAATTGTTCTTTGTGCAATTGTTTGACGAATCGATAACAAGCAGGAAAACTACCTCTCTTTTACTCGCGGGAACTTCGAAATGGCAATTTGTCCGAACGCAATCAAGCAAGATCATCCCTGCCACTTTGCCTTGTGTATTCCGTGCCAAATGAGCAAAATTGACGCATCTGGGACAAATAAGAGGCGAGGGCGAAAAAGGGCCTGGAACAATGACTCAACCAAAAATCAAGACACGGCCAGGAAACGAGGTGCTTGCAATCATGAGGATTTAGTCCAAGGCCTGTCGTCGCATACAAATCAGAGTTATTTCACCAAGGCGTGGATGGAAAAGCATGGTTGCCATAAGTGCGATGAGTGCAACAAGCTCATTCCTCCGCAGAAGTAGATAGTAATATATGAAGAATATTTGTGTTAGGAATAATATATAAAAATTAGAAGATACATCAAATATTTAGTACATTAAATACAATCGATGGATACAATAAAATACCTTATATATACAATACGCAATATACGCTATATATAATTATGACCGTACAGTGGCTGAGATGGTGGCTACAGGTTGACTGTCAATGTGGCCGAGGGGTTGTTGTGCAGATGTTGTTATGGTGGCTAAAACGATTTGGCTGTGTAATGGCTGTAGGAAAACTGGGCATACGGTGGCAATATGTGACAAAATGTGGGTGGAGAGTGGTCATAGATTTTGGAGCTGGTGAGGGTGAAAAGTTGTTGAGAGGTGGCCATGGATCCTACGGCCACCGCGGCAGTCATGTTCACGACCACCAGTACCGCCATTTTTTGGGTGGCCGTAGCTTGGTCTGGCTCAGTTTCGGTCACAGCACGGCCAACTTTTTTTTTGCGGTGCTGTGCAACACCATGCCACGTCAAATCAAACCTCCATGGCGAAAAGCAATAGTGCGTACAATCTCCAGATCCAGGAGCGTGAAACCCGTAGAGTGGCCGGAGTGCATTAAAGCTCTTAATGACCGGAATCTGAATGTTATTCCTTTGAAGAAAGTCTATGGTTGCTTCATTCCGATAATTGCTGTAAACACCAGCATCTCCACATGTTTTGGTTGCCTCACCACCATACGTCCCATCCTTGGTGATGAAGTGTTGAGGTTCATGTTCTCTCCACATAAAGGCATACCGATCAGGCCGTGGAAACTTGGAGAAATCATTGTACAGTGTAAGGAAGATTCCTTCCATCCACTCGAGCTGCTTCTCTGGGCTATTAGACCACACACCCCAGTTATAAATCACAGGACCCGCCTCATCTATTCTATTACGGGGATGAAACTTTGGGTCATGCCAACTATACCGCACACATATCTTGGGACAGTATTGACTTGTTTGCGATGCAAACTCGCATGTCCCGCGTAAACCATATTGACCCCTACGTGCGTCGATGCTACAGGCTTGAGGCTTCGGAATCTCGTAGTACCCAAGGCTTATCAATTTACAAACGGCCGCGTCGGCTTGATCTTGACTGAGTGAGTCTCCAATGAACCACAATACGCATGTCTCAATTATTGGTAGTGGCTCGTTGCTGTGGTTGTTATCAATATTGTTGTTATCACGTTCCATATTCTTTTGTTGCACAAAGTAATGCAGATATTCCAACATTGTATCCATACTGACCAGACCTTCCATATCAGGCTTTACAAAAAGATCTTCAAAAGCGGGATTAGCCAGCCTAATAAATACATGAGGCTTTCGACATTGACCGACACAGCATCGCTTTAAGTCTACGCCCTTTCCCGTGGGACCCTCGCAGTGATTAGGTCTACCTAAACTAAATTCTCCCCTTTCATCGAAGGGCACTGGTATCCAAGAGAGATTGTCTGGTATTGGAGCGAGAACCTTACATAGCGAATCATTATTATTATTGTTGTTGTTGTTAACAATTTTTTGGTCTTTGAACATCACAGTCTGCAGACGATGAATGTATGGTGCTGCTGTTGTTTGATGCAGTGAGTAGAGGAGCAAAAATGAAGCCACAACGGCAGTAGCCCCGAGGAGCATGAGGAGTCGGCATCTTAGTGGCCTCCCATTGTTCATCGTTTTGCAGCAAGCCACACCGTCAACAATACTAAGTGCATCAAATTGATTATGCAAGCGTCATCAGAGAGTGGGTGTGCTGATTCACAGCGTGATGCCTTAGATATCTATGTTTCCATTGACATGAACCTGTGTAATTGTGTAAGCCAATGACCGGTTATCGTACATATGTATTTGGCTTATGACCCTTGAGGACTTTTAGGTTTGATGGTTTGATTTTGGGTAAGTTTTCACGTCGGAATCACTATTAAAGAAAGGATCCTCCTACTTCTTATCATCCGCCTGACATACCACAGCGTTGGCTGATGATGCAGCCGCAATAAAATAGTAATCCGATTGAAGCGTTGTGCTGATTGATGCAGCCGAAATCAAATCATGCGCATCCCTCTCAATGACAACATACCATGGGTATTATACCATACCAAGAGATGAGGCCGAAATCGACTTTACTGTTGTACGATCATTCTCTAGTTCAATTATCAGGTCCTAATGTCTCGCGGTCATTCTCTATTGCCGCTTCAAATAATAGAGAACGCAATCAACTGTCATGATAACTGTATAAAGCAGTGTCGTTTTAGGCTCTGTCTTAATGATTCGTTTGCCTCATGATGAAAATAGCTTATGAAAAACCAATGCATATTCTTATTTTCAACATCCACACTCCTCCTTTTTGGGTTCTTAGCTCTATTCTAAATCATTCGGCTCAATAATGGCTTACACCTTTGACGATATGATTTGTGAATCCTTCACGGCTGCATCGTTTGGACTTGCTTCTAGCTGATTTGATTTAAAGTACGTCTGGTGGGCCCTGAGGTGATAACGAACATGTGTTGCGATAGCTCTATTTCTCAGATCGCACCCCTGTTTGAGTTGCAGTAGTCTTGTCGTATTCTGATCCATTGCGATATGCCCCATGCCTCTTGCACACTCCTCGACGCTGGGCAAGATTTGTGCATACTTCACTGCTACATTTCTTGACCTTCGCACCATGCTTGATGCATACTCCTCCTTTCTTACGTGATTTGTGCACCCTTTCCTGCTACATCGTTTGACCTTTGCTCCATGCTTAATACATACTCCTCCTTGTATAATATGATTATTGCATCCTTCAATGCTGCATAGTTTCATTGCAACCTTTGCACCATGCTTGATGCACACTCCTCCTTGTACGGCACCATTGGTGCACCCTTCGTTGCTGCATCGCTTTACCCTTGCTCCATGCTTAACGCACACTCCTCCTTTCAGAGCATAATTAGTGCATCCTTCACTGCTGCATCGTTTGACCTTTGCTCCTGCCTATGGCAAAGCCCTCCTTTTAGTATGTATCTATCTACTATCTATCTATCTATCTACTAAATAATCTATCTATCTACTTTTATCTTCATTTCTATCTACTATTGGTTTGGCTGAAAACTAAGTGTGATTGTGGCCCAGCCACAACCAATCCCGCCACTAGATTTTATTTCTAAATCTCGTCTCAAACTTGTACAATAAGTAAAACTTCGTTTTCATTTTTCATCATATTGCTTTGCTGCAGTCTACAGCGCTCTTCCATCCCTGCCTCAGCTGCTCTCTTATCACTCCTTCTATATCATAACAAACAACCATGCCTCGCCCCGCAACCAAGGCAGATCCGCAAAAGCAGCTCATGATCAAAGTGAAGGCTTGCCAAAGGTAAACTTGAATGTGAAAAACAATGATGTTTTTTGTTTGTCAATTTGCGTAGCTGGATTGTTTCTATCGGACTCGTCTCTCACTCTCCTTGATCTAACTGCATTGATTCAAACCCGTCGTGGCTGATGCGATACAAAAACAGACTCATCAAAGAAGCTGCCTACTACGAACAAGAGACGAAGGAAAATGAAGCACAACTCCAAAAAATGAAAGACGAACAAAAAGATCCCTACGACATTAAGAAATTCGAGGAGGTCCTTGGCGAAAGCCAAATGATGATTCCTGAGAGTATTGCCCGTAGAGACAAGGCTTTGGATGATTTGCGTGAGTTTATCATTGCTTTGGAGAAGGATGCAGCTGACAATAATGAATTGATGACGTGTGAATGGATGGTGGAGGCAAAGAAACTTGCTCCTTGTGATGACAAGAAAACAGCTGATGAAGGAGAGGATGTTGCAATCACTGCTGTTGATGAGTTGGCTGACGGAGAGGCGTTTTGAATGGAATGATCATCTTGAGAGGTGATTTGTTTCAAATACGGAGCAAATATTTTGTTCGTCTTTTTGCATACTTTCATTAGTCACAGCTGAAACCAGGAGTATAATTCATTGCATTACTTAGTTTTACAGATAATTATGACTGTTGAGTAATGAGACACAAAGAATGCAAAATGACCTCTCAGCTTGCTTCCATTTTCATCTCTTTTCTATGTGCATTTGCCACAAGTAGAAGTATAATACTTGGATCGGTCAACCCCAGGCACACCTTTGTCATTGTCGGCCCACGCCATGGGAAAGAAGCTTGTTGCTTGTTTGTCGTATCTAGTTGCATATACCTTTGTTGACCCATTAAACCGATCCGCCTTGCAAAACCAGCGTTTACACGGGTCTCTATCGAGGTTGTCGGCATTGGCTGTATCTTCGTTGCCCTCTGCAATGCCTGGAGTGGGCTCGAGAAACATCCATTCCCCACCTTTTCCAGCTTCATTGCTGACAACATATACTTCGACCCAACTGAATGACAGAAAAAATGAGAATACTCGTCGAGAGTAGATTCAACATGCAATCGTGCACTTACCTATGATCACCTTTGCTTGGATCCCCATACCAGGCCGGTGTTCCAGCCATACGGGCCGGTACACCGACTGATCGCAGTGCTGATACCAGCATTATCGCCAGGCCCGTACAGCTGGTATATCCGTATGCAATTGCAGAGAGGGGGTCGTAAATCCTTGGTGTTTGTGAAGCCTTAAAGACGATGGGGTTTGAGTCACGGGCCATAAGAGCCCATAGCCGTGTATTGATGAGTTGAACTACCTCTTTTATCTGATCTTGTGTCGCATTAGTGCTGTTCCCAATCGCTTCTCGCTCATATTGTTTTAGAGTATCTCTCAGAGCATTAAAGAATAGGGGACGATGATCTGTTCTAGGCTCGTTCGTCACGGAATATGGAGTAACATATTCAAAGTACACAACTTGCGGAATTGAATCAGTCCACGGATACAACGTCATGGCTTGAATCGAGTAAAACACAGTTTCATTTACTATTCCATCTGATAAACCATCCACCTTTGATTGTCCACTGCTTTGGAACCCAAGTGTTGCTATGTTTGGCACGTCGTAGGGCGGTATGTTCTTTGCTAAATATTGTATCATGCTATCTCTGAGGGATGATGCTTCCTTGCTGGAGCTGCTGGCACTGTCGCTGGGTAAGAGTGCTGCCGATAGGAATACAACGATAATGAAGATGATCATCGGAGTCACAATGAAGAAGAGTGTCGGTAGATTTCGTATCCGGGAGCAGCGTGGCATCGATGGGTTTTGGTCATTGCTTCTTGTGGAAATATCAGCAGGATGTGAGCCATTGTCTCTGCCGACAAGAGCCTCCGTGAGGTCATAATTTTCTTCCGGATCCATGATATTGCCTTTGATTGCACCAGCTATACAGCCTACTTTATTTATGGTAGAGCTCTCTCTCTAGGGCGCTCTTATGCGGCGGATGTATTGAGGCTTTATGTCGTGATCTCAAACGACACGCGACACGCGGTTATTGTAGTTCGCGCGAGTTGTGTTTTTGTGCTGTGACAAAGTTCCTAAAATGACAGTTTTTAGGGCTGTCACGAGTCTGAATGACCGGACCCTACCTTGGCTTGGATGGCACCTTGCTATCAATAATTCACCAACGAGCTATACTTTGTGGCTATTGTAGCTTCCCCTGCGTATTCCAGTCATAGAGAGGCAACGCTAAATAATTACAGAGAGAAATGTACCATCCATACTTAACTGCCAAGAGATATGAGTGCATATGTACGAGTTCATTAAAAGTAAATATAGTCTTGCTGTAATAGCTTTGCTCTGGAATATCTTGCCACTCTTTCTGTGCGTAGGAAGAAGGAAGAATATACTTGATTGCAATATCATCAGTGCCAATATTCTGTCTCTCTGCAAAGAAAGGTTCCAGGTGAAGTCCTTTGCCCTAATACGATACACAAGATATGGATGCCATTACCAACTCCATGGATTTCCAACGAATACTTTCCTCAGCGTGTGAAAGCGCAGCAAAATTATGTCATCTTGTCCAAAGGTCTATTGAAACCACCCTTTCTATTCATATACTGTCGATATTTCCTTCCCTTATTCTTTGAAGCAGCCCCTCTTGCCGCACTCGTTTGATTATCCCCTACAGATTTTCCCTTGGTCGTTCCAAACCCACCAAACCCCATCATTTGCATCATTTGTCTCTGTTCATCATCTAGGTCTTCATTGTCGTCTTCATCATTTTTGTGTTTGTTTGATTTTTCATTTTTTGATATTTCCCCCTTGTGATTCTCAGCTGTACCAGCGCTCCCTGGAGCTATCCCCCTCTCCTCAGCTTCAATTTCAGCACGCATCCGAGCCATACGTTCTCTACGTTCTCTTTCCATACGCTCACGGTCTAGTTTGTCTTTATTATCTCTATTGTCGCGACGGAAGTGATTGTTTCTGTTTTCTGATCGGCCGTCTCCGTGGCGGTAAGAGGGCGGGCTGCGACTGCGGCTGCGGCTCCGACTTCTGCTGTGATGATTCCGTCGATGATCCATTATGATGCTTATAGGTTTGTTCGATGGGTGTTAGATTATGATAGGCACCGCGATACTTACACTGCGAACCAATTTCCAGAGCTAAAGCAACGATGTCTGCGCTGCGGATGAGGTGCGTGAGTGATCAGGGCTTCAGGCTCAGCTGGATAGTACCTCCAGATATCATACTTACTGGTATTTTCGCTACTGTACCGCATATAATGGCACGCTAGTGCGCTTTTTATCCCAGCAGGTTGCGCTCGAGAGCCGCAAGCAATATTATAGAAGAGTGCGAAGGCAACAGAAACGAACAAGGAAAGGTCGGCAAGAATGGCGGAGGTAATAAACTCAGAGCAACAGCCTATGCCCCGAAACGATCCAGAGAGCTTGGCTGCAGCAGAAAAAAAGGAGCGGGTAAAAGCAAGATGGTCACTTTTGCGTGAGGCACTGCTCAGGGGATCACAATCGTCTGCAGCGAAAAACAAACATTCCATGAATTCATTTGCTGGATTTCAAGTGCTAGACCGCACTGTTATTCAAGATACCGACAAATACGCTGCTTTATTAGCAAAGTGTCACAATAATAGTAATGAAGGTCAGGATGGAGGAGCTTCGTCATTGTGGGACTTTGTTCAAAATTCATATACAAGCCAACAGGGAGGACAGATTCAATTTATCACACGAGAAGTAAAACAGCAACCTCAACTATCAGAGCAGTTATTCGCCACATCACAATCCTCAATGAAAAGTCGTGTTGAAGCACTTTTATCGCACCGAAATCATGGTGTTGATAACACAGGTAATGTTCGTGTGTGGGATGCCGAAGCCACGTTGGCTGGGTTTCTTTTGTCGGTGCTTCTATCTGAAGAAACCAATGATGTGATTGATTCTGATAAGGAAACTAGCGATTTTACCAACACTATAGATCTAAGAAGCAGGATAAAGAATGCTTTATTTAGAAAAAATGAAGAAAGCATATGCGCCGATGATCAAGAGAAATGCAATATTCTAGAGTTGGGTGCAGGTCAAGCGGGACTTGCAGGATTAGCAGTGGCATCAGCTTCCAACTCACTCACCAATATGAAGTCATTAAAACTCGTGCTTACCGACGGTCATCCAAAGTGTGTAGAAAATAATAGAGTTTGTTCAATGTTAGCTCCAAAACCAAAACGAAAAGATGTCGTCAATATAGACTCGCAATTGCTTTTATGGGATTCAAGTGCAAAAGGAGCTGACGAATGCCAACGCATCATCAGAGAATGTCGCAAGTCCTCGTTGGAACAAAGCTCGGATGAAGGATCGTTTCACATGTGTTTGGCAAGCGACTGCGTTCATTTCCAAGAGTTCCACGATGGATTATTTGCCACAATTGCACGGACGCTGACAGTTGGTGGCATAGCTCTACTATGCCAACCAAGACGAGGATCGTCGCTAGCCAATTTCATGAGAGTGTTTGATGCAGTCAACACAAGATGTACGACTAACGATGTGCCACTCTTTCAAATGAACATAATGGAAGATTTCCATCCAAAAGTTTCCAAAATGCATCGTTCTCTTCATTCTAAAGCTGCAACATCTTCATGTTATGATCCTAATTGGCATCGACCATTGTTACTGGTCTTGACAAAACTGCGTTCATTTGATGAAGATTTTGATGGAGAGATTGCCCGGGAGATTGTCAAAACGTATAATGCTGTAAAGTAGAGCCAGTACTACTTCTATATATTATTATTTATCCTTTCTGAAAGTGACTTCGCTCGTACAATAATTGTAATTGATCGCTCCTTCTACTTCTGGACCATATTGTATCTACTAGTCATCACAGATAATTACCACAATCCACTATCATCAAGTGGCCAGTCAGCAAGAGCCTTGGCTCCTTTGGACTCAGCCGCCAAGAATGCCACTTCATCCCCACTCCCATTCAAGACCACTAACGCAGGAACACCTGATCGCCTTCCCATTCCTAGCTTCATGCTCTCTGCGCCAGCCCAAATTTTGTATTTCGTTTTCATTGCATCAGCTTCCTCGCCTATCGGGACAGATAGCATATTCATGGCACTTGTACGCTTCACTACATCCGCTGCTTGCCTATCTGAAGGCACATAGATTATCTCCACGTTTTTACCTGACGCATTGGCAGCCTCACGAAATTGCATGAGTGATGGCTCAAATGAAGTGCACATGGGACACCACCCCGCAGCAAAGTATAGGGCAACGTGCTTGCCTTTGACTGCTTCGTTGATGTTTTCAATGGATGCACCTGTTCCATCAGATTTGTTGAGATTAGGAAGAGCCGATAAGGACGAAGACATTCTGGATGCACAGTGAGTTAATGGCGAAGAGCGGCGTGTGCTTAAGAGGAAAGCGAAGCAGGCGGTAGGAACAATCATAAGGCGATGGTTATCAAGGCTACTTAGAAGCGGATATGATAAAGTGAAAAAAATGGGATTTTGGATTTTGAACGAACTCGCGACTCGCGACTCACACCTCAGATAGACGATAGACCTCAGATACTAACTCTCATTCAGCTCTCATTCGCCAGTATCGTAGAGAGTGGGTGGTAGCGGTAGCGCCTTGATTTTACGAAATGCAAGCTAACTTGATAAATGCCATAGTAACACTGATGCTGCTTTAAGTACTATACCTCACCATGCCATGCTATATGCCGCAAGACTTGATGTCCATGGAAAGCTCCGTTAGATCAATCTCCTCTCTTTTAATCAAGAGGTGGTTGCATCCAAGCAGCCTCCTCCAAGTATGCTCCACTGTCGCCACAACTAGCAGTACAGGTATAAACTGCAATAGTTCCCCAATCCAGTCCATCTTTGGCTCTTTCCTCTTCAGACGCTCCAACTTTGTCGCCACCTTTTCGAGAAATGCCAAGCAACGCGTCTCTGGCACTGGCAAGTGCCGCATCATGTTGCTCTTGGAATCCTTCTGGAAGATCCATTCCGCTCTCAATCTTTGCTTTGGCTTCAAGTAATACAGCTCTTTCTGACTCAGTTAATACATGCCTTCCATTGCTAGTAGAATCATTGCTGTCGCCACTAGAATCTGGATCATTCAAAAGATAATGAATCATCTGAGGTAATATTTGAAATTCAAATGCTCTTTCAGATCCACAGTGTTGGCATTTTGGTGGAAACGATTCATCAGGACGATGATCAGATGAAACCCACAGTACACCATCTTCCTCCTCCTCTATTTCTTCATCTTTGTTGGTTGTTTGTTTCCGAGCAGACGGCCATCGTGAGTAACGTAAACATTGATCTCTCACATCGTTCTTCTCTAAACCAATGTTCATTCGAGCATAAAATGCAAGTGTTGTTGGGTCAGTCACCCCTGTAGCTGCCTCGGCTAGAGATTTGTTCCCGGTCAATTCATTGAGATCGCTTTGCTCCAAAGTGGCATCTGAATCAGTGATATCGTTGGATTGAAAAAGAGATTTTGACTTCATTGTATCTGTATCGTTGCCTTTTCCAGAGTTGTTTTCTGCTTCATTACGCACTTGATCTGGTTCTTCCTCCACTACGAGTTCACTCTCGTAACAAACTGACGGTAGATACGTTTGTGGCATCGTCTCGTTTGGATTAGTCTTTTGATGTTGCTTTGATGCACGCAAGCATTCCTTTTGATGATGCGGTCCACAAAACCACTTCCCCTGCTTTGGGCATTTACCCTTGCTCTTTTGCCCACATACTGCACATAGGTTCAAATGATCATTTTTGTTGTTTTTGCTCCAATAAGCACTAGTATGTTTGTCCCACTCATTATCAGCTTCCCCATCTCCATTGAGTGGATAGAAATCATTTTTCTTCGGAAGTTGACATCGCAGCACTCGAACACACTCAGATAGATGTGCGGCTAGAGTCTCTTTTGCTTCATTTCCATCTTCATGTTCTTGATGTTGAAATAATTCAGAAGAGTCGGTACAACACTTTGGGCATGCAAAAACATATAACGACCGATGGAATGCCGCTGGATTATTTGTTACGTCATCCGCCGGACAATAAAGTTGTGCAATGAATCTAAGTGGAGTTCCTCTATCTTTCGTTTCGATGTTTTTGCTGCAAGGTCCACGGCAGCACAAAGGACCATCAGGTAAATCTCGTGGATTCAGCCAAGATGGTAGACCACCAATTTTACCACCATCCCAATCACACCAGTTTGGTGATGCGTGACCTAGTATGTTGATGTGTTCCTGCCCATCAAATGAAGATGTGTCGGTTGCATCGACGTCATCGTCACCTCTTTGTAGAGGTAAAGAGAAGCCCAACTGGACTCGCGACGGAAGATCGTTGCTGTTGCATGACGACATGGTAGCACTTGAAGGATTGTGCCCGTACTTATGGTATGGAAGGGCAGCTTATTCTTATGTTATGGGAGATGTGCTTCCTACCTGGCTGGCTTCTGCTGACATGAATTAGCGTCAGACTGACAAAAAAAATGAAGGGCGGAGAGAGGGCGAGAAAAAGCCGGCCGAGGGAAGAGAGAAGGCCTATACAGAAGGACCGACATAGCAATGTCGAAACTAAGTCGCGCTACGACAACTTGAAAAGAGTATAGACTTGAAGTTTCATGGTAGTAAATGCGGTCTCTGACAATGACCGGTACCCAATGACCCTCAAAGATACCTGCGTCAAGATTAGATATCTTTATGTACTGGTCGCTACGACAACTTCTATGCTCATAGACTTAGTTTGATGGTAGTAAATACGACTCCGACAATGACCCTCTCTCCTGGTACTCCTTCTCTCACTCAAAGATATCAGCAGAAGTCGGAAGTCTCAAAGCTATGGAAGTACTCATGTTCATAGATAGACAGATTATTTTAGTTCATACTTTCCGTCGCATAAGTAAAAAGCAGGTCTCCAGTGCCAACATGGACTCAATTGCGACGAACCTTCAGGCTAAAAAGAGGAGGACCCTCTCGCTCCTCCTAGCCATTGCCGTATCAGCGTTGATCGCAGGAGATCAACTCATATCGCCTGTGATTTCCAAAAACCTGAGAAGGAGCTCTCCTTACGCCACAGTTGAATTTGTTCATCAAACTCAGACTGAGGGAGCTGAAATTCATCTTCCTGCCACACTTGACCTACAAAGTCAGCGTACGCTCTCATTAAATCTTGGTGGAGGAAATTGCAAGTGGCAGCCGCCAGTCTACCAAGTGCCTGATGATATCGACTTCTACAAGACAGTTATTGCTGGTTTCCCTTCGGGAGATAAGCGCATGATCTTCGTTCAGATGGAGGCTCTTACTGGTTGGCCGGCCAAGGATGAGTGGGACTTTGAGTACATCGGAATGAGTAATCATCCCTTCATCAAGGCCAACTACCCTCATCATGAGGGCATCTGGGGATGGGGAGATGTTGCAGACCAAGTAGTTATGATGGTCAGAAACATTAGACGTAGTATGGTGAGTATTATAATATGTTTTGTGTGCCGTGTGTGTTGCCCTACTCTTTTCCGCATAAAATACTGACCATATGTTGTGTTTCGTCTACCTCTGATCATGATTATTATATATACAATTTTGACATAGGTTGAGTATCATGACATCCTCGTAAGTGCCTCTGCCTGTTTGATGTTTGATATGACATATGACTCAAACTGATCTCTAAAGTCTTCACGCATGCTAATCTTTTAATGCTTTGCTTCTTGTATCTTCGCAATGAACACACAGTGGGACATTGGATACGCAAAAACTTGGGAGGATGCCTCACTCTTTCTCGACCAGTTGTATTCAGAGCGCCCGCCCCTAGAAGATTTCTTGACGTGGAGAGATGAGAGAGTCATGGAAGAAGTGCACTGGTATGGCGTAAGTGTGATGTCTAGTCTCTATATAAAACATTTACCCTGCCACAATGCTCGGTCTCGTAGGCATTCAACGTCAATCCTTTGAAACTAACTAATGTACTTATCTTCTCTTTGACTTTGAAGTGGTTCATTGATTACTACATGGAGGGCGGTCTCTTGAGAGACATGTTCACGCACAAGACGACGACAAAAGAACATTGGGATATGCTCATGGTGCCCACGGCATACACCCGCGAAGAGCTTGAGTATGATCTTGTTGTTGGCGCAGATACTGTGGTTGAGGATGCCTATGATCCTAACTGTGCCAAGATCACTGAAGGGTGCGAGCCGGTGGCAGTTATTTCGGCTGAAAACTTGAGAGACTATAGCAGAGGACCTGCAGAAACAGCTCTGATTGCGAACGTGTTGAAGAGAGACTCAAGGATTGGAGATTATGTAATTGAGCCGCAGACTTGGCATTGCAGTAAGTTTCCTTCCTGTTCTTGACCTTGACTTATCTACATGTTATGTAGAGTGTTTCTTCATTTCTAACTCAGTCGCACTTGCATTTCATTTATATCGCAGTCTGGTCAGAACTCATTGAAAGAGGAAAGGGTCTCAAGACGGTTTACGATCGTCCTGGATTAACTGAAAGTGACTACAACTTCTCGGCCGAGATGTTGTCTGAGATGATCGAGGAACTCGATCGGCTGATATCGAAGTATGGTTCGTCGCCGTGGAACACGAAGACTACGGCTAACAAGTTAGTTTCCTTGCTCTCTGAGCATCGTGTACTGATTCAAGAAGAACTCGACGACGTTTTGGCTGGGAGACGTTTACTGTCGGAGAAAGACTTCCTTGGTCCTGAGGAAAGAGAGAAACGGAAGCTGACTGCTGGTGAGGCAAGTAAGGAAGGTCAGAAAGATTATTCGCTATACTTTTTTGACATGGATCGAAAGCTACTGGAAATTAGACGAACAGAGATGATGAAAAGCATGTACCAGAAGAGAAAGGAAGCTCAGGAGGCAGCAAAGTAACCTGGTCATACTATGCACGTATAACTAGGCGAAGTAATAGTTAGGAACTGTATTATTTTATCATTTTGGAGGCTCATTTTATCATACTACTCTAGCTTCAATGGAGGTTTGGGTTTGGGCCTTCTTGCCTTCATTGTATTTGTTTCATATATTGGTGCCCCGGAATGAAGCTTCCATCACAATTTGAACTCCTCTCACTCTCAGCTTTCCGTAGCTACTAGCCTCGCTGACGCTCGTCTAGCCGCTGCGCGGGTTTTCTAAATAAAGTTTTGTACGTCTTTCTCCTCTATTTTGGTGCTTTAACCCGCGCAGCGGGCTTTTTCGAAACGCCCCGGGCGAGCTTGTGGACACCTCCATCAGCAAAAATTAGTCAAGCCAATCAAAGAAAGAGTCGATCGAAAATGCCCGTGAAGGCCAAAGGACACGCCAAAGGGCCCGGACAGAACGACAGAACGACAGAACGACAGAACGACAGAACGACAGAACGACAGAACGACCGACCGACAGAACGACAGAACAGGAGGGGTGGCCTCGTACGTAGAACCATACTAATTCCGCTAAGTAACCAAGTTGTCAGCCACGAGACATCGGACAGTTACTCCTGTAACCATTTTTGCTAATAGTGTGGCAGCCACGAGACATCTGAGAGTTACACATGTAACGATTTGGCTGACAAGTTTCCCGAGCCACCACCACCGACCATCAAATAAAAATAATAGTGTCCATGAGAGAGAGATTCACCATGGAACATTAAATAGACAACATAGATCATCAACAATATGTCGTCAAACAAAATGAAGTATGATGAATGGGCTGACAAGCAGCGTAAAGAGAGAGGGGACACAGTAGAAGTAGGCTCGAAACGATTGAGGAAGGTAAATCCAAAATATGTCGACAACCAAAAAAGTCACAGCAACACCTCCATTGCCCAAAACAACATCAATAATGAAATTGAGTCGAATGCTGTTTCGTCCAAAGAGGTACAGGCGGAGCGACATGGGGAGAATGGGTCGTCCCCTGCAACGCAGCGTCTTGTCAAAACATCTACTATGAATAATATTAATGACACAACTTCCGTAAGATGGTGAAGTAGTTGCTGAGGATATTCTCATCGAGAGGGATGTTGTTATTATTGCAAACGTGAAGATTGGAAATGGAGCAAACGCTACTACGGTGCAACGACCATTTCGTGTCATGGTGATTCATGATAAACATTACAACAAGTGGATGATAAGTCAATCGTCTAGTAAGAAGTGGGGGAAAGAAGCAAAGCCATACAAGGTAGACATTCGAATGCTCCGGAAGAATGAAGTTGGTGAGTATGAAGATGTCGAATTATATGATGCAGATTACAACAAGGAAGAGGTTGCAAAGCGTATTGGAGAGAATTTGATTCTCGATGTAGTTGGAAAGTTGCATGTAATTGGTTGAGTTCATTAATAATGGGGTTATTTCATGTTAGACTTTTCGTAGAGGTTCAGCCTCCCTACCCATGTAACCCGATGTTACAGATCCTAGTACAAGTTTACGTAGGAATTAAATTCCTACGTCATCAGCGAGGAAGCCAGCAGTTACACATGTAACGATTTCGCGGACAGGTTGAGGCCACCCCTCCTGACAGAACGACAGAACGACAGAACGAACGACTTAGCTCCTCTCATTATTTAGATGTTGGGCTAAGTGTATGGTCAGGCTAGCCAATATTGGCTAAATTATCTGTTCTCAGCCGCCACTGGGGCTAACCTACCTTTTTATAGGCTTAAAATGCTCCTCTCGATGAGCTGGTTCCAAATTAATGAGTTGCTTCCAAAAATAAAAAAATATTTTGTTAGCCCCATTCCCTAGGTTGACTTGGAGGTTAACCCCAAAAAAGATCCCTTTTCTCAATTTACCCTGGTCTTCAGCTCCACATCACACATTCATTTGACCACGATTCAAAACCTTGCCAAGCAAGCCACGGATTTGAACTCCTCTTACTCTCAGCTTTCCGACGCTATGTTGACCATTTCTTGAAGCCAAATACTCACTGAGAACAGATTTGCTGGCTAGGGTGACCATACACTTAGCCGTTGAACATTTCTTGAGGTCAAATACTCGCTGAGAACTAACATGCTGGGGAGGATGACCATACACTTAGCCATCCATCGGATCCCAATGCCCAAAACAGCTTTTTATATACCATTGCTAGAGGGTGGTGTCTTTATATTGTTGTTCTATCAGAATAGGAGGAGATACGCAATCCTCCCCTCTCCTCAGCGCGGATGAGAACTCAACGCATGCTGACAGATCCGTTACTTTGGGATTGTTACGGATAATTCAACCTCAATCTACCATATGACATCCTTCTATAGGGTATATGAAGTGATTTGAAGCAGCATTTCACGGTGTGTAGTCTATTATGTAAGAGACAAAGCCCCATAGAACACAAAAATTCGATCGTTTTGGAGACCAAAATTTGACAAGAAGTATTCTACTGCTCGAGCAATATGTAATTCCAACGTTGGATGTGTAACTGTCCAATACCAAAAAATACCAAAAAAGTGATTTTCTTGTAATTGTATCGGATCAATTTATTTCTTTTACATGTTTGGGTCGATTTTTTACATCTCGATTTACTACATAGTACGACCGCTAGTAAAAGCAAAAATCGTATGTAAAAAATCTTTTAAATATCTAGCGCTTGCACTAGTAAATCGAGATGTAAAACATCTACCCAAACAAGTAAAAAAATTTAATTGATAATTGATCCCTTATGTGTAAATATGTACTCGATACTCCTAAAAATCTCTTCTAAAATACCCTTAGCTATGCATATGATCACTTGGTCGATGCTTTTTGCTTTTTGGCACCATATCGTAAACATCTCAGAATTTTTGAAATGCCCCACTAATGGTAGGGTGAACAAGAAAGGCGAGGTATGTAACAGAAATTTTAAAGTACGTCTGGTGGGCCCTCAAAGGCGAGGAAGAAGTATGAAGACGGCATTTCTGTTGTGTTTGAATAAATAATAAGTGTTTCTAAACTCATTCAACAACTTGGAAGATTATAAACGTTTGGGTTTGGGCTACGCGTTCTCTCATTTGAATCCATGATTATGTATTCACCATCACGTCCCAAGTTGAGTATAAGATTATCTTACAATAATTATTATTACTTCTATCATGATGGAATCCGTAAGCCTGTTTCTTTAGTGCCCTGTGCTACTGAATCGGTACCCCAATATCTTGGGAAATTGTACCTACCAACATGACACTTGCGGAGGCGTTCCAAACTCACTGAATGGAAAGTTACTGGTCTTTGAACCATAGAATCGGCCTTTTATTGACATTGTTACGCTGTGGAAGACAAAAACCGGATGGAACCGGGCCTTGGGCATCTTCTGGTTATGTTTTACAATAGTGTACTACATATTCCTAATGTACAATCGCTGTTTTGGCCGTAAGAAGAGGTCCGATTACTATTGTAGCCTAAAATTCGAAATATGATGCTCCCACAATATTCCCTACAAATTGACTCTTTTGCAAAATAGCCTTTTAAGTTCCGCGTGGAACTTGCTCGTGCGAAAGTTGATTTCGGCATCAACAAATCGAAATCACAAATAACGACGATGACGGCCACATCTCCCCCTACGCCCCCTCCGCCACCGATGGTCCTACCGACCCATACTTCCACCGGTAGCCTCATTTAGTCCGTCTCTACCGACGGCGACTGTGAAATAAATTATCTCGTGCGTCTACTCACTTAGTTACCGCCTTGCTTGGCATATCTTGCGTCCGTTGCCGTTGGTGAAAATAACGATCTCCACCGCTGCATGACAACATCTTCATGGGCTCTGTGATCCTCTACGATGATACATATCAACAATATTGACGGATAATCGATAGGTTGCGAGTGTTCGGCGTGGTTATCGCTCGGGTCATCGATTATGAGTCACCAATTAATACTTATACGGCGTGATTATTTAAAATCGGCACAATTCACGTAGTGATGGGAGGGGGGATTATAATGACAGCAGGGCAGAGGACAGTCGAAAGTTGCTTGGTGGTCTCGGTTGCTATTTTTGCATAGATATATTTGGTAGTAAATCTGGCTCAGGTTAGTCGTTTGAATGCGTCAGCTTCGTCACTGCACATGACTTCGTAGCATTCCGACACAATTGAAATCAACACGTGGGGGGAGCTTGAGAGACAGCACATCGGAGCAACCACTTCCAGCAGCCACCGAATGCTTGCATTGACAATGCGATCCTTTTGAAGGCCCAATGGGTGTGGTGGTGGCCGAAATGGCGCTGCAGCTCGTCCGGTATACGATGCCTGAGACATATCTTTTTAAGTTAGGGGGAGAGGGAGACAATGGCCATTATTGATCTATCAATCATTGAAAGTAGCACCTGTGCTATATTTGGTTGCCTAATGAACAATGATCCGATCATAGTGACAAATCAACTTGGAAAAGTGCCTGCAAAGGAACTTCTCTGAAAAAGCATTTGATGATGGGCATGACTTGGCGATGAGCGGCGAATTATATTGAAACCGAGAACTTAAGTACAGAGGTTAGGAATGAGACGAAACATTTCTGATCATTATCTCAACACGACAAGCAAGTGAAAAAAGTTGGTATTGATGATTACATGCTGCTGCTGCTGCTGCGACAACCACATGGTTATTGACGAAGGTGTGGGTAATAATTTGCATGCTGCGAGGCAAAACGAAGAGGCAGGAATATGGGTGCTTCAGTATCACACGACAACCAAGAGACACACTTATCGTTCTGCGCATGTAATTGATAGGAGTATTTTAAATTAATCGTTTCAGGAATCTTGATATAGAGCCACAGACATGATATAAGTTTTAGCAAATATATTTTGGCTTAAGTACTGAAGAGGCGTCAAGGTAGCTTGCTTCCTCAGCTGAACGATTGAAATAGATTTGACAACCAAGAAATGTCAAAGGTGTATCATTTTTATCAATAGGAGGCAGAGTTATCTGTGATTCCAGCTCAGAAAGGGCAACTTATCTATGATGCATCGTACCGTGATACCAATACCCCTTTAGCTGAAAAATCAACCTTGAATGTTGTCTTCATGTCTCGCCATGAAGTGAATAGCATCAATTCCCCACCTGTTGAATTGCCGCCGTTGCGATTCATCGAATAGTGCTTGCAAGTTTGTTAATCATCAAAAATATCCTCCTTTGCTCTCTCAATACTTCTGGTTGCTATCTCCCCCTTACCTCACACAGACTCTTTCTCTTTCATCGCACGACAACGATCAGTAGTCGTGCAATGAAAGAGCTTCCCCGGCCAGCATTGCGCCAATTGAGCACTTCAGGAGTTGTTTCATCAGCCTTACATTTAATGGCTGCTAGCAGTGGTTGCTCCGATGTGCTGTCTCTCAAGCTCCCCCCACGTGTTGATTTCAATTGTGTCGGAATGCTACGAAGTCATGTGCAGTGACGAAGCTGACGCATTCAAACGACTAACCTGAGCCAGATTTACTCCCAAATATATCAGAACAAACCACCTGTGATCACCAATCAACCTTGGACTTCCCTCTGCACTGCTGTAATTATTATTTCCCCTCCCATCACTACGTGAATTGTGCCGATTTTAAATAATCACGCCGTATAAGTAATAACTGGTGAGTGCATCGCCGGCCCCGACCGAATATGACGCCGTCCCCTCGTATAATATTATTGCATCGTCAATATTGTTGATATGTATCATCGTAGAGGATCACAGAGCCCATGAAGATGTTGTCGTGCAGCGGTGGAGATCGTTATTTTCACCAACGGCAACGGACACAAGATATGCCAAGCAAGGCGGTAACTAAGTGAGTAGACGCACGAGATAATTTATTTCACAGTCGCCGTCGGTAGACACGGACTAAATGAGGCTACCGGTGGCAGTATGGGCCAATGGGACCATCGGTGGCGGAGGGGGCATAGGGGGAGATGTGGCCATCATGGTCGTTATCATTGTGATTTTGACCGGCCTCAATCTGCTCAAATCAACATTCGCACGGATTTTTGGCGGGAATATTTTGCAAAAGAGTCAATTAACAAGAAGATGCCCAGGGGATAATGAAAAAAATCACCAGCGATCACCATGGCGCACCTCGACCCCGTACGTGCCGACATCAACAACACTAGCTACACATAAAATTAGACAGCCCAACTGCAGCACCTCCCTCTCCAATAGCCTTTCTATGAAGTGGTGTCCTCAGATGGACATCAATCCACGCCATCGCTACTTATTATGACACCAAAGTAGAGGTGCCGGAAAATTGCGCTTTGACATCGGTGTGATGATGCACTTCCAATATGGTCTTCAGATGAATAGTTGAAGCTGCTCTGCCACTGAACTGGTTTGCAGACGCCATCTATATACTATTAAGCGGCGATCAGTCCCCTCTAGAGTGTGTCGGGGCGTTCTATGGCGCATGTAGTGGCATGGTGAATACAGTAGTTGAAAATTGATAAATTCCACAAAATACATCAAAAAGGAGAATGCATATATCTGACAGGAAATGAAATGAGAGGGTGCCAAAAGTCTGTGAGGTGATGACTATAATATAACAATCAACGTGGTTGGTGTAGATATCTCTATTTCATTGCGGCTGCGACATTATTGGACTGGTTGAAATGTAGCATATTTTGGTGGAAAATGAAGAGCGAATGCAATCACATACACGAGTATTTGAAGTGATATTGAGTGTATTCATCCTGCAAGTTGGGGACCCTTTCACCACACAACACCAATAGCCATCTGTTGCGAGCATTATACAGTGGTTTCAGGGTATCATATGACTCCTAACAGCACCATTCCTACCCGATGGGATCAAAGCAACAGCGGATGATTTGACCTACTACTCAATTATTACGTCTAATTTGTATGTAATCAATAAAACTGATAATAATAATCAATCATCATAGTATTCAGAAGGTGTCTGCAATGCACCATGGCAATTAAATAACCGAAATCTATTAAATATGAGTATGTCATGATGTTGCCCGGCATGTGCAGATTTTATGTCTCTGGCGGTTAGAGCCGTATACCATCACAACGACGCCGATTCGGCCGCCACCGCTTACAGAATCGGAATCTACATAAAAAATGGGGTTAGGCACTATATTGTTTATGTTGATTTTGGGAATGTTGGCCCAATAGTACCATGGTTTGCCGTCGGATTCGTCGGGGAGGGGCTACGTTGGGCACGGCTTTTCTGGGCACGGGTTGGGCACGCCCTATGATGTGACGATTCTGCCACGTCACCATACCACGCTCTCCCACCACCCCTTCTTTCCACCACAAGCCCCGCACACAGTCAAAGTTAGATACCCCAGTAACTACATCATAAGCCATAAAGTCACCGCGGCAACACCAACTAGCATAAATCATAGTCACTACAGCAAAACACTACCGCTCATTCCACTTTCGTCGTCAGATTTTTTCGTATTCTTGCCGCTGCTTCAATAATTGGTCATCTACGACCTATCGAATTTACACACAACATACCTTACAAACAAATCAATGTTGGTCGATTATTATGACCTACATCGATTCGAGTTGTTCCAGCAGAAGGTTCGCCGATACGGTGGCGAAGCAGCCGTCCGTCATGACTATAATATTTACAACAGAAAATACACTCCTCCACAATTGAAGGATCAAATGAAAAGCGGCAACTATTTACATAATCAGAACCTGAAATGGTGGCGGACAATAAACAAGAACAAACCTTCACCAAAAAAAATATCATTTTTGTCATCATCATTGCAATATGACTCCAAAAGAGACAACAAACGGAAGGCGATGGAACTTGACAATTCAACTGTTTCATTTCAGTTCAACAAAGTCACAGCAAAGAAGAAACGTAAAGCGGGGAAACACAAAGCACAACTCACCGCCAAACATTTAACTAACTCTCCTGCACCCCTCATTACACCACAATATGGGGACTTTGTTGAGGTTGAATTCTCCTCCAATTCAAGCGTTTATGTTCTTTATGCTCGCGCAGATAGCGAATGCCCCCTGCTTCGTGACATACATGAATGCTGCTATAAAGGAGCCGGAAATACTCTTGACAATTCTCTTGATGCTTTGCCCAAAAGAGCTTGGGAACAAGACAACCATGCTGGTGGGGGATATGCAGCATTTGGGATTGGATCCATGGATAAAAGACAAACTGGGCCCTTCTTTCTTATGAATCATCAATATGAAAAGGCAAAAGCTATTACTTCCTCTCTCTCTTCCATCTTTGGTAGAGTTGCGGCAGCCTTGCTGAACTACACACCTAATGTATTTAGGGAGAATGAAAAAATTAAGAGCATAAATGCAAACTTCTCTTTCCCACCAATTGGTTGCCAAGGTGCAGTTGGCTGGATGGCAAATCAAGTTGCGATTCGCCGCATAGGCAAGGGATGCCAGAAGAATGCAATGATAGAAGACAGTGTTGTGGCATTGCACGCTGACACCGGGGATTTGAGTACAATGCACCCGCTTGTATACATACCGCGCGGTGGTCCAGATGGAAGAGGTGGAATTATAGCAGATTCCCACTTGGTCATTGCGGAAAGCGAGACTGGTGGCAAATACATTCAAATCGAGACAAATGTGAGAGATACTGTCTGTATAGTGGTCTTCAATAGCGCACTGAATTTGCATGGGTTGGTCCAATCATCCCCTGAAGGTGAAACTGAAGATGCCTGGAGCACGAGGCTCATTCCATTCATTACAAAGCAAATGTATAACTTCATGTTAAAGAACAAATCTGCAGCGCCAATTGATAAGTTTAATGTTCTAAGAGTAAAGTAAAACACATCTTTTCCTACGCATATTTGCTCAAACATTGGTACCATACTGCCTCTGTAATGTGTGGAGAGAATTTTTTCTCTGAGAATGATCTATTCTATGTCATCTTCATTCCCAGGAATCACTGATTTTGATAGGGGATAAGCACCTATTGATTACCCCACCAATCACCCAACCAGTGAATTAGCAACTTTTGTTGCATAAAATGAAATAGTAAAGAAGAATGCTTGTGCTCAAGCCACAAAATTAAATCAGTTGTCTTTATCTTTACAGAATCATTTTCCATGAAGAAACACGTAATGGCTATTACTTTGTCCTTCTCTTGCCCATAGTGCAACTGTATTATGATCGAAATACATGGGTTGACAATCTTTCATGGCCAATCCCCTTAGAATGATATTCGCCTTGTATACCACACTGTTCAAAACAAACACCTTTCCAACAACTTGAATCCCAATCGCATCCTTTGCAACACAAGGATCAACATCAGCTGTTGATTTTGTTTCGTCCAAAACCGAAACAGTCTCAATCAATCCCCAAGTTGATTTCACTAATCTTTTCCCAATCTGCTTTGCAGCTGCGCAATTTGCCTTGTTGTGTCCAATACCCTTACAAAGATCACAAGTTGAAATGTGACGTTTTGCCGTAACCACTGCTTCCACTCCGCTTATCTTTCTTTTCATGCAAGTTCCACCTTCGCCCCGTTTCCTTGTAGAAGGAAGGATGCCTTGAGGGTTGTTGATGTTATTCTTACCATCCGCAACTGTAAGATCAAGGTACGACGCAGCTGCTCCTTTTAATTCTTCTTCCCCGACATTTTGAATATTAGCAATCATGTAATTCACAACTGGCAAAAGCTTCTGGTATGTTTCGTTGCTGCGCGATGCAGTACTGGCAAGCTGTTTGAATTTGTCCAACAGAATATTGTGCATTTGAGTCGAATTCAAACGTTTCGCTTTCTTTGCTGTATAACGTTTTGCAATCAATGGGTTGGCAACAAGATCTGACACAAATTCCCCTACACCTTCACCGCCAGCAACTTGTACATTATCTGTTGCATTAGTATGCAGCTCAACTGCACCAACGACTCCCTTCTCATCTGGCAGATCAAAATCGGCACCCCCAAAATCTGCTGCAGGAGTGTCATCAATGGAAGAACCACCATTTCTTTGTGGTGCTGGAGAAATTGCAGGGATTGACTTCACTTCGGTATCATTAAGTTTCCAATGATTGTGAAACTGTGACTCATTGAATTCAAAATCGCATACTCGTTGGATGTGCTTGCATGGCTGTCCACTGTTGATGTCCCTTTTGCACCACATGCAGTAATACACACCGTCTCTGAATTCTACAACCCTCCTTGGTTGTGTCACTCTATCTGGACCTTTTAAATAAACCAAATATGCCTTAGTCACACCTCTTGCCTGTTGCTCAGCAGACAGTACTGCCATTTCCTCATATGAGTACTCTTGAGCTTCTAGGTTTGTCTTGATGAAGAGAAAAGAATGAACTTGTCCTCCAAGATGACGTTGGAACGCTGAGAATGATCCCTCGACAACGGAACTTGCCTCCATATCCAGTGTGAAATTCTCAATTCTCCAAGGATTCCCCCACCGCTCTTTATAAAGGGAAAGTTGCTGAAGATATTCTGCAGCCCCTGGCCATTTGCGGCATGCTTCATTCAAGCGAACATCCCATTCCTGTTTACATGTGGTGTTCTTCACCAGATGTTGATACACAAAGGACTTGCAATCCGCATAGCCTGGGATGTGTTTCAAATTACGAGGGAAATCTAGTCTCATAATATGCCATGTACAGGCACCAAAGAATGTGACAGAAGGGAGAAATCGTTGTATAGGCTCCACACCAACTCCTACAAAAACAACAAAGAATTCGGTCGTAAGCAGCTCCTTGCATGATGTTGAGATGCACACATGAACAATGGTGTTGTATACTTACCCAAATCTGACATGGTGGCTTTCACAATTTCAGCAGCAAAGGGTGACATACTAACAAGGCTTTGCAGCACCCACGATACAGCTTCATTGCTAGCACACATAGTCATTGCTCCCATTACAGTTTGAGATTTGCCTTCATGATCTGAAACCATAACATTCCAAAAGCAAAAGTTGCTTGTATTGACACCACTCCTTGTGTCATCAATGAATATCATAGCACCATGTCTGAGAAGTCTTGCCCTCATCCTACCAGTCTGCCATGCAGTTCCACTGAATCTGTGTTCTGAATCAGTTGTAACTCGACTGTCATATCCATCTACTTCTTCCTTTAAACCTCTATGCAACATTAGCAGGTTATCAATGCTGTCTTTACTCCCGGCAGAAATCTCATTTGCTAAGTCTTCGTTATGAAGATAGTCAGTCCATTGACCTATCTCCTCCTTAGAGCACTCATTTGGTTTCCAATTTTTTATGGGCTCATCATTTAGAAGTCTGTAACGCAAATTGGTAGCCTCTTCCAGTGTTGCATCCAGAAATCCTGATTGAATCAACCAACTTTTGACATCATCAGTGCCATATCTACGCGCTTTCACTTCTTTACGTAGGTGCGCTAAAGCATAGTCAGGATATGTTCTCCCTGCTCTCTTCCGTAATGCGAAAATCATCTCCTGGTCATCTCCACCATTACAACCGTTTGTATGCTCTAGAGAGACAGATGTTATACGGACAATTTCATCATTACGGCATGCGTCATTAGGCATTCTTTCACGTGCAGCACTGATGTGCCACTCACAGCCAGTCTTCAGAGACTGACGAGTTGGCCGGGCACCCTTGATCCCTTCTTTCTTTTGTGACTTGTGGGTTCCTGATCTAGGACAGGTGTATCGATAGCTAATGTAATTATCTGCTTGCGTTCTTTTGTTTTCTGTCTTTTTTTGTTTAGGAAACATCCGCACAGTCACGCAATAATCTTCCACTGCTTGTTTGAAGAGTTGTTCCGATGGAAACACATCGTTGTTGTTAAAAGGTGCAGTGGCAGTGGAGGTATTAGTGGATGTATTGGTGGCCAAATCTAATTCTGCCTCTTCAGTTGGTGAAGTTGTTGTGGTTGTGTTGGTGGGCATATCAATGGTGCCAGTCAGACCGTTTTGCATCGTCATATCAAGAGGTTCGCTTGGGTTTTGTTGAGGAATTAGATGTTGCTGTTGCTGTTGGTTTTGAAAAAGCGATGCTTGATTGAGAAAAGGTGCAGGTGGTCGAAAATTGATGGGAAAAAGATGCTGAAGCTGATGATGATTATAACTTGGCCACTGATTGTTGGAAGATGGCAGAGGAGGAAACAAAGTGGCGAAGTTGCTGTTGTAATGTGGCATTACGCTATGAGCAGCGCCTGTGTCATGCGGATGTTGCATGTTTGTGGAGGTGGAGGTTGACAAACACGCACCAGAGGAAGAAGCAGGACCAGGATTACCAGGATTCATTAGTAGATTGGTGCTTGGTGACGACCTCCTGCCACTGTTATCGTTGTTAATATCCTGAGAATGTGCGGATTGCATGATGTATTAATGACACTGGTAACACTTAGCTTACTTTATTTTTGTCATTGGCCGCGCTGCAGCAACATAAAGAGAGAGAGAGAGAGAGAGAGAGAGAGAGAGAGAGAGAGAGAGAGAGAGAGAGCGCGCCTCTTGTTGAAAGATAATTCTGCCTTTTAGGGTTAATGGAGAGAGCGTGGTATGGTGACGTGGCAGAATCGTCACATCATAGGGCGTGCCCAACCCGTGCCCAGAAAAGCCGTGCCCAACGTAGCCCCGATTCGTCATGGAGGAGATGTTTTTTGTTAGTGTGTGATGCGTGATGGCCGAGCACCCCGGGCCGACGATGCCAGTGCTACTGAATTAGTACCCACAATATCTTGGAGAATGGTCGGAATACCACCATGCCACGTTGCAGAGGCGTTCTAAACTAACTAAATGGAAGGTTGTTGGTCTTTGAACCAAATGAATCGACCTATTATTGACATAGTTACGTGGTAAAGACGCCACCCGGGGTGGATCCGGGGTGTGGGCATCTTCTGGTTAATAATACTCCCACGGATGCTTACTATCATAATAATGATGAATTTATGTTTCTTTGATCGATATCTACGCCGTTTGCATTAATTGTCAGTTGATTGTTGTGTTCGACGGAAACGAATTAGATATTATGTGTATTTTTCGACGTCATATATACGGCCTTTCCTTCTGCTCCAGAGTGCCCAGCCGTCGTCTACAATCATATTAGAGTCGAGGGAGCGGGTTGGTTACCTTCATCAGTGGTTTATTGTACCTTCTTATTGCACAGCAGTGCTGATAATAAAAAATATGTCGACACAGAGTTACCGCCCTTCATGACGACAAAATCGGGCGATTGAGCGGCTACCAAGACACTGCCGCTTCCCTATGGATATATACCGTTGGAAGGTGCGTCGTGGTAACATCGCAAGTGGTGAAATCGATGATTAGAGGCATTAGTCGACAACATCAGTTGCATCGACCTATTTCCGTCACGTCGTGGGCATGGCTATTCTCTCCTACATTAAGTCGTACCAAGTGTCACTTCTGTTGCAGTCAGACTTCAAATATATAGGCTTGTTAGAATGCCACACCATTCCCAAAATGCATTGCAAAGGCATCTCAATATTCGCGAAGCGCTGAAATCGAAATCTATCTGTCGAACCGCATGATCTGGGTAAAATTGCGCGAAATCCTTAAGTGTAGAAATCCTTAATTATTGCGGGAAGGAATTTTGTTAGGGTTAGTCTTTGTTACCCCAAAGTTCGAATCGTCACACAAATAGTGTTACAGCGATTCTTTTGGCATCTTATCGTTTGGTTTGATCGAATAAGTAGTAATGCTGCCCGCATAAGCTATGATACGGCTAGGCAATGCTAGAAAAAAGGATTTTATTACATATCTCAATTTAGTGAGTAGTGAGAAGAATCTGCCGCTGACCCCATCGGCTGCCTCTCGCAGGCATGGGGTCAGCGTTCGAAAATCAAGATACCTGAGGTTGCCGCTCATTGTTCAGCCTCAGCTATACGTGCATGCGCCTAGAGTACTGCTTTATCTCTCCTCTTTTACTCGCACACGGTGCACCCTAGTCTAGCAAATATCTAATTCTTGACACTTGGTAGAAAGATGATTTTGTGCACTGCCTCCACATGGGCAGCATGTGGTGGTGAGGGCCCTTGGTGTGGGTTGTGGTTGTGCGTTGTGTCCTGTTCCTGTTGGTCTTCGGTCTTTTTTGGCCTTCGTGGTTTGTGGCCGGTGGTGGCTGGTGAATGGTGTGAGAGAGTGTAAAATGGTATGAGAGAGTGTAAAGATGAAATGGGCCTCATAGGCTTATTTTGCTGGTGAAAGAATGCGAACTCCGACAATGACTCTTTCTCCTTGGGGTCATCTGAGACATAATTACTACTTTTCCATACAATACACTGATAGAGTGAAATCTCTATCAAATATGCATGAGCGGACAAAGCTCAGTATCTAATTAACGCTGAGAATCTACAGCAGGTTTCCAGTGCCAACATGGACTCAATTGCGTCGAACCTGAGGGCGAGGAAAAGGAGGACCCTCTCCCTCCTCCTCGCCATTACGGTAATAGTGTTCTTTGCAGAAAATGAACTCACTTCACCTGTGATATTTCAATACCTGAGAAGGGGCCCTCCTTACGCCAAAGCTAAAGTTGTTCATCAAACTCAGACGGAAGGAGTTAAAGTGCATCTTCCTGCCACACTTGACCTACAAAGTCAGCGTACGCTCTCATTAAATCTTGGTGGAGGAAATTGTAGGTGGCAGCCGCCAGTCTACCACGTGCCTGATGATATCGACTTCTACAAGACAGTTATTGCTGGTTTCCCTTCGGGAGATAAGCGCATGATCTTCGTTCAGATGGAGGCTCTTACTGGTTGGCCTGCCAAGGATGAGTGGGACTTTGAGCACATCGGAATGAGTAATCATCCCTTCATCAAGGCCAACTACCCTCATCATGAGGGCATCTGGGGATGGGGAGATGTTGCAGACCAAGTAGTGATGATGGTCAGAAACATTAGACGTAGTATGGTGGGTATAATATGTTTTGTGTGCTGGGAGATCTACTCTTTTCCTTTGTTTATGCTAACCAAATTATGTATTGTGTTTCGTCTACCTCTGATCATGATATATACAATTTTGACATAGGTTGAGTATCATGACATCCTCGTAAGTGCCTCTGCCTGTTTGATGTTTGATAGGACGTATGACTCAAACTGATCTCTAAAGTCTTCACGCATACTAATCTTTTAATGCTTTGCTTCTTGTATCTTCGCAATGAACACGCAGTGGGACATTGGATACGCAAAAACTTGGGAGGATGCCTCACTCTTTCTCGACAAGTTGTATTCAAAGCGCCCACCCCTAGTAGATTTCTTAAAGTGGAGAGATGAGAGAGTCATGGATGAAGTGTACTGGTATGGCGTAAGTGTGATGTCTCGTCTCTAATACATTTACCCTGCCACAATGCTCGGTCTCGTAGGCATCCAATTTCAATCCTTTGAAACTAACTAATGTACTTATCTTCTCTTTGAAGTGGTTCATTGATTACTACATGGAGGGCGGTCTCTTGAGAGACATATTCACGCACAAGACGACGACAAAAGAACACTGGGATATGCTCATGATGCCCACGGTGTACACCCGCGCAGAGCTTGAGTATGATCTTGTTGTTGGCGCAGATACTGTGGTTGAGGATGCCTATGATCCTAACTGTGCCAAGATCACTGAAGGGTGCGAGCCGGTGGCAGTTATTTCGGCTGAAAACTTGAGAGACTACAGCAAGGGACCTGCAGAAACAGCTCTGATTGCGAACGTGCTGAAGAGAGACTCAAGAATTGGAGATTATGTAATTGAGCAGGAGACTTGGGATTGCAGTAAGTTTACCTCCTGTTCTTGACCTTGACTTTTTTACATATTATATATGTAGAGCGTTCCTTCCTTCTAACTCAGTCGCACTTGCATTTCCTTTATATCGCAGTCTGGTCAGAACTCATTGAAAGAGGAAAGGGTCTCAAGACTGTTTACGATCGCCCTGGATTAACTGAAAGTGACTACAACTTTTCAGCCGAGATGTTGTCTGAGATGATTAAGGAGTTAAACAGGCTGATATCGAAGTATGGGTCGTCGCCGTGGAACACGAAGATTACGGCTAACAAGTTAGTTTCCTTGCTCTCTGAGCATCGTTTGTTGATCCAAGAAGAACTCGACGAAGTCTTGGGTGGGAGACGTTTACTGTCGGAGAAAGACTTCCTTGGTCCTAAGGAAAGAGAGAAACGGAAGCTAACTGCTGGTGAGGCAACTAAGGAAGGTCAGAAAGATTACTCGCGATACTTTTTTGAGATGGATCGAAAGCTACTGGAGATTAGACGAACAGAGATGAGGAAAAGCTTTTACCAGAAGAGAAAGGAAGCTGAGGAGGCAGCAAAAGAAATTTGATCCAGTTATTTAATAGGAATAGTTAGGAACTGTATTATTTTATCATTTTGGAGGTTCATTATTTTATCATACTTGAGCTTCAATGGAGGGTTTGGGTTTGGGCTTTTCTCGCCTTCACCTTCAGTGAGTTGGTCATATAATGGCTTGCCCCGGCACTGTTGGAGCTTCCTCTACAAGTTCACCATGATGTAGTCACCATACTACTGTTCACCCAATTCACTCGGCATCGGACAATAATATTATGTAACTGTGATCTATCGGACAGTTTGCGAACAGGACAATTACGGT
This sequence comes from Skeletonema tropicum, assembly GCA_037178625.1. Lineage (NCBI taxonomy): Eukaryota > Bacillariophyta > Thalassiosirophyceae > Thalassiosirales > Thalassiosiraceae > Skeletonema > Skeletonema tropicum. The sequence goes on from CM074137.1 coordinate 1,210,669, forward strand.
CCTGCGATCATTTTGGACTCGTGAAATAGAGAAGATCCTTTTCTTTCACGAATTGAGAGTCAGCAAAAACACCCTTCCAATTTCCAATGAAATCGCAGCTCGTAGGAAATTAGATAGATAGATATAGATAGATTATTTTAGTTGCTACTCCCTCTAGAGGCACTAGTGCGTTGGTAAATGTTGCATTATCGCTATCTCTACTTAGACATCATTGAACCAAATTGGATTGGAGTCTTCATACGTTCAATCGCAGACATACCATACTTCTATCTACTCCTACTGATATTGTGTAATTCCTGTGTCCTGCCATTCATTTTCCCTTTTATGACACTGTGAACTCCTACTATAGGAGTTCATTGGAGATCACTTGATTCGGTGTAAATGCGAACTTACTGCTATCTTGAGAACTCGATAATGACCCACACTATAGGTCTCGGTTATCTGCTCAGCGATGCGATGGTTGGTTGATGGAATGTTTGGGATGATGAGAAGGGTGATAAAAAGCGATTGTGTAAAAGTGGTATCTATAATTATGTACTTTTACGTATGTAGGAGCAGAGACTTCGAGATATAACCTCTTCGAAAGTCTAAAGGTTTTGACGACGACATAGAATAATCGTAAATAACACCGGCCCGATCGTCCACTTCTACCGAAGACATCCCCTCTACATCATTAAGTAACATAAACGTACATACTAGTACCACATATCACTTTCAAATGCACCATTTGACATCCATTCCATGCTAGATATGTACATCACTTCTATCCCAATCAACATTCTGAATGCATCGGTAGATGCGAGACCTGTAGTGTGTGATGACCCTTTGATGACCCAAAAGGACAGTATGTCGGTCTCGCTCGCCATTGGCATGAGAGAAGACTATTGTACTGGACGAACCATTTTATTGTCTTCGTCACTATTATCAAACCGTCTCATAAAAGAGTAGGAGTAACTCTCAGTAGTAACGCTGCAATTGCTCCTGTTCTATATCATTGCCAGCATGGACTCAATTGTGTCGATGATAAAGGCTAATAAGAGGAGGACCCTCTCGCTCCTCCTAGCCATTGCCGTATCAGCGTTGATCGCAGGAGATCAACTCATATCGCCTGTGATTTCCAAATATCTGGTGAGGGATTCCTCTCCCTTCGCCGCAGTGGAGGTTGTTCAGGCTGAGACGGAGGGAGCTAAAGTGCATCTTCCTGCCACACTTGACCTACAAAGTCAGCGTACGCTCTCATTAAATCTTGGTGGAGGAAATTGTAGGTGGCAGCCGCCAGTCTACCACGTGCCTGATGATATCGACTTCTACAAGACAGTTATTGCTGGTTTCCCTTCGGGAGATAAGCGCATGATCTTCGTTCAGATGGAGGCTCTTACTGGTTGGCCGGCTAAGGATGAGTGGGACTTTGAGCACATCGGAATGAGTAATCATCCCTTCATCAAGGCCAACTACCCTCATCATGAGGGCATCTGGGGATGGGGAGATGTTGCAGACCAAGTAGTTATGATGGTCAGAAACATTAGACGTAGTATGGTGAGTATATATTTTGTGTGCTATGTGTGTTGGCCTACTCTTTTCCGCATAAAATACTGACCATATGTTGTGTTCGTCTACCTCTGATCATGATGTATGCAATTTTGATATAGGTTGAGTATCATGACATCCTCGTAAGTGCCCCTGCCTGTTTGATGTTTGATAGGACATATGACTCAAACTGATCTCTAAAGTCTTCATCTCTAAAGTCTTCACGCGTACTAATCTTTTAATGCTTTGCTTCTTGTATCTTCGCAATGAACACACAGTGGGACATTGGATACGCAAAAACTTGGGAGGATGCCTCCCTCCATTTGGAGGACTTGTATTCAGAGCGGCCGCCCATGGAAGATTTCTTAAAGTGGAGAGATGAGAGAGTCATGGATGAAGTGTACTGGTATGGCGTAAGTGATGTCTCGTCTCTATATAATACATTTACCCTGCCACAATGCTCGGTCTCGTTGGCATTCAATCCTTTGAAACTAACCACAGTCATTTTCTTCTCTTTGAAGTGGTTCATTGATTACTACATGGAGGGCGGTCTCTTGAGAGACATGTTCACGCACAAGACGACGACAAAAGAACATTGGGATATGCTCATGATGCCCACGGTGTACACCCGCGCAGAGCTTGAGTATGATCTTGTTGTTGGCGCAGATACTGTGGTTGAGGATGCCTATGATCCTAACTGTGCCACGATCACTGAAGGGTGCGAGCCGGTGGCAGTTATTTCGGCTGAAAACTTAAGAGACTACAGCAGAGGACCTGCAGAAACAGCTCTGATTGCGAGCATGCTCAAGAGAGATGCAAGGATCGGGGATCATGTCATCGATCAGGAGACTTGGGATTGCAGTAAGTTTACCTCCTGTTCTTGACCTTGACTTATCTACATATTATGTAGAGTGTTCCTTCATTTCTAACTCAGTCGCACTTGCATTTCCTTTATATCGCAGTCTGGTCAGAACTCATTGAAAATGGAAAGGGTCTCAAGACTGTTTTCGATCGTCCCGGATTTGTTGAAAGTGACTACAACTTCTCAGCCGAGATGTTGTCTGAGATGATCGAGGAACTCGATCGGCTGATTTCGAAGTATGGGTCGTCGCCGTGGAACACGAAGATTACGGCTAACAAGTTAGTTTCCTTGCTCTCTGAGCATCGTGTACTGATCGCAGAAGAACTCGACGACGTTTTGGCTGGGAGACGTTTACTGTCGGAGAAAGACTTCCTTGGTCCTGAGGAAAGAGAGAAACGGAAGCTGGCGTCTGATAAGGCAAATGAGGAAGATCAGAAAGATTACTCTCAATACTTTTTTGAGATGGATCGCAAGATTCTAGAAATTAGACGTGTAAGGATGAGGGAAAACTTGGACCTGAAGAGAAAGGAAATTGAAGATGCAGCAACGTTTTTTTAACTCACTTAGCATGTTACTTTAGTGAAGGTAGGTAATAGTTAGGAACTGTAGCGGGGTGCGATCTGTGAAATATAGAGCTATTGCAGCACATGTTCGTTATCATCATTTAGCGTAGATAATGCCGCCTCTTAGAGGGCCCACCAGGCGTACTTTAACATATATAGTTAGGAACTGTAGCACGGTTAACATTGTTAGTTATCGGTGCACGAAGTCCCATCGCTGCAACGTTCCGTCTCGACAGAGGCTTATCAAACATCCCTCTTTGCCACTTACAATCATGTCAACGACACAGCTCTTCGCTAGAAATGTGCTACCTTCACTATTTTGCAGGCGTTCGCCTGCGTGACAATCGATACTTTGCAAAATCAAACCATTGTTCAAATCAACACCAATAACTTTTCCATCGTTACCACCAGATGTAAGAAGCATGTCACCGACATTCATGACGACTTCAACAGCTCCGTTGTGCAGATTCATTTTGTCATATTTTAGTTTCAATTGTGGCTTTGGGCCTATCTCGCCGCCGTTGTATCTACAGAGCTCATCCCAGCACTGGAGCTTCCAAATACGCAAGTCTCCATTGTTTGTACAAGTAACAAGAAGGTTGTTGTGAACAAAATTCATCCTTGTGACAAGACCAGTACGTGTACCGGCCTGTTTCACTTGAGAAGGAACAAAATACGTGTCGCTTAGGTTGAAAGAGTCTGGAGGTCTTAGCCACAACCTAATTTTTCCATTTGAGTCTCCAGTACAAATAATTGCAATGGAGTAATCTTCTGTTTCAACAGTTGTCGATGCCATGGAGAATATTGCACCGCTGTTAGAAAAAGCCAAGATCGATTCATTCATGCTAAAGTCTTGTTCGGCACGAAGAGCATTTGGAAAGCAGTACACATGCCCTTGACCGTCTGCAGAATATAGACACTTTTCGCTGTCGTCATTCATTGAACTGCCATTGACGAAAGCAAGAGAAGTAACTTCATGCTCGTGAGCATCATGGAAACCAGAAATGCGGAAATTATACTTCTGCCCATATTCATCTATTGTCGCATTCACTGCAGCAACTCTCCCGCTTGCAAAGCCTATGAAGAAATTAGGTTGAGATCTGTTTGTCTGATTGTTCATTGGTAAGCTAGTTTCACACTGAATTAGTGATAGAACTTGCCCTCCTCCTTCACCATCCCCTAATGATACAAATCGGTGCTGCGTATTTTGAAATATGGAATTGAGTGAGTTGAATATCTTGATTCCATTGAAATCACCATGGCACACTACCGGCGGCTGCCAATCTGCCGCATTTGGAGGAGGAGGCAAGTGAAGAATTTTCATTCCAAAGTACCCATTGCTGATGTCACCAGTGGAGCTCCAACCAGGGTTATCATAAAACAAAGCGGAGCCCTCTTCTTCACGTGACAAGACTCCTATCGTTCGCCTGGGGTGAAGCAACATATTTGTACCATTCAGTGATGACATATCGGATGAGTGCTGATGCACTAAACCTCTCCGCAGTCCATAGATCATCCTCCAGCATTCTCTCCAGCTTAAATTCATTTCGAAATTGCCAACTGTGCCCCTTTCGCCGAAGGTTTGTAGAAATAGACCACGAAATAGCTTCTCGGAGTGAACTGATGCGTACAGTAACTTCTGCATTCTCTTTGACGTTTTACAAAAAGATATCAGTCCGCTCAAATTCGGAATGAAGAGCGCGATCTGCATTAAAACTTCTTCGCTCATCAGATCCATTGAGCTGGTATTGTCATCTAACCCGTCAATTACAGAAGGAGTAGGCTCGATCGCTTTTCTCTTTCGACTTCCTTCCCCTCTATAAAGTAACTCATGTTGCCTCTCCACCAGACTATCCACAGTGCACTTGAACAACTCTCGGAGGCAGTCGTAGCTGTTGCCACCATCATAGTCCGGCACGTCCAAATGCTGATGAACAATTCTGCAGTAAAATGGGCCTTGCACGCGCTGCTTGCATAATTCACATTGTTTCATACCACCATGCTTTCCAAATGCGGAACGCAGATCAGAATATGTGCTCCCATCTGATCCAAGAAATTGAGTGTAAGTATCATTGCGTATCCGACAGAGAACTGCTGCAATTAGTATAGATTGCCTCATGTTTTGAGAGAGTTTATTATCGACTTTCATAATTCTATTGAGAGCATCGACAGATCCTTCGTAAGATTGGTTACTATTGATGGTGGACGAATTTATTCGTGTGGTTCTTCTACGAGACGACGATCTCCTTGGTGGAGATGATTCTCCGTTCCTTTTACGCTCTCCTTTATTTTTTGTACATCCATCTTTGCATGACATTTGAGCATGTTTTTTCTGCTCCTTTGCCTCATGAACTGTAGAAATCATATTTTTGCTTCTTCTTTCCCTGTGGCTGGTGCTCTTTGACAGTGAGAGGTGAGCGCAGAAAAATATTCCTCCTCTGCCGCTAACCTAAAACGTACACATCAACTACATGAACACTCTACAGCTAAAGATAACTATCAGCAAAGTATCGGACGATAATACGGCTATTATTTCAGCGGCAGCAACGTCGACCATGGTTGTTGTACTAAAGGGCAATAAAAGACGGCTCATCGTTATCAAGTCGCACCGGCACTTGGAGTCGCAACTAAGTTAGCTACAGTCGCAGCACCAGTATTGTCCGATGGTGTTACGCCGATTTTAGTCGGACAATACCTGTGATCGGACAGTTTGCGCACAGGGTGTTGTATGTAGGCATAACATGTACTAGTACTGATTATTGGGGCCAAAGCTAGTGAGGACAGATTGTCTTTCGCTTCCTGTACACATTTTAGACATGCTTTATGAAATGATCCACCAATTAGACCGCTGAAAGTGTCTGTGTCTGTAATGTCTCTCTCTAGAGAGACCTGCAGCTTCGACAATGCGGCAGACACCGCCCGTGTGAAAATTACTTACACTTTTACAGCAGCGGTGATTCCCAAGCATAATACATCAATTGCGTTGCAAAGAGAGCCGGCGGCACTTGGGAGTGTTTGATCAATGTCAATTACTCGTTATGCATTGTATTGGAAATGTTATTGTCATGCAAGTTACTCATCACTTTGCCGCCTACTACGTATGTACCCATAGGTACTGGTAAGTAGGTGTTCACCCAATTTCACTCGGACAATAACTGTGATCGGACAATTTGCGAACAGGACAATACTGGTGCTGCGACTGTAGTTAGCCACAGCCACAGAGATGGTGCTTACAGATCAATCACATACGAGGTTGTAGAATCGCTACGCAAGCAACTCATCTGGGCAGTGTTGAACTGCTTGACTCCTATCGCCGCCAAGTATAATGAACCACTAGAGAAGCGACTCGTGTGCATATTGACGACGATGGATGCAATATCATAAAATAAGATGATAAAAGCAAGCTCGGATTGGACCTCTCGGATCCGCTACGACGTGATAGAACCGCTTCTGAGTACACAATCCGTCTGGGCAGCGCAAATGTGCTTTAATATGCTAAAGCCGCAAAGAACTATGGGCAACTAGAAGAAGAGTATCTTGCAAATGTTGACACCGATAGATGGATATGGTTCAAAGTGATGTTACAGAAAGACTATGGTAGATTGGACCTCATCACGCGATCTACATTGACGTAAAATCTATTGAACGAACAAAGTCCGTCTGAGCAGCTCCAATGTGCTTGTATGGTGTCACCGCCGCCTGTAATGGACCACTAAAAACGGCTCATGCGTGTAATGACGACGATAGGTACGATTTGGTAGGATGTGGTGCTGCTGGCCAGCCCACACTGGACCTCTCACATCTGCTGACCAGCCCACACTGGACTTCTCATATCAGCTTCGTGGATGTAGCACCGCTTCTACGCATGACATCCGTCTAGGCAGCTCCAATATGCTTGTATGGTATCGCCGCCGACTCTAATGGACCACTAGAACCGGCTCATGCGTGTAATGACGACGAAAAATACAATATCAAAAAGTGTGGTGCTGCTGACCAACCCACCCTAGACCTCTCATATCAGCGACGAAACTGTGCAACGCTTCTACGCACGCCATCCGTCTGAGCAGCTCCAATATGCTTGTGAAGTATCGCCGCAAAGTATACTGGGCCACTAGAAGCGTCCGATGCCCGTATTGACGACGAAAAGTACAATTTGGTAGGATGTGATGCAGCTGGCCAGCCCACACTGGACCTCTCACATCAGCTACGAACTAAAGCATCACTTCTGCGCACGCCAAACGTCTGAGCAGTGCTAATGTGCTTGTATGGTATCACCGCCGACGGTAATGGGTCACTAGAAGCGGCTCATGCGTGTAATGACGACGAAACGTACAATATCAAAATGTGTGGTGCTGCTGGACTCCTCATAACAGCTACGAGACTGTAGCATCGCTTCTACGCACGCCAAACGTCTGAGCAGTGCTAATGTGCTTGTATGGTATCAACGCTGGCTGCAATGGACCACCAGAAGCGGCTCATGCGTATAATGACGACGATAGGTACGATTTGGTAGGATGTGGTGCAGCTGGCCAGCCCACACTGGACCTCTCATATCAGCTACGAGACTGTAGCATCGCTTCTAAGCACGCCGAACGTCTGAGCAGTGCTAAAGTGCTTGTATTGTATAGCCACCGACTGTAATGGACCATCAGAAGCGGCTCATGCGTGTAATGACGACTACCATAAAAGTACGATTTGGTAGGATGTTGTGCTGCTGGCCAGCCCACACTGGACCTCTCATATCAGTTACTACGCATAGGTTCTACGCACGCCAAACGTTGCTAATGTGCTTGTATGGTATCACCGCCGACTGTAATGGACCACTAAAAACGGTTTATGCGTGTAATGACAACGATAAATACGATTTGGTAGGATATGGTGCTGCTGGCCAGCCCACACCCACACTGGACCTCTCATATCAGCTACGAGACAGTAGCATCGCTTCTAAGGACGGATCTTATGCGTGTAATGACGACAGGTACGATTTGGTAGGATGTGTTGCTGCTGGCCAGCCCACACTGGACCTCTCACATCAGCTACGAGACTGTAGCATCGCTTCTAAGCACGCCAAACATCTGAGCAGCTTCAATACGCTTATGCAATATTTCCGCCGAGTATAATGGGCCACTAGAAGCGGCTCATACGTGTATTGCCCACGTTAAAAACAAGATAGTAGGTTGTGGCGCTGCTGGCCAGCCCACACTGGACCTCTCATATCAGCTACGAGACTGTAACAGCGCTTCTACACACGACATCCGTCTGAGCAGCTCCAATATGCTTTGTTGGTATTGCCGCCGAGTATAATGCTCATGCGCGTATTGATGTCGAGAGGTACGATTTGGTAGGATGTGTTGCTGCTGACCAGCCCACACTGGACCTCTCATGTCAGCTACGAGACTGTAGCATCGCTTTCATTCACGCCAAACGTCTGAGTAGCTCTAAAGTGCTTGTATGGTATCGCTGCACAGTATAACGGGCCAATAGAACCGGCTCATTCGTGTTATGACGACGATAGGTACGATTTGGTGGGATGTGTTGCTGAAGGCCAGCCCACACTGGACCTCTCATATCAGCTACGAGACTGTAGCATCGCTTCTACGCACGACATCCGTCCGAGCAGCTCCAATATGCTTTTATGGTATTGTTGCCGAGTTTAATTGGCCACTAGAAGCGGCTCATGCGCGTAATGACGACGATAGGTACGATTTGGTAGAATGCAGTTTTTTTCTTTCTATCTTCGTAGTTTTTGTTCTGTTGAAAATGTTTTTAGTTGGAGCTTTTTTTGTAGGTGTTGGCACAATGCATTCCATATTTTCGAGCAGAATCTTGTTTCTTTTCACACTTAGTTTCATTTTATACAAGTGACTCAGCGCTCTTTTTGACTGATTTTTACGTAGAAGTGTTGATACTTTCTCTTAGACGTTTGAACGAGTTCTGATTTGTGCTGGCCGGCCCTAAACAATAGCTTCTGTCGCGCATGTATCAGGTGCTGGTTTAGGATTTTTTTAGTATAGAATGATATTTGCGCTATTTAAACGAACTTCTGAGGTTGGAGCGGTGCTGAGGCCTTAGTTTATGTAGTCTATCTGAGGAGGTCCATCTTGTGTTCACCGAGAGCACCACATTCAACCACCACACAACATCAAACTCTGTCAAAAAAGCTTTGACCTTCCTTTGTTTCTTGGTTCGTCCATTGTACTAGGTTTTATCCTACAATGATCTCTCTTTCCTTTTTACTTATTTGTTTGTCTGGATTCACAAGTTGTAATCGATTTGTTCCTCTTGACAATCTCATTAAATTCGTGTAGTCATCTAGTCTTTTGCTGTTCCATTAATTACCTTTTGTGAAACATTTCTATTGATTGTCTTCAAAAGACTGATAATGAATATAAGCTGATCATCTTCTGAATTCTCTGCAAATGGAGTGACATGCAAGAAGAGTGAATGGCAGCCTACTATCTTCTTTTTTGTTGAGTCCTCTTCACTTTTCTCGAGAGAATCATTTACTGATTGGCATTGATCAAGACTAAGACAATACGTGTAATTGCAAACAAACCTCCCTGGGTCTTGACTGACACAGCAAGCACATTGTCCTTGTTGTTGTAACTGAGTGCAAATCTCATCTAGATCAAGAGTCGTTCGTAGACATTGTCCAAATGTGGAGCTATCTCCTAGGATACACATCTTTTGTGGTTGGTAGCCATTGTTATCTGGTACACGGAAAGTAGCATCATTGTAGGCACATTGTTCTAATTGCATTTTCTTCCCCCTGTAGTTCACGCCCAAATGCAGCATCACGATAACATCTTTCGCAGAGGAATCGTTATCGAAGTTATCATCACACAGTCGAGAATAAATTCCTCGAATTTCAGTTGCTGCTGCGTCGGCTGATGTGTCTAAAATATGAGTCTCCCGAATGTGCACGCCATCTTCTAGTAGCTGCGCATTGTTGTTGTTTAGGCATGAAATAAGTTTGGATGTCGGATTATTCGGCACACCGGCGAATGGACCGAATCCTGTCACAACGAAGGAGCAGCGGCTGTAACTTCTTCCGTCAGATGATTGTTTTTCTTCTGCATGCCGCAGCTGCTCAACCGCCATCGTGTCTTGGACTGTACAGAGGGCCTATCCGAGGCTTTTCAACACAACACAACACACAAACACATTCAGAATGACATGAACAGCACAGTGAAAGCTGAGATAGAGCGAAGGGAGAGCGGTGCGTGGAAAGTGGAAATCGGTGAAATCTTTTCTCTGCCCTTTCTTGTGGCATTACCGCTGTGACACTTTAAATCTCAGGTACATCTCCATTTCGCATGCTTGGCACACTGAACAGCTGAAGGCCCTTGCTCGCTCACTCCAGTGCGTGATCATTGATAGATGGACACAGAAGCTGGGCAAGCAAGAAATGCCCGAATTCAAGTAGCTTTGGCTAGTGTGGCTGTCAGACGCAATGTTGGTAAAGAGTGTTCGTTCATGAAGTGACTTCAGTACTTTCCTTATTTAATTAAGTACAATATATAATGTATTCAGATTGTGCGCTTGTTAATCTTAGTAGCGAGGATTGACTGACGATGCGCAAAATACACCCACAGGCAGACAATCGTAGGAATGCGAAGAAAGACAGAGATTGTTCTGTCGTTTGTTGAATTCCATCTAGAAGTGGCACCTCAACGTTTCAGCTGCAGAAGTAGCTGTAAATTACAGATCTCTTCATGCTCACGTCTCTCGAGAGCCCAAGCCAAGCAAGTATTGTAGCAATCCGTTTGCCATATTCATTTAAGCTCAGCTCGTCTTCAAACTTTCTATGAATACAAGAAAAGCACATGCCCACGAACCAACAGTTGTGTACTACTACTTTTCCAATACCGAAATGTAACCAACACTACCCCAAACACTCGGATTATCAACATCCATTTTATCCAACAACTTCCATCCATGCTCAGGATTCAACACTCGATCAGTCGTTACGGCCACAACACCATTCTGACACGTGGATGCCAGTGTTTGCGACCATTTCGATGAAAGGACCATTGCACCCAATTCTGGATTGAACGATTGATCAGAGTCTGTCTCCCATGCGGTTGAGTATGCAAATAGCAAGTTGGCCTGAGATAAAATAGACTGAACGGTATCATTGTCCGATTGTGTGTTTTGGAAGTATGGATCTATTCCAGGTAACACATTGCCATTGTAAAATGATATCTGTGCCTCATCTACTGATGCAGTAGTATCGTCAATTATTGGCCGGAACAAATCTTCATTGATACCCCGTTGAAGAGAACCCACTGCCAATGAATGCAACTGGTGTCCTATTTCAATCCCTGTTACATCCCAGTCACTCCGTGTCAATCCTGCGTACAAAGGAAGTCGACCACAGCCAGATCCTACATCAATCATTTGTTTTCGTGTCGTTGTTGTTGTTGTTGTTGTTGTCTCCTCGTCCACAACATGGGAAGCAGCAAGATCAATCAACAAGTCAAAGCTATCAAATGGAAATTCACCATAGGTATATTCATTTCGTGGATCATCATTAGTAATGACCTGTGAGTTTGTATCTGAACCGAATGCTTCCATTCCAGCGTTAGTGCGAGATCGTTCTTCATTTGGTGGGCAGAGTATATTATTGACTATTTGTTGTGCTGTTGGTCGATCGATTGTGTTGTCTTTGTTTGCGAGAGTTGCTGCTTGGTGTAATATTATTTGGTCAGTGGTCGACAACATGCAGAGCGATGACGACGTTTGTGTTCTTTGGAGTTTGGTTTGCGGCTGCACGAATGCATCTGAGGAGGAGGAGATGACCAGACTAATGAGCAGCGCAATTAGGCTTTGATGCGCATAATTTGATGTCATGTCTGACTGCATTCACTTTGATAGCTCTATCTTCTTACAGATGAACGCAATTGCAAGGAGGTCTCCGGCGACAGCTTGCTGCTGCTGCTGCTGCTGCTGCTGATTGCAATTGTAGCATGTTGCTGGTAGCTGTGGCGCAATTGATGGCAATGGAGCGAGCGAGGCGCGTGTTGGTGTTGAGTGTGACAGAGTGATGCTTCATGCAACCATTATCTATTCACACTGCGTGATGGATGCGTGTCATGATGTGACTGCTCATCGCTCCACGTTGAAGTGTCAAAAATATGAATTCAAAAATCTTGCCGATGAATGCAGATTGGCGCACTAGTTCATGTTCAAGGAAACATCAGTGGGGCGTCGGCAAAGGTGTCAATGCTAATAGCGAAGAGCTGTGACCAGTAAAATATCAGTCTAGTATTGCACATATTGATACTATTTTGCTGCCGAAGAAGTTCAAGTAAATAGTCTTTGCAAGCGAAGACGATAAAAAAATTATGAAGGACCATCAGACAACAACAAATTCGTTTCACTACAAGTATCGCAGACGAAAGATAATGACACCCCACGTCGCAACTCTTTCGCTATTATCATTGCTATTCATAACATCCCAACTCAGATTAACGCTTGGGTTTGCTCCAAAATCTTCTCATCGCTTCAATTCATTAGTACCGGTATCAAACAAACAGCACCAGCTTGCATCACAACGATCGGATGACGAACGACAATCACGTCCTGCTCCATTCTTCATGGAAAGTATTGAAGAAGATCAACAGCAACAACAAGATGCAGCAAACGCCTCGTGGAATACTGTACAACAATCGAACGGCTACACGCAGCAACAAATGCAAGAGGATTACAGCGGTTACAGCGAGACATCAGCACCAGTAAATACTTATGATAATAATGGGCAGTATCAAAATCAGCAAGATTATTACTATCAAGAATCATCACAACCACCAGAACAACAACAACAACAATCATCAACAACAATTCCAAATTATTCATCACCTCAAGAAGATGACGATACTGGTGGAATCAGCAACGTAGATGCAAGAGTTTTGGAATCCATCCTTGCAGAGGGGAAACTTGATTTGAATTCAGAGGAAGAAGTAAAAAAGTTGTTGGAGGGACCACGAAGGACGGAAGAGTTTTTTGCACCTTCTAATAATAGTGAGGAAGAAGAGGGTAGTGGCAAATATAGCTCAAAGGTTATTAGTGTAAGTTGGATCATTTCTTGTGTGTGCAGTGCAGTTTTCGTTTTACTTCATGTCATCTCATACACATACTGATCTACGTCAATCTTCTTCTTCTTGTTCGTTCACTTCTAGTCTGTCTCCGACAATAAATTTTGGAACAGCGTACGTGCCAAGGGATTCGAACTGATCGACACAGTCGGCATTATCATTGCCAATCGTATCGAACGTGACACAAAAACATTAGGCCGCCATTGGATTATTCGGTTTGGATCGCATCCGCCAGGATATCGGGAGGGCACTCCCCGCAGCGGGTCGACAAGTGAAGAAGTTATTATTGTCATCGAATAGTACCTATGTGGAGCAGCTTTTGGATGCAACGGAGAATACACCGTTTGCCTTACCGTCAGAACGGTCCATGACGGAACGTGAGATGTTGACCACACCCGCAGATGAGATTAAAGCAGTGACTGGTGCAATTCTGGACATTTTGGCTGGGAATAATGAGTTGCCGGAATCATCATCGGCATCATCACCGTTTGCCGGTCCTCGTCGCAATCTTGGGTCGTTTGCTCCTGCGGGTACGTCCAAGTTGGCAGAACGGCAAAAGAGAGCCTATCAGGCAAGGAAGAAGACAGTCTTGAAGAGGGAGAGAGAGGGGATTGATCGATCCTTCGGTCGGACGATTGGGTCGTTGACTGATGCCACATGGGAATTGAGGAGAGAGATGCAAACGGGTGCGGGACGAGAGGCTGGATATCGAACGAAAGGGGTGAGGAGAGCACTAGCTGCAGGTGCCACGAAGCTGCTACAATCAGGGCGGGAAGAAAGCAGGAAATTGATTAGTGGGAGCAGAAATAGATACGAGAGAATGATTGGTGGGTCAAACGAGCCGGCACCTGACGCAAATCAAAATATTATGGACGTGTCGGCGGTGGAAGAAGCGGAGATTATTCAAGAAGTTATGGAAGAAACAAACTATGAATATGCGGAAGATGGCCTCCTCAGCCCTCAAAGCTTCCTCGAGGAGAAGCGTCGTCTTATCGCTACACTTGATTCCTGTCTATCACAGCCAGGAAATACCTGGCTGACAAAAGATGTTGTAAGGCAGGCTGCAGATAGTGGTATCGATCTGAATAGTAGCATGCTGAAGGAAGTGATTACGACCATGGTCACAGTTCGAGATCAGTTGCAGAAAGAAGTCGACGAGGCAGAAGAGCGACAATGGATGGATCTAAAAATAGATTATGTCCAGACAGAGTTTCGTCGGTTGAAAGAAATGGTTGATTCGGTGTCTTCCTTGGCAATATCGGCTGCCGGTGAAAATGCTGCAAATTTATTAAGAAACGAGTTGCAAGGTTTTGTTCTCAGTGATAATCTGGACGAGATCATTGATACCGAGCTGGAACGGATGGAACAAGTTCTTGCAGAGAGAGTTGCTGCTCGTACGGAGGAAGTTCAATTCCAAAGGCGACAAGCAATGGAAGCGAGAGGTCAACAGGTGATAGCTGAAGTGGTGGATGCAACAGTAGACTGGAGTCAGTCGACACAACAACCCCGGGTTGGCAATGCTGGATACACAGAAGTAGAAGTTGTTCAGTCTCAAAACACAGGTTGGGATGGTGGCTCATCTCAATCTTCTACAGATCAAGGCGGATATTCAGATCAGATGCCACGAAGTTCAGTGGAAGTAGTCTCAGATAGTGAATACTCAGATTACGAACAAAGCTTCAGGTATGCAGAAAGCGGCTCCATAGAGGAGGAAGAGGATTCTACGGAAGAGGAAAACCCTGCCACAGAATTTGTCTTGCGAGTTTTGGATGCTCTTTTCTTTGTTGGCGAAAAGTTATTCTTTGTGGTACTGCCTGAACTTATAACAGGCGGAGCAAATATATCAGCACGATATTCAGAAGCTCAAAATAGAGGAACGGGTTCTGTTGGTTGGAAAGTATTCAAGAACATGAAAACGAAGAAGAATCAGTACTAAAGTGCGCAATAACGTGGCAGTGGTCGTCATGATTTGGATAACTTCTACTTGACACTACTTATCTCTACTTATCTCCAATCAGTAAGAGCTAATGTGAGTTTCAATCGAAGTACCACAATCTTTTACATTATTGCACAACAGGTGCTGCCCGCAGAAGCAGATGCGGCCTCTCTAGCTGCTGCGGCTGCTTCATTCGCGGCTCGAATCAACTCAGCAATCTCCTCTGAAGTCACCAATGGGTTCCGTGAGTCAGACGCAGCGTACGCTTCTTTGACTGCAGCGGTTGCCGCAGCTTTAATCAATTTGGAAATTTCTTCTGGATGCATCATCGCAGACCCTGCATCAACGGACAGATTTATCTCACCTGCAGTCGCAATGCTAGTTGTACACACGGGCAATATTCTCTCATCTTCGGAGATTTCAGCCTTGATTCCCTCTCCTCCTTCTAACTCTATCTCTTTCTTGGTTGCCTCTTGAATATGCTCATTGTGCATACGCTCCTCCTCCAAGCGCTGTTTGGCACGTTTGCCCTCATGCTCCTTTTGTCTCATCTCCTCCTCCTCACGCTGCTTTGCACGTTCCTTAAGCGCATTCTCAATATCGTTTTGATCTGTCAGTGCAGTCCACAGAGCGATGCCGTCTTCTGGGTCACCAATTCGTTGCATTCCAGCAAAGTCACCCCCTTTGCCATTTTTGAGGCCAGGATCATGCTTATTCAGAAAGTCCGTAAAGTGGCGCAGTGATGCCCCGCGCACTGACTTTTCCTCTTCGGTACCTCTTTGAACCTCATCATGGACAACACCAAACTCCTGCACTGAGCTTTCCTGCTTAAGCAATTCAATTGATTCTTGCGCACCTTTTGCCACAGCCTTGGGAACTTTTGGAGCGGGAAAACCAAACATTCGAACAAGACCCACTGTCCCATTGTAGATGCACATAGCTCGCATTCCGACCTGCATTAGTGGTAAAAGCTTCGGCACAAGATCAGATGGCGTTGTGATTATTAGTGGCCACCCCTTTGCACGCACGGGCTCACCAGTTAGCTCATCAATTAGGTAGAGGAACATCTCCTCTCCCTCGATTAGGTCACTAATTCCGTCCTTGATTATGTCGAAGGCTGCGCCGACCTCGCCAGCAGCAACCTTCAAGCCAATATCTTTGACGCGCTTCACCCACTTCATGCCTGTCTTTACCTGTTCACTATATTCCTTCAACTCACCTTCAAGATGGAATTCCGGTCCATTTGCAGTGACAGTAGCTGACGCATACTCTCCTTTCATGGTAAAGCCAGTACCATCCTCTTTCGCAACGATATCAAGTATCTTCTGCTTCGCCTCTTCGTCAGATGAATCCTCAGCTGGAGGCAATTTTTTCTTTAGAACAACAAAAGCAGTGGGAATGCAAACGTCATTAGCTTCAAAGATGCCCTTCATCAACACTTCGCGTGTGCGGGCTAGTTCTGCCATACCCTGGTTAGATAAGTCTTTTATCTCCACAATGTTTGCATCCATTTTTATCAGCAGAGCTCTGTCATCTTTCAGATTAGTTTTGATCTCCCCGAGCTCTTTCACTACATCTAAACTCGGGGGATGAAAAAAGGGGTGCCTTTCCAAAAGATAGGAGATAGATGGCCTATCTTCTGGTTTGGCCTGCAGCAACTGTTCAACAAGGTCGCGTGCTGTATCATCGTGAATTTTCTGGAGAAGCTCTCTAATAACATCTGGCTGCGTCCCCCATGAGTACAGGAGATGCATTGCTGCACCTGACGCACAGTCGTCGTCTCGAGTGGAAGGGATGAGTGTTTCACCAGTGAGCAGTGCGAAAGCCAAAATACCAAGCGACCATAAGTCAATACTTTCTGATGCACGCACCAGATTGTAAGTCAAACCTCTAGATACAGGCATGCCCTTTTCTGTGCGAAATGACTTAACGATATAATGAGCTTTCACAATTCCTCCCTCCTTGTATGGCTTCGGCGTCACCTTTTTGACAAAATCTATATCTTCACCCGCCCAGTAATTCTTGAGTTCTTCTACTTCCTCTTCTGTCTTAACCCTTTCTATCATCTCAGGAGGCAGTACTGCCGACGAGAACTTGGCACCAGCAAACGACTTTTTATCCTCGCCTAATGGCACTATTCGTGCGGATGCGTCTAAGTCTATTAGACGTAATTTGTTGTCGATACGAAAACGCACGATGTTGACCATCTTCAGGTCGCCGTGCATTAGTTTCTGTTTATGCAGGTGCTGCACAGCCTCAAACACTTGTTTGAGTATATCTCGTACAGCGTGAAGTTTGGGTTGCTCCTGGTAAAAGATTTGTTGTAGATTACGGTCAGCGGCATGCATAACAAGGGCATAATTGCCTGGTTTGTTGCCATCGAGGAAATTCTTTACAATAGTGTCCAGGCCACCGTCGCCACTCCCCACTGCCTTTGCGAATTCGGTTTGCGATGGTATTTGTGGTAGTGCTGACACCACATACTTTGGGCTTAAGTCAAAGTCCTTACGAGCTTTGCACTCGCGCTCCCAATGATCCTTGCTCTGCATCAGTTTGACCACCACTTCCCGAGGACCATCTCCCAACTGTCGCTTGCAAGTAACTACAAACTCCTCTTTAGATATAGTGGTTTCATTTGAACCCTTCAAAAAAATATCAGGTTCCAAGCCAATAAAACCTGCAATCGTTTTCATCTCAACTTTGTCCAACTTTCCATTCTCATCTTTGTCCGCTTTGTCAAAGATGACACCGTAGTCAGCTTGCTCATCAAGATCTTGTGCACGCAACACCACACTTGTCTTTGTGCGATGATCAGGTGGGCCAATCTGAAGCTTATATCTGCCGCAAAAGAGCAGGTATTCATAGATTACGTCACGCGGCCCTTTCGAAGCTAAACCAAGAGCAGATCTACCTTCAGCATCGCGGACATCAGCTAGGGCGTGAATGTGTTTTCCAAAGCCACTCCCGTCCTTCGACTTGGAGAGAACTTGTCGCACGGCAGCTGTTGCTACTTCAGTTTTGAAAGAAACACAAACGGTCCAACTACCGTTGTGTTCCACTGCTGTGCCATCCTCAATGCTGACGGGCATATCATTTTCGAGCAGTCTTTGTATCAAACGGATCAAGTCCTTATCTTTCGATGCGTATTTTGCGTCTGTCTCGGCTAAAGCTTCAATGGGGAGTCTCCCGTCTTGCATCTTCTTCTTTCCAGCCTGGGGATATGCATCATAAACAAGGAGTAGAGATTCTGCGCGTGAATGTTTTTGCTCAATGGCAAAGTGCAGAGGGAGTATCCCATCTTCCATCTCCTCCTTTGCAGCCTGAGGATAGTGCTCGAGAAGAGCGCGGAGACATTCATAATCTTTATTCATTTGCAAGGCAATATGCAGTGGCAGGCGACCATCTTTTCCCTTCGTCCTGGCTGCATCAGGATAATCATTGTTCAACATAGCCACGACGAAAGCGATACTATTATACCCACCTTCCCCAGTATCTTCAACAATACACTTGTGCATGCGAAGAATGTTCTCGAAAGGGTTCTGTTCATTTTTTGCAGCAGGGTATGCATTGAGCAGCGCATCCACAACTTTTTTTGACCGGCGCTCCTCACAAGCAACATGAAGCGGCAGTATGAGTACATCGGACTTGGTGGAGAAAGTTTCACTCGCGGCGCCAGGGTACGCTTCAAGTACATCCAATACATCATCGTCCGGTGACCCATTGCTTAGAACAATACCCAATGGAAGCATTCCATCAAGTCTTGCCTCCGCTTCACCCTTGTAAAACGCTAGAATCAAGTGCTCAGATGCCCCCCGTTCGAGGTACTTCTCAACAGGGAGCCTCCCGTCCTCCATTGCCTCTTTTGCAGCTTGAGGATAAGCATTCACAAGCATGAGAATAGTTTCATCTGTCAATTCCCTACGTATGGCACGATGCAGTGGTAGAGTTCCGAAATGGGGGTGTCTCTCAGTTGCTGCGTTGGGATGTTCATCGAGCAGCGCCTTAATCACACCTCGCGATCGATTCTTCTCGATAGCAATGTCCAACGGGAGATCTTCATCTTTGTCTTTCTCCTTCGCTGCACCAGGGTATCCTTTGATAAGTAGCTTCACCGATTCGTCAGGCACATTTCTTTCGATGGCACTATGCAGCGGCAGGCCTTTATCACAATTCTCCTTCAATGCATCAGGATATTCTTTGATAAGCAGCTGTATCACTTCCACCTCCACCGACGGACCTTTAGTGACGGCAACATGTAGCGGCAGCGATCCATAATTATCTTTCTCCTTCACTGCATCAGGATATTCTTCGATAAGTAGCTGTATCACATCCATCCGAAATTTATCGGTGGCATAATGCAACGGCAGCCATCCAAGTATATCTTTCTCCTTCACTGCATACGGATATTCTTTGATAAGTAGTTGGGTCACTTCCACCACACTGTTTTGGTTTCGGGCGGCACAATGCAACGGCAGCAAACCATCTTTAGTTTTCTCCTTCACTGCATCAGGATATACTTTGATCAGTAGCTGTATGACATCCACCGGCGCACCTTTTTCGATGGCAGTATGCAGCAGCAAGCTTCCTTTTTTATCTTTCTCCTTCGTTGCATCAGGATATTCTTTGATAAGTGGCTTTATCACTTCCACTGACGCCCCGAATCGGACGGCGTAATGCAGCGGCAGCAATCCATTATCATCTTTCACTTTAATTGCACCAGGATATTTGTCGATCAGAGCTTGAACATCCTCAACGTTTGGTTTCCCCTTGAGGAGCTTGTGCAGTGATCGCTCTTCTGTATTAGTCATGATACATGATTAAGTCGGAGTCTGCCCCCCCTGCAGCACGGCAATAATGTTCGCGTCGATAACTTCCTCAGAAGCGGTGGAAGCTGAAAGCGCCAACAAGTGCCGAGAGCCGAGAGCCGAGAGCCGAGAGCCGAGAGCCGAGAGTTGGGCTCGCTATTGAGCCGAATGATAATAGGCTTGTGATCAACTTAGCTAAAAGCTAGAGAGAGCGAGCGAAGCTGTTGAGCCGTGAGTCCGTCACGCGGTCCTTCACGCGGGCGCCCGCGTGACAGCCCGCGCGACGCAATTCATGCGGAGACCAACGAGGTCCGTCACGCGGGCGCCCGCGTGATGGACCGCGTGACGAACTCACCCTCGGATCTGAAAAGAGGGAGAAAGGATTCAATTCAGGAGAGAGCGAGAGGGTGTGAGGTGTAGAGTTGCTCTATCTCAATTGAGTTGCTCTCCTCTGACTATGTACAAAGACAACCATTTTATGCAACGGCAACGGCAGCAACCAACAGCAACAGGCACTCTAAGGTCTAGATGCACACCTCTCTACTCTAGAGGGTGGTACATATTTTGTGACTTGTGTGTTTACTCCGATGGCGAAGTTACTCCTATTCCTTGATTTGCCTTCGATTTTTTTTCACAAACCGAGACAGCGGGTGTGTGGAAGTGCCCACATGATAATACCTTTTAGTATAGAGGCTTGACTGTTTTTCCTGCGGAAAATCGGCGTCGCGCCTTGGTCCTCCTGTGTGGTCTGTCACGCTAGAAAAAGAGGTACTAGAGCTGCTTATTGCAGACTAAAAAAAAGATGAACAGCTATAGGATTGTTCTACACGATATTGGTGCTTGATGAACAATGTCCATGGCTGTTCTCTCTCTCTCAACATCCCTTCTGTCTGTCCCTAACGACCAGAGCGATGCGAGAAGCCGGAAGAAAGAGAAGGAG
The DNA here is from genome assembly GCA_037178625.1 of Skeletonema tropicum. NCBI lineage: Eukaryota > Bacillariophyta > Thalassiosirophyceae > Thalassiosirales > Thalassiosiraceae > Skeletonema > Skeletonema tropicum. The sequence continues at coordinate 1,231,399 of CM074137.1, forward strand.
AAAGACAGGTGTGACGAGATCCGATTTCGTGCGGGCCAAGTCTACCTGTGAGATTTTTACCTAGTTTTGCATAGTTGAGGGCCATACGGGGGCTATGCCCACATAAGGCCAAAAAGAGCCCGCTATCCCGGCCCTTCCCCAACATCAAAAAGTCTTTGCTGCAACACCAAAACTGCTCATTATGTCCCTCAACAGGCGAAGGCCAACAACTGCCAACTGCTGTTGGCTGTTGCTATCTCTCCCTTAAATCTCAATCATATTCATACGTAGATTTCGAGACGGCACAGCAAAATGAATTCTTTATCAGAAGGATCATCCTTCTGCACACCCAGCGGTATGATGACGATGACTGCAAATTTCAACACCATGAACATGCCCGTCATGAATCCCACTGATCATATTATGTCTGGATCCAATCAAATAATCGGAACATCTGCTGCTGCTGATAATGCACACGAAACGAATGATAGTACGACTGATAATCACAACCAAAATAGCGGCAGCATAAACCAACATGATCATAGCTCAATGAATCACCACGATCACTCATCTCATAGCATGTCCATGATGAGTCAAGGGACAGTGATGTATATGGATGGATTTCAATCTGCTCTCTTTCACAATTCACAAAATCCTCCACCCTGTCTCAACTTTTTACATCCTTCGGTAAGATCTTTTTGAATTATACTTGATAACAATATCGAAGTACTTAGCTTTGACACTATCATCTGTTAATTGCTAAAAACACTGCATTACAAACTCACATGCAATCTTCACCTCTCTCTCTCTCTCTCTCTACACAAATCACAGTGGACACTACACACACCATCAAAATTCTTAACTGCGATGCTCTGCGTAACAATCATGGGCATGTTAGTAGAAGCCTGTGGCGTATGGAGGGTGCGATGCTTACGCAAGGGACGGTCACATCGACAAAAGCAACAACTGAAACGTACACGACAACAACAACAACAACGTCAATTGCCAAATATGCAAGGAAGGGAACTGAGGAATACAATGTTTCAACGTGAGGTTAGTGAACTTAGTAGTAGTGGCGTTACTGAGAATGATGATGTTGAAGGAGAAGAGGATTGTCCTAGGCCTCTTCGGAGGATATGGAAAGTCATTCCTTCTTGTATACGAAGCCTTTGTAACAAGCAAATATCTGGAATAGACAAAAGAGGTTATCCCAGGTGGATAAGAATATATGATATTGGTGCAGCAAGTCTGCACGCAGTTCGAGCATGGTTGGGATATCTTCTGATGCTTGCAGTCATGACGTATGCTGTCGAGTTCATGTTTTCTGCCATCTTTGGTATGGTGATTGGTCGATATTGGTTTGTTGATATGGGTGTAGGAAGTGATAATGGTGGTGGAGGAGTTTCGGGCGGTGCGGTTGGTGTTGGTGGAGGAATTGGTGGGGCTGGGCTTGGAGAAGGAGGTGCTGGTGCTGCTGTTCGTGATGACGGAGTTGCAATGAGTACGCATGCGCATGATGGTACGTGGGGAGGCGGCGGTGATCCTTGCTGTGGCATTGATGAACATGATGAAGATGATTACAATGAGCAACCGATGCTGGAACCGTTGTTGGGGTCATCTAATGCAGGAGTCAAACGTCGTAATGCATCATTTGACCCGTGAAGTGAATTATTGAGAGATATACGTTGTGCAGTAAAGAGTAGATGATGTATAATACCAAAAAATTTTCGTATAATATTACTTTACTTATTACTTGAGTACAACACTGGCTATACAAGAGAAACCAAACATTTGCACAAAAGGAGAAATTTTCATTTCTCGTCAAACATTGACAAAGCAACAATAATCCCTACACATCATCACATATCAATCTAAAGTCCAGACATGTCTTCTGGGGATTCAGAGTCAGAATTTGCCAAGTCAATCACACCAGAGTCACTTCTAGACGATGGACGAGACGCACTCGAGGAACGGGCTGCGCCACTGGCACTACGAGACCTCCTCGAAGATGGTGAACGGCTGAAATAACTAAATAGTGATGATCGTTGACGACTTGCCCTGCTTTCACCATTGGCAGACGCACGTGGTGAGTTTCGACCACGACGTGGACTGCTACCGCTGCTGCCCCTAGATGCTGCAGCAGCAGCACCACCACTCGCCCTCGCTACACCACTGCTCGCTCTAGATGCAACAGCACCAACAATTGCCCTTGCTGCTGCATCAGTGGGAGCCTCCTCCCCCGCTTCTCCAGCAGCAGCAGCAGGAGGAGGACCATCAGTCCTCCGAACCTGAACAGTAAATCGGGCAGAAGGACCACCAATAGTTGCGTCCTGCAAAATCATTCTCAACATTCCAGCCATATCATCCAAGTCACTATCTTCACCAGCCATAGAGGCAGGTACTGGGAAACGAATGGTAGTACGTCCTCTTTCCCCCGTGGATAATCCAAATCCTGCTCCCATGAATGCTGAATTGAAAATTGATTCCAACATGGCAAAACTCAACCCTGCAGGCAAGTGTTGTTGATTCCTATCTTCGACTGTGCGTGAATTTACTCTGGGTGCCGCTGCCGCTGAAGAAGCAGATGCTGCACCCCCCGCAGCAGATTCATCACCACCACTACCCGACGTCCTCCTCCTCGTATTTGATCCAGTATTATTCGTATTATCACTTCTCTTTCGCTTCCCCCTTCTGGAAGTTGTTGTTGTTGGTGGTGGAGTTGCCGGTGGTAATTTTTTGACACGGTCGATACGATTGAACCGCGACTTACAACAGGGGCATTTATTTTCAGTTTCTGCCCACTATAAATATATTATTGTCATGATTTAGAAAGGAAGCAAAATAGAATTCAATTAGAATTGCATGAAACGGTATCGCAGCAAAATCCAAAACTCACCTTGTCAATACAATCAAAACAAAATTTATGCGAACACCCCGCAATCGTGGCCAAATCTACAAGTGTATCCGGCTTATCCAAACAAATGGCACATGTAAAGTCTTTCAATTGGGATACATCCTCCTCCTCCTCCTCCTCCTCCTCTGCAGTTTCTTCGGATTTGAACAATGGCACTCCTCCAACTTTTTTCGAAGTGCTGGAACGAGCAGCTGGTTTTAAATCTAACGAGTTGGCAATAGGTGAACGTTGTTGTTGTGATTGTGCGACAGCCGAATTGTTAGCCGTGGTGCTGTCCGCAATTCGACGACTTCTTCTCTTCCGTTCAAATTCTCGTTTACTCTCTTCGGCAATTCGAGCTTTGGCGTCTAATGCTGCTCGACGAGTGGAACGACGAATGACAATTGGTGGTGGTGTTTCGGCCTCTTCGTTATTGTTGGTGACTACTTGAGAGCGTGTGCGTACCGAAGTGGTGGAGGAGGGGGCGAGTGTTTCGGTGGTAGTAGAGGCTGTCGTGGAGCCGTTGTTGTTGTTGTTTGCGTTGGCTAGACGGGCAGAGTTGAGGGTGACGCGAGGCATGGTTTTTGTTTTTAGTTTGAATCGTTTTCGTTAATGGGGATCTTTGTCGTTGAGATGAAGAAGAGAATAAAGAGCGTTATGATTGTTGTGATGGCCACTATTCTGTCAACGGATCTTGCTTCATGGTGGTTGTGTGCAAGGTGGGGGAGCTCCGGTTGTCTTGGTGCGAAAGAACGTTTGCATCAGCCTCGAATCATGGAGTCGAGTCAAAACAATAAGAATCTTCTCTCTTCTCTTCTGACTCGATTCGCAACGCCTTTTTAAAATTTCAAAAAAATGAAAGGACACCCATCTTATGTAGGTCATTATTTAGAATGACCAAAAAGTGAATAACCGGTTATTGGATATTATGGTGCCGATCGTGCCCACCCCTTCTACAATGCATACGATTGGACTGTGCTCGATCGTTTTGATCATTCGCAAGAGAAGTATTCGGCATGCTTCAACCGTTTCAGCGATGATGTAGGTACACTGTTAAAGAGGTTCTCAATTTCCATGTTCTCTTGAATGCAAGAGAAAGCGCATCCATGGAAGAATGATGTATCAAAAGCCCTTCTACAAAGTCTTGTGAGCGAAGTGTTGAGCCAGTGAAACCACTGGGACTTTTGTTTCTATGAGAGAGATTTCATTCGAATGAGGGGAAAGATGGGAGACAGCGAGTAATGTACATGACAAACTAATAATGTTTGCACTGGAACCCCTCAGTACAACGTCTCGAGAGAAAGCTTCCTTGTCATTCGCATCGGTTGTCAAATAAATTCGCTTTCCATCATTACATTGTCATTTCCATTCGATGGCATGGAATTTCTGTCTTTCATTGCCCAGCTTGGCTACTTATAGGAATTGGCTCAGAATGCAGTAAATTGGACATTCAACGACTGGAAGCGATTGGATATGATAGAAGTCTTCTAGTACGAGTAAACTTAAGCGTTAATACAAAGAAATGCCTCGTCATACTGCTCCATGACGCAATCTCTATGACTGCAGCGCTCTTGATGGAGGGCGAAAATTTCTGTGGTGTACTAGATAATTAACTTTGTATTTTTGGGGTAGGTACGACTGAAGCGATTCTCAAGCGCCACCTTGTCACGCTCGAGAGCGAGACAGCCCGGCGTGTGTAAATTCGTTGTACTTACGTGTCGCTGTCCTTTCTCATTTTTTGAAGCATTGGTTGAAGCGAAGGGCCTTTTTTGTGGTAAAGGGTCATCTCTCATTTCGGGTCATTTAGAATGACCAATGCGTGAATAACCGCTTCGGAGAGACATCTCAGCGGACATTTCGGAAGTTGACCGGCATTTCAGTAGGGGGCATGAGGGCATATACCCGATCTTTTAGCAAAGCAATTAACACACAATTATGCATAAAACGTGGTAGCCCCCTAGGCTACTCCCGATAAAGGCAGTACCATTCACGCTCTCGTGTTGAACCCACAGACATTTTGGACTTGAACGCCACACCACACACAAATCGATTTAGAATTCATCATTGCCATAAGACCAAGCTGCGCTGGTAACGACCTGTTGTACTCCAGTGCAAATGATCAAAATCTAACAATAATAACCATGTCATCATCATTAATGTCATCCTCCTCTGCTCACCAGACCTCGTCGGAACCACACGGTCCATGCCATCACAATGAGAGAGAAGTCCGGTCATCAATCCCACCCGCTGACTGGGTCAACCAAACCACCTTCGCCCCTGTTGAGGAATCATCGGCCCAATCTCATTTTGAATTCTTCTACCATGTCATCTTTAGATTTGTTCACTCTGCCCTAACATTATTACTGGCACCAGTGCTCAAGACCCGGCCAAGAAAAAGTCGGAGGTCCCATCGTTCCTCCTCCTCCTCGAAGTCACAGCAGCAACGGAGGGAACGACAGTCATTTCGAGAGGTTGATCCAGAATTGGCCATGGTTCCTCCTGAGAATACTACGAGGGTACCAGTGGCATCATCTCACTCTAATAACAACTCGTCGTCTATATTAAAGAGTCATCGACGCCGCCCCTCGGGAGAGCAGGCTGCAATGACCGGAGCTACAGGCAGCGGCAAGAGTGTCCGATTTCCGGAACCAAAACGGTCACGACCACCGCTTGGGCGTATTTCCTCTTCGATTGGATCATCATCGTCTTCGACTAGTGTTGGAAGTAGTGCCGCTAGTGTGAGTGAGTCATCCAGCTCATCTTCCTCCACCCGTAGTAGTAGTGGTAGAGGTCGAATTGCTCCGAGGTATAATTTGGGACCTTCTCCACGTACTCATCACACCACTTACTTTTTAAGTGACTAGAGAGGAAGAGAGTGGAATCATTGCAAATTAATGCAGTAGAATAATAGGGTTAATTTAATTAGTCTTACTATTTACAAATGAACTAATCTTAATATATTATGTTGTCTCTTTCAGTCGTTCTCATGTTCTGATTTAGCATTTTGCAGTGATTCTTTCTTCATTTTACATGCCTTATCTTGGACTATCTTGGTGCAAAGCCCAACCGCGTCTTACTCAACACATCCTCCTCCTCCTCATTATCGGACACCGTATTGTTTCGAATATTATCAAGTCCCTGCAAGGAATTTTCACTGTAGCTCACGGAATAGTCTGCACTCTTCCTATTGTCCATTAAGGTTGGAATCAAGGCAGCAGTAGTTGTTGCAGAGTGCGTTGTTTGCGAATGAGACGATTCATCATGTAGGCCGAAATGAACAGATCGATTCTTTTTGATGGAGAGAATTGCAAGGAAGGTGTACCAGGTCCAGAAGGTGCAGGTGGCGGCGGTGGTTGTGAATTCCTCCTTGAAGGTGACTGCATTGGAATGACTGCAGTGAAAGATCCTGAACTTTCTGTGGATGCCATGCTCTGAATGCCACTATCATCAAATAAGGACAATCCTACCTGACTAGTGCTGTAGGAGTCACTGCGGAGGCGATGGAACTGTCGTTTACTACCTGTACTCCCAACACGTCCAAAGGATGCTTCCGAAACGAGGCCACTTCTCCTTTCGGGAGAAATCATTCCCATACTCTCAGCGTAGTGTATAAAGAAATCTTCATCCTCCTCCTTAATATGCTTGAAGAAGAATCCAATCATTGGGTCCATCATGACTATTTTCATTGCTGGCATGAGTGCAAGAATCCATCGAATGCACCTTGAGTAGCCAATAGAGGAGGAAAGCTGGATAGTGCTCCGTAGCAGTCCCGGGAGTAAGTCTGGCAATGTCGGATGGTCTAAAATTTGTACAAGTGTGCCTGGAATGATACATCTGGTGAAGAATGGCTTCGGTATGATGGCATGTGTGTCCACATCAATATCCCCAGTGAAGAACCAAACAAATATGTCAAGGAATACAACTCCATCAACGAATATTTCCAGCATCCTTCCAACGTACAAAATGAACAGTGCTTGAGGTCCTGAGGGTATGCACATTGCAATATCCAAAGGAGGTGCACCAAGTATTGGAATTGTATCGTAGATGTGCCTCCGAAAGTGATTGATTTGGTCCATAATAAAGGCAAGATGATGATTTGTCTGCTCTGGAGCTTTGCATTCCACAAGCAACCTCCCGACAATCTGAGATAGAGGAATGGAAAAACTCTCCGATAGATGCCATGATGCACACAGACGAAAGATCTCCAACATGAGACAGTTAGTGACTGTGATACGCCATGCAATACTGAATCTTGTTCTTGGAGATATGAGATATTCGGTGGACTGGAGAAGAGACCGAGGAGATGCCAAATATCGATGGCTACCGCGACCCTTTTCTGACTTTAACTTGTCAGTTATATCTTGTGTCACCTTTGTTATACGGTCGTACAATTCAGTTGATGCACCGAAACTCAGGTAGTCCTTTTGTAGTTTGGCAAGTTGCTTTGATATTTTCTTTCCGAACATTCGTTTTTCGTTGTATTGTTCCACCACTGTGTTTGTAAACTTCTTCATTGGCGAGTTTTGACCCAAGGTAAAGGTCGATGGGATTCTAGCAAGAGCAGTTTGTACCTTGGCAAGACTTTGCAGCTTTTGTATATCCGTGAAAATCATTGAAGGCCTATCCAGTCTGAGTTGTCTTGCCATGTCACTCGTCCACCTCTGACGTCGTGTCTTGAATATTGAGCGTAATTGGTCCTGCAACTTGATACCCATTCGAAAGAGTGGGAATGCAAAACGCAGGAATCTAATCCACCTTAGAATGACTTGAACTCGTTGAATAAATCTTTGAGGCTCCTTGTGTATTCTATAGGGTAATATCTGTGTCCAAAACACGGATCCAAGAAAATCATGAAACGCATTTACCATTCCCGTTAGTTGCAGGGAGGTCTTTTGGATCCAATTTGTTACCATTGCAGAGTCGTGCAAGTATGAAGTGCCACATATGTACTGAAAGTCGGCAATATCCGTAGGAAAAACGAAGATCCAAAATGCAATGGTTCCGATAGCAGGGACCCATGAACGCAAAACTCTTGCAATCCTAGTAACCTTGCGTTCCTCAGCACCAAACACTCCTTTCATGTTACTCCATCCTCCCATCATGAATAATCTTGCGGTGCTTTCTTTCGCAGCGGTAAGTAATGTTTTCTCGAGATCATCTAAAGCACGGTTATGAAGTGCCATTTTCCGAGCCTCAAACGCACGAATCACAGCCTCCACTAAGCATAGCCCTACAAAGAAGGGACCTATCCAGAAAAACAACGTCAAGTCTGCCGTTCTTCCTGATTTGACTATTGTTGATTTGACTATAGAATCGAACGCCCAATCTATAAAGGTGTAGTTGACTGAAAACTCTTCCTCCTCTTCGATTACTAGTGATAGTGATGGACAAACTTCATCGTACTTGGATTCTTTGATGGTTCCAGATTTTTGTTGCATCAACATTGTCACGTAGAGGATTTCAACGAATGCTGCCACGGCAAAGAACACCTTCCAAGTAACTCGCAGGGACGGTAGCATATTAGGTAGCTTCATTGTGATGTTTGTCGTTTTCAGTAGCAGCAAGAATGCATGGAATAATGCAATCACCTTCGCATTCAGCGAATGCAACGGTATGCAAGATTTCCTCTCTATCTCTAGACGATATAATGCTGCACTTCAAAAGACGCAAAGGAAAACAATATAGAAAATACTTCGGCCATGAATATAGGACGACGAGAGGCACAGCTATCAGGTGTATCTAGATGATGTGACGAAGCAAGATGAGAGCAGCTGCACCGGCAGATGGCGAAATGGTGACAAAAATCTCGCCTTGTTGAGTTGCGTTGCTTGTTGCTTTTTTGATTCTTTGATCCTCTTTGACACCTTTTCTTTCTTTTCCGTTTCTGAAAAGAAAGAAAAGGTGTCAAAGAGGATCAAAGAATCAAAAAAGCAACAAGCAACGAGAGGAATCAGTACAAACTGATCTTAGAGCCCCTAAGACATTCGAAGAGTGTGCAAACAAGTACACGACATGGCAGGCTAAGGCTAACACTAATACAATTCCAATTCTCAGAAGAAGGCTCACTGGTTCAAGAGCGAAGGTAGACATACCAAAGGTTTTATTTCTATGGTTGCTTGTGTGAAATACTATACTCCTCTATTTGACTTAGACTTATAAATAGGTTCGTGGTTGTGCAGGTTAGGCTATTGACCAGGTTAGCTGAATTCAGTAAAAGAGATGACTGTGTATTGCTATTCTAAAACAATATTATTCACGATATTACTACTATTTGTCTTCATGGTTGTTGACGACGTGGATTGCTGGCCACGAACGACTTTTGATTACATAAAGAGGTCATTACATATTATTATGCCAGTACCTACTGTACCAGGCAGCTATTTTTCTTTCACTTTCAAGCAGCTGATCTGACTGTGATTACCAAGTCATCCGTGTCAGAAAAAACACTAGAAGGAAGGCACTTTGGATGATTTCGACTTTGGCTCCTTGGAAGATTTCGGCGCTTTGGAAGACTTGCCCATGATAGCAGTGGCTTGGTTCTTCTTGATCTTCTGACTCTCCCTCTCCCATACGCCAATTCCAGTTCCACAGGCAACTAACGCCAACACTACAAAAGCTTGAAAATACTTTGACTTTGCATTCCAATGCCCATGGCCATGGCGTAGATTTACTGCTGCTGCACTCGCATTGTCTAAACCGTCATCACTCTGAGTCTGAGTACCCAACTCAGGATCTACATTGCAAACAACCTCGACTCTTCATGTTCACCCTCATTGTTGCTGGCGGGAGGGGGAGTAAATCCAGATCCGGAGCCGGAGGTTGTGGCTGCGGAGTTAGTTGAAGTTTGAGTTCGATTAGTGGCAGCGGCGGTGGCGACGATCTCAACTTCAGCCCCAGATACGACGGAGCTGTCGTCCATGCCCATGCCGCCGATATTGCCGGCGTCGGCGTTGACGTTGAATGAGCTCATGATTGAAAACGAGTTGGAGTGCAGACAGAAGTAGTAGAAGATGCGCAAGCGCAAGGGCAAGGAAGGGCGGGTAAATGTAAATCGAGTTGACGTATACCAAAAAACGGATTTATGAGATGAACTGCTGCAGCACGCAAAGATAATATAAAAGTACTTGAGTAGAAAGATGCCGTTGCCGTTGAGTAAACCTCCCAACAATGACAAAAAACAAGAGAGGGGGCCGTCAAAAGCTGTCAGAAAGAAGAAATGCCGTCGATTCAAACACCTTTAACAAGATCAAAATTCATGTGCTTTCCGATTATTAAGGCGCCGCGGTCGCTTGATCGAGTCAGAAGTTGTACACTTCTACCTCCTTCATGAAGCGAAGGGGCTCGCTACTGTAAGTACTTAGCTTAGCATGAAACAAGCGGAATACGAGACAATGAATGTGTCTTACACACTCACGGGTTCTAAGCCTCCCGGTCTAAGTTCAAAAGTAGGAGTATCAACGTAGGAATAGTACATAACAGGTGATATGACTATCGCTACGACATTTGTTAACCCTTACTAACCAAAACAGGCAAAAATCAATATATTTTCTTGACGGGCTAACTATCGCCAAACACTTTTTCATCTCCACTCAACATCACCAAGATGAGGAGCACCGGCACCATGGTGTGTTTGCGTCCTATGGTGATATAATGTCCCATCTTGATATACTGGTGAAATTTTTTGGCAACGAACTCTACACCCATATTGTAGTTCATTAATAAAAAATTTCACCAGTATACAATAACGTCGAATTAATTCTCGTCGACATATTTTATCGCTAGAAATTTCCCCTCGACGACACAGTCTGCCGCTGCCATATTTATCCAAAAGAGAGGCAGTAGGGTGTGCCATCACTCCGCCCTGCCCCTTCCAATCGACAAACAAACATATATTATTCGTAGGTTATGCTTATCGCCACAGTAATCACCGTATTCACCAAGAATATAAGTGATCTAGCCACACCATCATCAAAAGCCACCTGTCGCCTTGTTGCGACCTACACTCTCACCAAAGGATGCATCACAGAGGGAACGAAGCCCTGAAACTTATGCCCCAGTTATAATATGATATAGAGCGATGATTGGGGGGCATAAACCTGATAAAAAGAGTCTTATTGTCTCCTTGAAGCGACGAGTCAATAATTACAAAAAACTCGTCTCAAATGGGCATAATAACCACCATCAATTGTTGTATACAGCCACCAACAATTCCAAAACACATCCAAAACAGAACTAACAAATCATTGCGGTAATAATATACATTGGTATTGTTTGGAGTAGTGTTTTCAATCAGATAATGTTAAATATTATTTGGTACAATAAATTACAAAAAAATGTAGGCCTCTACACCATGATTAATATGACATCTACACCTATATTGCGGCTGCTGAAGCGTGTATACCCCCCCGACATCCTCTTTCATGTTGAGAGTTGAAGAATTGTGTTTGCATTGTTGTTATGGACTGTTTATATGGTTGATTGTTGCATATTAATTATGTGAAACATCACATATCCGATCACATGTGCGCCTGGGTAATAAAAAATAGAGGGAGCACTCTTATACGTGGGGCACGACCTCGGAAGTCAATATTATGTTGCAGATGAGATATGTAAAGTAGGGGACCTTGTAGTGCAGAGTATCATTGCCAAAAGGATCATATCACAGGTGGACGAAGATGACCAATTTTCATATCGTTGATGGCGAGTACAATAACTCAACGACGGCATCTACCTCGACAAAGGAACGCCTCCATAATATACCCAATAGTAATGGAGAGCGATATTGGTGCGTATATTGGTTATATTTGAAGCGTGTGCATTGTTGGGGCCGACGGTAGGAGCGGCAGCTTAGGGCAGCTTCATGGTTGATGTCAAAAAGTGCAGCATTAGGTACGACTTACAGGTAGTATGTACGTTCTACGAAGATTTGAATTCCTACGTAGGTCTTAGAACCCGTGCTTTGCGTGTTGCGCGTGGAAGGTCGGTGGTGCGTGGATTTTGTCCGCCCGCGTGCTTATTGGCGGCGATGGAGATAAGTTGTTGTTGTGGGATCCCCAAGAGAAGAGCTCTTTCTTCCACCTCATTCAATGATCTCTCAAGGTCTCAAAGAGGACATACCTATTATTGGCAGTTCAGGTTCAGTTATTAGGACGGAGTCCCATTATTTCCAACCCAAAGGTCCGGGTACTGGATTTCTTGCACACAAGAATGAGAATCCAACTTTCAAAAAAGCAAACGGTCACCCCAAATTCATCAAAACTCAAATAAAACAGCAACCCGAAACCACCTCGCTCGCTCAACCCATCGACAACACTGCTTGAGTTACCTATTGACCATGATAAGACGCTGCGGACCGCCGGCCGCCTCCACCTGCCCTCTCATCATCCGCAATGTATAACGTCAACACTGTACGGACATGATAAATTATGGATATGTCAAAGAACGGAGCATGATGGGAATTATTTTCTGCTGTGAACAGAACGGACAAATACCAAAAATAACTGGTGAGAACAACTCTTTTCATGCCACCGACTCGTATTAACTTCAACCATGCTCTAACATTTCCACTTACATGTCTCTTTTGACGAAGGATAAAGTAATTCTCTCTATTCCATCTATCATGGCTTGTGTTGAATGCCGAAGGGCCAAGGCAAGGACGAAGACGGACCTAATAAAGCATGAGTCGCTTCCACCACAACGAATTCAACGTTCGTCCCCTTTGGGACACATAGAATCACCCGGTGATACAAGTGATGTTGATGTGCAACAAGGGTTCGGTATTTTGTCAGGGAAGAAGAGGGCTCTGGTCAATCAGAAATGACAACTCACTCAAGTATCAAGTGATCACTTCAAGGATGGCATTAGAAAAGAAAGGAATATCTAGGTAGCTTATCTGCACTTGTGTCAACAAGCTTCCTCAAGGCTGCTCGGGCTGCTTTTCTGTTTACTCTCTGTGCTATTTTCTTGACCTGCTCCAACGGTGTTCCATGGAGAAGAACTGACTTGAGACGAAAGGGGTGGCCATTGTTGAGAAGAAAGATGAGTCATCAGTAGTGGGTGTTAAAGTTTTGGCGTCTCAACCGATGCGTCGAATAAAACCAACTGCGCGTGACTCTTCATACCGACCTGCAATGGACACTCTTGACGTTCTCGATGAATTCCGAATTACTGCACGCGAAGAATTTGGGCGGCAAAAGGTAAGAAGTCATTTTTGAAATACACATTCCTCCGACTACAGACGTTGTCAATTATCGAGAGGAAAGATGAGTCATCAGTAGTGGGTGTTAAAGTTTCGGCGTCTCAACCGATGCGTCGGATAAAACCTACTGCGGATGACTCGTCCCACCGACCTGCAATAGACACTATTTCTGTAACAGCTCTCCAAGACCTCTTCTCTCCAGAAGTAGTAGTGTCCGACGTCGGCGAAGTTTTGAGGTGCAGCCTTCTTTGTTGTCGAACTTAGTCATGCAGCTCCAAAGGTCGCAGCCACTTGCAATAAAATAGTTGATGGTTGCTTGCTGTACCAAGTATTGACGCACGCTAGTGGACCGAAGTCATATCATGTGCATCCCATTTCGCCGACGCACCAAAAGTGGACAGCAACACCGTAATTACAACACTAACTTGAAAATTTACTATTCTTAGCAACTTTTACCCTTGGTGGCCCATTGTACTCTCTAGAAGTAACAGCTTTCCAAGACCTCTTCTTTCCAGCCGTAGTGGGTTCCGTCGTCGGCGAAGTTGAAGAGTCTTGAGATGCGGCTTCCTTTGCAGCTATTTTCTTGTGCATGTCAGCAATGCACGACTTCATCATGCGCTCAAACTCTGGTGCCATTTCAGGGCATTGTTTGAGGAGATCACATGCTTCATTAAAGACTGGCTTCAATGCGACCTGTACATCTCTAGTAGAATCGACTTCTTGCAAAGAAAGGGTATCTTGTTGGTTCAATTCATCCATGATGGCTTCAAAGTTACCATCGCTTGAGGCACGAAGCACATCAATTTCACCAAGAATGTAATCATCATCAACAGAGGCTTCCAATTCTTGAGACCCAGATGGGAGATGAGTTTCTGACAACAACATATCAAATCTGTCAGACCTGTAATGTTGCAAGAGAGAGGGCAGTGAAGCTTTCGGATAGTTCTTGATCCGTTCAACAGCAGGCAAGGGTTCAACGGGTGGCTTGATCGGCATTGACGAAGGAATGACATGGCAAAACTGCGGCCCCTTAGCATCATTCTTGGCAAGATGATGAAAAAGTTTCGGCATCTCTTTTTCTTCAGGACATTCTGGACACCTATATCCCCAATACATGTAATTTGTCCACCATCTTACACTGACACTATGATGTCCAAATCCTTCGAACTTTGTACCATTTGCGTCGCAAACTGCATTTGCCGATGCATTCATATGTGGGCAGGGAAATCCAGCTCGCTGAAAGTGATAACAATCACAGCTACTGCAGGTTTCATTCAAATCAACAGTATATGCTCTGCTGAAACGTGGACAATATGCACCTCCAATGTCATCCTCTTCTTCGCTACCCTTGCCATTTGTGTCCTCTGATGAAATTGTGGCATCATCATCCTCGGCGGACGACCAATCATCAATATAGCGATAGACAAAGGAATGGTCACAATTTTCCCCCACATACACAACCTGAAACCGACTTCTGCCAACACGGCGAACTTTGTAAAGTTGCGCTCTCTTATGTGATTGGACCATCAACCCCTCCGCGTAAGTCAGTAAATGCGGGCCAGTCGGAAGATTTGACCAAGAAGACTTGTCTCTATTCCGGAAGTCTCTGCCCACTATTTGATCCAATTCTGCCCGCTTTGCACGATCTTGAATGGACATAGCCTTGGCAGCTGTGTTCATCGCATGAGTTGCTTTTACGGCTGCAGCATGAGACTTGAGACCATGGTTTGTCCCTTCATGAGCAGAAGTTGTGGCAACACATAGATTGAAGACTTCACTCCTGGGATAGAACAGGTAGAGATCCTCATTTGGGAATACATATCCCTTGATGAAAGCAATTTCTCTAGCAATAAGATCCTTCCTGTTTCCAGCCATCTTCAGAGCATGTTTGCTAGTGAGGCATGAAATTAGTAAATGCTTGCTGATGTCGTACTCCTCTTGAGTGTGGCAATAACCCGGCCGTGTCCAAGAGTACATCCAGCTATGGATTTGTCGCACAAATGTCATCCATGCTGGGTTTCGTGATGTATCCCAGTTAGTAGTACCCACATGCCTATTCCAACCATTTCCGAACATATGAAAGGAACATCCGCCAATTCTAGCGTGTGGGCATAACAATTTGATCGCGATTCGAAGCTCCGCATTCTGTTGTGGATCTCCATCGCAGATTAAGAAGCGAACTCTTGCTAAGACATGTGCGGGCAATATTTTCCTCAAGCCTTCCTGAAACACATACCGAAAGGATGCTCGTCGTTGGTCAGGCAACCACACACGGCAGAAAACAACCTGCTTGTCGACACTTGTGCGGCATGAGAAGGTCAACAAGTGGAACCCATTCTTGTTTGTATGGCTCGTCACATCGAAAGTGACAACCTCAGGACATAGAAAGAAGTAGCGCAAAACTGCAATAGTCCCTCGGTAAACTTTATATTTATATCTTTCTTATTAGGACCGACACTGTACGCATCTGACTTAGACTGAATATAGTTCTCTGTGAGAGCAACGCTCCACATAGAACATCGTATCGCTCCGCTCGGCTCATCTTCCCCATGGAGATGCTCCGCTCGCTGCGCTCGCTTCGCATAGGAGACGGCCCTTCCATTGTCAAGGTGACATTCATTGTGCGGTGGTAGGTAGGTGGTAGGTGTAGTGGGTGTGGGAGGTATGCGGTGAGGTCGTGGAAGTGAACCTAAGTGAACTCACCGTTGGCTTGGAGCGGATTTGAAATAGAGGAGGTTCTTGTGTACAAGAAATCCAGTACCCGGACCTTTGGGTTGGAAATAATGGGACTCCGTCCTAATAACTGAACCTGAACTGCCAATAATAGGAACTAGCCTCGCTGGCGCTCGTGCTAGCCCGCTGCGCGGGTTAAAGCACCAAAATAGAGGAGAAAGACGTACAAAACTCTAGTTGCCTACACTTTTATTTACCTCTCTTACCCCGTGAGAAAAAACCGCGAAGCGGGCTTTTTCGAAACGCCCCGGGCGAGCTTGTGGACACCTCCATCAGCAAAAATTAGTCAAGCCAATCAAAGAAAGAGTCGATCGAAAATGCCCGTGAAGGCCAAAGGACACGCCAAAGGGCCCGGACAGAACGACAGAACGACAGAACGACAGAACGACCGACCGACCGACAGAACGACAGAACGAACGACTTAGCTCCTCTCATTATTTAGATGGTTTGCTTCCGTTTACATACTTATTTCACTGGCTTCCATTGTTCACATTTGAATTAGTATTCTTCAACTGGAGTTGGAATGATGTGCTGCCACTCTGTACGTAAACAGAGTGGACGGAAAGAAATGAGATGAAAAGCTCATATATCCCTGGTCCCAGATTCAGCGTGTGAAGCATAAGTATGCCAGAGACAACTCCTGAACATTGTCCAAGAAACTCGCTACATACTCCCTCGAAGGATCAATGGGTAGAAAAGTTGATGAACAAAAAGGGATTGAAAATTCAAGTGAGTTGTTTCACTTTCACCTGAAATATACATGTTCCACTGCCCAGGTTTGCTTGGAACGGGTGCACAATGTGTTTTGAATTATTCCTAATTATTAAACACATACATCGTCATTACACCATAAGAGCGTGCGCAGTAATACTTTCAGATGATGTGAAAAGAGAATTATTAGCTCTCTCCCTAAGATAAGTATATATACAACATCCTTTTCCCAATTTGTGATACGGCTAGTCATACCGAGATGCAGCGTAATCTCCACCACTTTTTGAGCTAACAGTACCAAGTTGATACCCGTCATCTTCCAACTCTTCTCTCTCATCGGTTGAGGTTCTCATAATTCCAAATAATGATATCCCGAACGTAGCAATGAACATACCCATGGCGCCGAACGCATTTGACTTGGCCGCGCTAATATCGTCTAATCCAGTGATGAAAAATGGTTGTGTTTGTAACAATACTCCTACAAATAGCTGCAAAGTGGAGTTGGAGAGAGGGAGGTATGCAATTGTTGAGAATATGTGAAAAAATGACAATTATTCCACCCAACGCCAAGTCTCAATGCGCCGCCACATTCAAAAGAGCAGACGGCTCCATTTACGCCTAAGCACGTTTCCCCCTCGCTCCCAGCTTGAGTTATGCAACTTACTGTGAAAATAATTCCTGTAAATGAATACATGGCACATACGCGCGACGTTGTCCCTATATCTGAGCACATGTTATTGTTTCTTGCGTCTAAAATAAATTTTTTACCATTCAATTCTATAAATCAATCGCGATGAGGAGAAGCGTAATGAGGCCTACTTATTGTTACTTCTTAAGGGAGAGATAGGTTATGAAGAACAATGATGGATGTGTAAATGAAGAGTGGATGCCAGGCAATGCTAGCACGCTGAGAACGCAAGGCTGGGTTTATTTGTGGTGTGTTTTTGTCTTGTGGAGCATTGGTTTTTCGTTGGCTTGGGCGGTGCAGCTTCGCTTCGTGCGCGGCTTCTCTTTCGTTTTCTCTCACTTCCGTTGAACTCCACTTTGCGAGAAAAATCCTGTTGTACCTCTGGTATTATAGAGACTCCATCCGAGTAAATACTGTTAGACAACGTTATCCAATCTATATAGGAATAAGTATTACTTGATTTATCGGAAAAGGTGGCACCTCACAGAGAAAATGGCCACGTCACACAACACGGGTTCGACAGTCCTTCAATCTCAATCTTCAATCAACACAACTTTCCGGGCTCATTCGCTCGGCTACATCACTACCTATCACTACTTACATGTAGCTTATATACATGTTCATGTTGCATGATGACCTATGTTGACACCTTCTTGAGCTGAGCTAAGTAAGGCTAAGTAGCAGCACTGAAGCAAAGGGAATACCATCACAACTATCGCACGATGAATAAAGTCGGATCTGCTGTTGTTCCATACTATCAGCGCCTTGTCCGCTCATCTGCAGCAGCTACAGCAAAACTCGCACCTAATTCAATCCATACAAAATTCTTAGATCGAAAATTCTCGTTTGCAACAAATAATAATGATGACAGCCATAGTCACGAGACAGCACCATCCTCATCTAACTCAACTGCAGATAGAAAACGCGGCAGAAGAGTCTGGAGCGCCATTCAAGACACAGACGATGAATGGGTAAACATATTAAACAGTAAGAATGATTCCATTGCCTACCTGACTGCAGATGGCACATCATCGGCTGTAGAAATCAAGCACTGGCAGAATGCGGTAGATGATGGGGATGATCGACGTTTAGTGAATGAATCGTTGTCGAGAATATGTGAGCAGGTTCGTATATACATTGCTGTTTTTGATCCATGTATTCATTCATATGTCACATCATGTGTGTAGCGCTTATCTAAAAATACATCACACGTGCAATTACATATTAGCAGGAACGAGAGGGAGGTCGAATGAAACAAAGCCAATTAGGAGTCCTAAGAGAAGATCCTCATGAGGATATGCGACTGCTAATGGAGAATTTCACCGTGTCATCGCTAGCATCTGCAGTGAGGGATAGAGAAGATACATTACAACATTGTGCAACACTCCTTTCACAAAATCGTATTGAGGAGCTAACCAAAATTCTTAATCCATACGAGAGGCAGTTTATTTTATCACGTAGAAGGAGCAAAGAAAAGGTATTAGATTTCCGAGGAGGATTCAACAACCAGAACGTGGAATTGCTGAGGAAGGGCTTGAATCGTATGCCTCGAACTGTATCAACTGCCTATTCGAAGAGGGCAGGTGTGGTCCTGCCTCTGTGTAATGTTGATGGAATTCCCTGTATTTTATTTGAAAAAAGAAGTCGGCGATTAAGAGCTCATCCCGATGAAGTGTGTTTGCCTGGTGGTATGGTAAGCGAGGGTGGAGACAAAACTATAATTCAGACGTGCCTTCGTGAGATGGAAGAAGAAATTGGAGTTGGTTCAGAGAGTGCCACGGTGTTGGGTATTCTACGATGTAATTGGGGAGAGGTTCATCATTTGGTTGGTGTTGCTGTGACACCAGTTGTTTGCTATCTAGGCGATCTTGACAAATTCCAACTGCACCCTAACCCAGATGAATGCGCAGAGTGCTTTACAGTGCCATTAGAATTGTTCCTTGATCGGGAACATTGGGTGCATAAGCAGCATTATGCACCATTCTTTACAGGTGGTCCTCATATAATTTGGGGGTTGACAGGATACATCATTCATCGCCTTGTAATGGATTTGATGGAGCAATACAAAGTAATGTTTTGACAAGGACCGACAAACAAGCCCCAAGCCCAAGACAAACACATAATTTTTATCCAAATATTAATTTAGTAGCCACAAGTAAATACTAAGCGTGTTGCGTTGGCCAAGAAAAGTGATTGAAACCATTTCGTAATAGCTAGGCGAATGATCTAATCCTACAATACCCCCATTTTCAAACCAAAGGAACGCGGTGAGGAGACGTCCTCACACGATTTAGTTGTTCCGCTTCATGTATATTGTCTTTTGCATCATGTCTGTTTCAGATTTATTGGTAGTTCTTAAGGAAACTCAATGTCTCGGCGCTAACAGTTTCTGCTTCCAATTTCTTTCCACCTTGTGCTTCTCCCTTCACGCTTCCAAGAGCACCACCTGATGGTGCGGCGGGCTTTGGTGCAGGTGCTGGAGCGGGCTCAGCCTTCTTCTCTTCAACAACAGGGGCGGGAACAGGTGCAGGTGCTGGGGCGGGCTCGGCCTTCTTCTCTTCAACGACAGGGGCGGGAACAGGTGCAGGTGCTGGGGCGGGCTCAGCCTTCTTCTCTTCAACAACAGGAGCTGGGGCAGGTGCGGCCTTCTCAGCCTTCTTGGCGGCAGCGGCTGCGTATCAGATTCAATAAAGATGCATGAGAAATTGAAATGCTCATCAGAAATGATAGAATCAAGATGTATAAATCACTTACCTTCAGCGGCAGCAGCCTTCTTGGCCTCAGCTTCGGCGGCCTTCTTAGCAGCGGCTTCCTCGGCAGCAGCCTTCTTGGCGGCGGCAGCTTCCTCAGCAGCGGCCTTCTTCTCAGCAGCAGCCTTGGCAGCTGCTTCCTTCTTAGCGGCGGCGGCAGCAGCGGCCTCCTCCTTCTTAGCAGCAGCGGCAGCAGCCTTGTCTTCCTTAGGAGCAGACTTGGCGGCTTCAGCGGCAGCCTTCTTCTCAGCAGCAGCTAATGCAGTTTTGTAATTGATTGTGAAAATCGTGAGCAATTAAAATAAAAAAAGAGAAGTCAATGACTTGAAGGAAGAACACAGCACTCCACAAATACAACTGAAGATGCATATTGTTTCGTCCACATTTGGTAGGTGTTCAATAACGTCTCCTCAGTTTTTCTGCAAGACACTCTCACAATGTATCATTGCTGTTTCAGCAAATCATTGCTGTTTCAGCAAATGCCCAAGTAAATTGTATTCTGTGCTATCGTCTTCAGTTGTAATTGTAGAGTGTGCTTCTTCCTCCAGACATAATTTCAAACATACAACTTACCAGCAGCAGCGGCCTCCTTCTTAGCAGCGGCGGCGGCAGCAGCCTCTTCCCTCTTAGCAGCAGCGGCAGCCTTAGCCTCTTCGGCGGCCTTAGCAGCGGCCTCCTTCTTAGCAGCAGCCTCTTCCTTACGTGCGGCGGCGGCAGCAGCAGCCTCAGCCTTCTTGGCTTCAGCAGCTTCGGCCTTTGCAGCAGCCTTGGCAGCCTTCTCCTCGGGAGATTCCTTCACAGAAGCGGCGGCGGCCTTAGCGGCAGCCTCTTCCTTACGCTTAGCAATAGATTCCAAACGAGCCTTTTGTTTTTCCTCTCCGGCCTTTTGCTTGGCTTCGAGATCAGCCTGTTTCTTCGCCTCGGCAGCTGCCTTCTTCTTCTTGAGTGCCTCCAACTTGGTCTCAGCGGCGTCGGAATCGAGGTTGTATCCTACAGTAAATATACAGTAAAAAAGTCAATATATGTTCTCCTTTCAAAAACAAAATGTTTTCACAAACAGATAAAAAGTCATGATGTAATGATCTTACCCTTTGGTGCCTTGGTGAAGGCAATCTTGGATACAGGAGCAGATGCAGACTTGGCGGCAGGAGGAGAAGCAGCCTTCATCTCAATCTTGGGTACTGGAAGGTTGGGAGAAGGAAGTCCAGATCCAGAGATGGAAGAGGTGACGGCAATACCGGCACTGGCAGCAGCAGCTCCAAGGAATCCCTTTGATTAGAAATAACAAGAGGAATGAAAATGCGAAGAATTGAATGAGTATATGTGTGTCGTTCGAAACAATCCAAAGTTTCCCAATATGTACACAATTGATTGATTTTCGTCCAAGCCACATTTGACCAAACGATTATTTTCCTCCACTGCAGCAATGTTTGCGACTACCAACAAGATATAATATATGAACTACTTACAAGAGCAGCAACAACTCCACCACTATCAGCAGATGGTTCTTTAACAATGGCTTTCTTGGCCTGAACAACCTTCTTAGCAGAAATGTCAGCCTGAATCATCTCACGTCTGGCAACAGTCTTTGAAAGAGAAGAACGAGCAGCACTCAAAGCAACAACGGGAAGGGCAATGAGTGGAGCAGCTCCAAGTGCAACACCGAGTCCAGCATTAGGATCTTTTGCAGCGGTAGAGACAGCCTTCTCTGCCTTAATCTTGGGAGCAGGTTTCTCCTTAGGAGCAGGCTTCGCCTTAGGCACAGGCTTGGGACGCTCAATCTTTTGCTTTGGTGCTGGTGCAGGCTTTGGTGCCGGAGCTGGCTTAGGAGCATCGACTCCAGTAAGATCATACTTATCAGCCTTGACCTTCTTTCCCTTCTTTGCTGGAGCAGGTGTGGGCTCTGGAACTGGCGCAGGCACAGGTTCTGGCTCAGGCGCCTTCTTCTTTGTCTTCTTTTCCTTCTTCTTTGGTGCTGCTTTTGGTGGTTCATCGGAGAGGAGTTTTGATTCCAAATCATCCAAACTCATTTGAAGTGGGGAGGGGGTGGCAACTTGACGACGGATCGAAAGGTTGGAGTTAACACCGAAAGCCGATACATCGGTGAGTGAGGATGCCGCACATACGGCAGCGACGATTGCAGCGGAGAACTTCATGGTGTTGGTTGTCCGATAATTGGTTTTAAGAAGCCTTTTGGAATGAGCAACTTGCGGTGAGTTGGAGAGTTGAAGAGGCAGGGGAAACGATCCTCCATATCGTACGGTCCATGACGATGGCGCCGTCTCGATCATCACTGACGTTGAACAAAACTGCCTGAAGATCGTTAGCGATTCTTAGCGAACAGGTAGGTTTGCCGGCTTGAAAGATCCAAAAATTCCAACCCCACACCCCACCCCCCGCAACCATGGCACGCCGCTCTGGCAGGAGCGGCACCACCGTGCACCGCCTCCTCCTACCTACACTCTTCATATCGTTCTTTTCAGGCGCCTGGTTCGTCTTCATATTTCATCATAAATACATAAGATTAGTGACACAAGATGTGTCATCGATGAATGGCTGGTTGCCTGAATATGATGATTCGGAATCGAAAACTACTACCATAATTATTGACACATCATACAACAAATACGAATTGGTAGATGAATCCTTAGATCATTCTTTTATACGTGGAGTAAAAATCGATCGTAGCGAAGTTGTGGAGCAGGTGGATCATAAGGATGAAGAATCATCAGATGAAAATGATGATGATGGGCAAGAAAACAAAGATTTGCAAAATAATTTTGAATTAGAAACAACAGCAACCACAACCACAGCCACTCGATCAACTGCACCAGAGGCACAAGAACTTGCACAATACAACACGGCAACAGAGAAAAACAGGCTGTACTGCATGGTACCTTTCATATGGTCACCAAGATTCCTCCACAGCTATCACGCAATTCATGCCACGTGGGGGAAACGATGTCACATCCTTCGATTTTTTATTGATCCAATCATTGGTGATAGTCAAGTAGGATATTACAACATGACTCTTGCATCTGATACACTTGCAGCAGCAAAGCATGCCAATTTAACACTGCCGAAGGATGTGGTTGTGTTGCATGATATGCAACGACCATGGCATTCTTGCGAGGAAATTGATGAGGAGGACAAGACATGTCGAAATATCTGGGAGAAGATTTGGCGTGCATGGGTGTATGTTGTGACTGGAACAGGGGGTAGCACACCTGCTGGCAGTGAGATTATTGTTGATGGTGCAAATGGTGCTGAGTGGTTTGTCAAAGTTGATTCTGATACATATTTGTTCCCAGAGAATTTGAGTCGATACGTAAAGTCAAGGAATTGGTCGTATGATGAACACCATTACTTTGGTCATGTATTGCATCATAGAGTGGAAGATCGCGGTGTGCCTATTGTCGCTGGTGCAGCTGTATTCTTTAGCAGGGCAACGCTGTTGGCAGCGGCGGACTCATTTCAAAGAATGTCAATGGAACATGGAAACGAAGAGGAGGATGGAACTTGTAGAGATGCGTTTACCGGTACAGAAGAGGTTGTTACTGCAGTCTGCCTGAAGGAGCACTACAATATTATTGCCGAGCCAGCTATTGATTCGCAGGGCAGGGATGAGATCTCGCTTTTTGAGGTTGATGAATTCATTGTATACAACCGCACAGATCAGGGCGAGTGGTGGTTTTGGGAGGGCAAGAAACGGCTGCCTTGTCATGATGGTGGAGATTGTATGGGTGATCTTCCACTGGCTTTTCATGGTTATAAAGACAGTAAGTTTCTTCTTCATTTAGAGAATGAGTTTTACGGCAGTGTAATGAAAGGAGAGAAGGATGATTCGTTGGCGAAACGAAATGATAGTAAGATGGCCGCTTACAATTGGTACAATTTTCATCAAACGCATAGATACTTTGAACGAGTTCGTGCTGCCATGAAGAGTGCAGCAAAAGAAGAAGCATCGGGATCGAATGTTAGTATTGCAAAGAAGCTCCCGGCACAAGAGAATAGATTATACTGTATGGTGCCCTTCCTCTGGGCACCCAAGTATTTGGCAAGTTATGAAGCAATTCGTAACACCTGGGGCAGACGTTGTGATGTTTTGAAGTTCTTTATTGATCCTATCATCGAAGATGAAGATGGCAAATTTATCGACTTGAGACGTAAGAACGTCACGAAAATAATATTACCCAAAGATGTAGTTCCTGTTTATCACATTTATCGTCCTTGGCACATTTGCAAGTCGAAAGAAGAAGAAGAAGATTGCCGCAACATCTGGGAGAAAGTGTGGAGGAGTTGGCTTTGGATTGATGATAACGGAGATAGTGATTCAAGTGAGTGGTTTGTGAAGATTGATTCCGACTCCTATTTGTTTCCTGAAAATGCAAAGAAGTATGTGCAGGACCACAACTGGTCTCCTGACGAGCACCACTATTTTGGGCATAAATTGAGACACACTGAAGATTGGAATCTACCGCCAATAATTGCTGGGTCAGCTGTATTCTTCAGCAGAGCTACAGTGAAGGGGGCAGCAGCGATTTTTCGAGAGTTTAAGCACGAGGAACAAAACACGTCTCGCAGAAAATGCATGGACGCATACACTTCAGCTGAAGAAAGTCTAACAGCACTGTGCCTCAAGCAACACCTTGGCATTGATGCAGCGCATGCCTTGGATGACATAGGAGACGAGCTAATAGTTGTTTCTCCAATAGAAGAGTCGCTATTGTGGAATCGAACTGAGCAAGGTGAATGGTGGTATTGGAAGAACAAACCAAAAACAGATCCTGTGACTAGGAGGGAGGTTCACAACTGCTGCGGAGACTTTCCGATTGCTTTTCATGGGTACAAGAATCCAATGTGGTTCTACAAGCTTGAGGAAGAGCTGTATGATATGGATCATGTACCAGGTATGGCCGACAAATTGAAAAGGCTCAAGTGGCACAATCCCAATGAGACAAAAAGTTACTTTGATCGAATGAGGAAAGCGAGGAGTACTACAGTGTAGAGACGAAATGTTGCTTGAATTATCCTTGGCCAGTAAAGGGACTGCACAAGAGTTATGAAAAACTATCCTCTAGAGATACCTTATATCGATTTACAACGAAATCTCACGTCAAAAGTCAAGCTATGGTAGTTGACACCTTCCTCGTCTAATGCGTGTATGCAGAAAAGCCAGGTGCAAGAATCATCTCCCGGAATGTCTGGGCACACGTGCAATGATTGAAGTGGCGGCTCATCCTCTCCCACACCAGCTGATGAGAAATGGGATTAGCTATCTCATCACTCCATGTCAGACCATTCTGTGCGTCGATTGACATTAAATAATCTGAATATGAGAGGAGCTTTCCTCCACGAAGCACATCAACAAACACGCGCTCAGCAAGCGGAGTGCCTTCGTCAAAAGGCAGTCCTATTACAACATGACCTGGGTCTTGACGGATTCGGCGTTGAGGTGCTTCTAGCCATGGCGTATCATTGTCATCGACATCATCGAGAGCTTCATTGATAACGATAAGATCCAAGCAAACACCACAAACTCTTCTCACAACAGCAGTGTAGATGATGGCAAGTGTGGTGGGGATCCCTGTCCTTTTAGTCAACACTTCATGTAGAAGCGAGAAGTTCTGATAGAAATAATGGGTCGTGATGAATTTATGTGGAGAATCATCACCAAATAACACTGATTGCATCTCTTGTACGACCTCCATCAAGGGGAAGTTTGTGCCATGCCCAAGCCTTTTTTCAAGCCCTGACTTTACGGCATCAGCCAACTCGCACAAACGGCTATCAATCTCATCATCGACGCTTTGGATACGAAATACTTCTTTGTGGAACAGGGAACTGGTCAAGTAAAACTTTGAAATAATCGAGGCTCCCGTCTCTATAAGTTGCGGATCAGTTGTCTTGGCATTGATGAACTTCCATTGTTGATATGAATGCAGCCGATATATCCCGTTCAACACTCTTTTACTGCTGTCAATAATCTGAAGCGGGTCACACTTGAATTCTTCACATCTTCTTTCTATCCTACTTTTCTCGTACGTTGTCTCAGAGTCTTGTGACTGCTTTTCCCGAGATGTGCAGTCTTCCAATCTCCTAATAATATAGTTCAGATGGTCAATAATATCCTCTCCGTCTTCCATCAAAGGGATCCAATTATGATTTTCCATTCTCTCCTTCATATGTTGTAGGGGAACCCTACGCATCACTAAATCCTTCATAGACGGACCAACATCAAGCTGAGTTAGTCGTTCTAACACGCTATGATCTAGTCGACGCCTGCGCACAAATTCTTGAAACCCTGAAATCTCTGTGTTCGCCCGATGGACATTCATATTATTTTCTTGTGACCACTTGATAAACTCTCTGTTGTTTTCATTCGCCATTCCCTTTCCATAAGTCCAGAGACTAGCTATTCGTGAATTCCAAAAATCTTGACAGTCGTTCGATATTTTATCAAGATAGGAAGTGTTTGCAACCCGCAGTCGAAGGAGCTCTTCACAACTGAGATGGGACAAAATGAGTTTTTGGACATCGGGTGGAACGGAAAGAAAGCTCGGATCATCTTCATCTGTTGTCTTTCGCTTCATCAATTGGCTGTTTGCCGCAATGGTGTTGCTACTCGTGGTTCCTCGATACCACCAGCATGCACAAGACTGTATGTTGTCGCCTGTGTGTTCTCGGCCAATTTGAGAAGCTGTTTGTACCAGACCGAGCGGTCCTACAGTCGACAAAATTAAAGTTCCATTTCGGTCACACTCTGCCAATGTTTTTGACTCATAGAGCAATCTTGAGTTTCTATAGAGATACAGATGAATGTTGTCATCGATGCCCTCCTGCGCTCGGATTTTAGCAATAACGTCAGCAACTTTATCTGCCGGCTGCACACCAAATAGACCAATTTCCCTGCAGTCATCAAAAGATATGTGAACGGTAAGCTTCAATGTTAGCACAGCGGTAGGTGTTGATAGAGCAGCATTGTCATTTGCGGCTAAAGTGTATGGAGTCGTAGGAGGAGCTGCAAAATATCGAAATTTGCTTCCAGCTCTTGCTGCCGGAATATGCGGTGAGGTGGTATTATTCGGTGACGAATTGATTGTCGGTGAAGATGATGGCAATGAATGATCATGATCAGGAGACTGAGCAGCAGGCTGTGGAAATGATGCACTAACTGATTCAATTTGTTGTTGATAATTCTGTTCGTTTTGATGAAATAATCTGGCCACCGGATCAGGAGGTCGTGGACGATCTCGATCTTGGCCGTCATTTTGGTCGTGCTCTGAAGTCATATTTGACACTGACGGCATGGAAGGATGTTGCCGGAGAGGATGATGAATGATGACGGTCGCTCGGGGCGAATGAAGCCAGCAACAGCTATAATACAGCCTATGATGTATACTTATGAAGTATATGATACAATTTGTCGCCTCACATCGATCTTTCATTATTTTTTCATTTTTTAAAGGCGACATGTTGATTTCATACTAATTCCTACATGAAAACGCACGGTTAACGTTTTAGATGATAAAAGACAATTCCATTACCGTTATAGTAAGAAAGTATCCATTATACGAAAAGTTAGTCCTAATACTATCATCCATCATTCATCATGATGAAATAAAATGATCCATCTTCCATTTTCCGAAAAGAAGTACTTCTCGATGGTACGCTCCTAGTAGCTCCTCTTCCTCTTGCAATGATAATATTCTACGGATGTTTAGACAGCAAAGACTTCTAACAGCTACCTGTAAGCGACCCTCATACAGCGTCCTTTTCTTACGCTAATTGGCATCAAAATGCAGAAGCAATCAGAAGATAACACAAGTGAAACGAGCGAGGACGTCACCTCTCAAAACAGTCAATACCATCACTATCCCCCTTGCGTGCCAACAATCGATCAGCAATTCGCAAATCGATATACAATTCCGCAAAATAATGGTTTGGTTCAAAGTAACATTTATTCTGCGGGGATACTGAATCCGAACATCGCAGCGGCGCGGCAACATTATGCTCTATATCAGCAACAGATGCAACAACCACGACAGCAGCAGCAACCACCTCAACAGCAGATGTACTATCAACCATATCCACAACAGCAACAACAAAATCCCACCCTAGGTGATTTGAACGCGGCGTTACATCTCACGTCTACTCTTATTAATCAGTTCACTGCAAATAATAATAATAATTCTGCGCCGTTTGTGCATGCCCCAAATCTTGTCCATGCTCCAAGAATGGCTCAGCCGCCTGCAACAGTACAGAATCAGAATACTACTGTTGACTTGACAAATGGTCAACCACAACAGAAAAGGATGATTAATTATGATCATGTCGAAATACCCAATAATAATACCAATGGATCCTTTAGTCAGTTGCAACATCAAAAGGCACGGCCAGCAAAAAATGGTCTTACAGATAGATCGAGAGAAGAAACATCGCTGATAGGACGATTGCAAAGAAGACACTAGTCAGAGGGGTCAGAAGGAAGAAGAAGCAGTTGTTGGTGCTGCTGCGCAGCAAGAGATTGTGAAGCGGCGTCGAAGTAATGCTAATGCGAAACGACAGAAAAAATCGAGCATTCGAAATGGTGGTCATGTTCAGGCTGTTCCATTGTTTAAGCGAAAGGAACCGCCAGAGTTGCAACATTCAGAGTTGAAGAATGGATTCAAAGCCAGCAAAGAGGCAACGGGAGAGTGATGTCAAACAAGTTAGAGCTCTTCCTATTCACCAAATTGATTCTGGATTTGGTAAGAAAAAAGAGCCTACCAAGCCTACTCCAGAGACAAAAACAAAGCTAGATCGTGAAGACCCTGCTCAGGAGACAAAAACGGAGCCAGATTGTATAGACCCCATAGACAAAATCTTGAATGTATCAATGGTGGTCCCTGAAGATGAGCATCTCGTCTCTCCCTACATTATCACCGTAATGAGGCAGTATAAGCGCTGCTCTCTTGAAAAGAAAGAAGGGAGACAGCATGCTCTCGATCTTGGCTTTCCTGGGTTGGAATGTATTCATTGTACTACTCATCAATATTTCCATAGCAATTCCTAGGAGTATCAGCAGCAACATAACTAAAATCGGTGATCATCTCTTGAAGTGCAGTGGCGCTCCAGATGCGTTAAAGAACAGTATCATCGAATTGAAGGACGAACACAAAACATTCAAGTGTCAGGGTCGCCAAGCATTCTTCGAAGGTATATTTGATCGTCTTCTTCGGGATTATAAAAAGAATAAGATTTGTACAGATGACATGAAGAAACATCTTCCCGAGAACGAAAACAAAACTAGTGCTCGTCGTGGTAATACAAATGGAAAGAAAGAGGCCAAGTCTGCAAGCTCGCTCGCAGCACAAAAGGCTTCAGTTGATGTTTGTCGTGGCAATACAAATGGAAAGAAAGAGGAGGCCAAGAAGCCTGCAAGCTCGCTCCCAGCACAAAAGACTATAGTTGATGTTCGTCGTGGCAATACAAATGGAAAGAAAGAGGAGGCCAAGAAGCCTGCAAACTCGATCGCAGCACAAAAGACTTCAGTCGACTCAAATGAAATCCCATTGGTGCATGCCGGAGACGAGCAACTGGCCAATGCCTTCTCTTTCTTCGTAGCCAGTCAGTATAAACGTTGCGTTGTAGACGGCAGTCAACGATCTCGTTTCCATATTGGTTTTCCTGGATTGGAATGCATCCACTGTACGGGGTTTCGACAATTCAATTCAGATCAAAAGAACCTGAGAAAAAATTTTAGCCATCTTTCCAACCACCTCACAGAGTGCAAGGGTGCACCGGACACGGTAAAGGAAACAGTTTCAAAATTGCCAAGAAGAAGTGCTAAATTTCCAAATCCTGATTCTTTCTTCAACAATATATGGACACGTCTTCACGGGGATAGTTTTGACAAGGAGCAGGGCGCAAGTGTGAAAAAGCAGAAGATCAATGCACCAGCGACACCAAAATCTAAAAGTGATACATTTGCCGCTGTTCAGTTGGATCAAAAGGCTACAGTTCACCAGAGTACGACATTGTTGGTTCTCGCTGAAGATAAACAACTGACAAATGATTTTATTTTCACCTTGATGAGTCAGTTTAGGGGTTGCAAGCTTGACCTCTTCGCTGCGGGCCACAGGAAAGGATTGAAATTTGATCCGGGGCATCCTGGGCTGGAATGTATCCACTGTGTTGGCCCAAATTCGAAGAAGTTCTTTTACGGTACTTCGAATATCTTCATCAACAATTATCATCAGCAATACAAACATCTTCTAGAATGTGAAAGCGCCCCAGCCACGCTCAAGGAAAGTCTAAAAACACTGAAGGATGAACATGGAAAAACAAGCCACAAAGATCGCGAAGCCTTCTTTAATGCCATATGGGCACGGCTTCAGCACGAGTATGATGCTGGACCGGAAGAGAAGAAAAGACCAATGAAAACAAAAGCCAACGAGAACACTGGCAAGAAGCAAAAGTCAAAAAGTGCAAGTGATGTCTCAGATCGAAGGCCATGTCACGAATGCCGAAAGAAAAAACAAAAGTGTGATGGAAAACGACGGTACTGTTTGTACAATGTGGGTACGATGATCACTGACAGAGTTGCTGACAGGCACGACACAGCGTCAACACGACAACCGATTAAGAAGAAATCTGAAGAAGTTCCATTATCCAACACCGCTGCTGCAGAAGATTCGTTTCTTTGCAAAGTTATATCAAAGGATTCTACGCAGATTTCCTACCCTCACGCACCAATGGGCCAACTGTGGTTAGACAAATCATTTGCTGCCAGCAGGCCACAGAGTGATCTATCTGACGAAGCTAGTATAGATCTTCATGCTGGTGGTACATTGATTGGACGTCGCTATGTGTGGGATGAAGGATATTTTGTTGATCAGCATCACGATGTCGAAAATATGCCTTCCAAGAAGAACCACCCGATTCTCCGTGGGTGCACCTGTGGTGCTGATCACTCCTACACTATGGGGGGCAGTATGGAGAGTGACAATGAGGGGATGAAAAGCCGTCGTAGCGAGAGATCAGGCGGAAGCATTCGCACATCTACTGTCCTCTCGAAACTCGCTGATGGATCTCTCAGCCCTCACACATTGATTTATCCTGAGGAGTACACAATGGGGCCAGAACTCCGGTTCAACAAAAACTTATTGGCAGAAAATGTGCAGCCGTTTTCTATTAGAGTCAGTCCTGACGCTTTGTTCCTAGCCGACCTTCATGCTCACCTGTCTGATAGTGAAATCATCGGCTTCTTGGGTGGTCACTATTCGTCTTCTGAAAAGTGCATTTACATACAAGCAGCATTCCCGTGCAAAGCAACTGATAGATTCGATGCAGGGGATACTGACGTTGAAATGGACCCAGTCAGCCAGATTTACGCTAGGGAAGCTATCAGTAACCATGGTCTTTCTGTTGTTGGCTGGTATCATTCTCACCCTACATTTCAGCCCAACCCAAGTGTTACTGATATCGAGAACCAAGCTAGCTATCAACAACTTTTTCAGGGTGATAATGATACACCGGACGGTGACGATTCCAGCGCGAGTCCATTTGTAGGTCTCATCATAGGAACTTATGATGGTCAGAACCCTACGTCTGAATCTGTGATGCGATGGTTCCATGTGATATCCAAAAAAGCTGAAGGCAAGGACGTTAACTATCCTATGCAATTAAAGACTACGAATCGGCACTTTCGTGTTCTAGATGACGAGTTGCGTCCTGCAATGACGAGCCAAGGTGCAAGTATCCGTCAGGGCCTTGAGTCGAAGTATCTATCGTGTCCCATAACAAAACGATCTCAGCCATCACATGTCGAACCCAGTGAACTAGATGACAACACACTTTCTGCTGCTTCAAGTACTAAAATGGCAGAGCAACAAACTCAAAAGAAGCGACCTGATGATTGCCAAGATGAACACGTTAAAAGCAGCAGCAGAAGCACAGGAAAGGAGAAAGATTACAACGTGGCTATCATTGAGAATGATCGGCCTGCCCTTCTGCTTTCGGAACCACTGTTTGAGCAGCCACGACAAGGAAATGAGGCAATCAGCTGGAAATTCAAATCAGCAATACCTCTTTACTTCACAGCAACGGAAAAGAAAATCCTTCACATGGACACCGATACTGTTCCCAATGATGTTCTTGCAGGCATTATTTGGTTTGCTGTTGAAAGGGAGCAGGCGAATCCAGCCACCAAAAGTGAAAGTTTACTGCCTGCTTTGGCCTCTCCATCTTCTCGAGCTATTCTTGAGCTTCTCCTTAGACTTTCGTTCACTGGTACTGATGACATGCAACGTAAACTTTATGAAGTCATACACTCTTTGGAATCTTTGGAGGATTCTGAATCGACACATGACAGTTCAAGCGACGAGATGAGATTCGATGATATTGATGCAGTTATTTCTCACAAAGTTGATGCGGTTCTGAGCCATTATTGCTCTTCCACGCAGAAGAAAATAAATCCATTCAAGTCGTGGAGTGGCGCAGGTGACAAAGGAAAGAACATTGCAACCGAAATGGATGAAACACGCAATTCGGCTTCTACTTCTACCATCGCTGTAGACAACTCTTGGGCACATTACTATTTGACGGAAGTATTGCGCATGGGTTGTGATCAAGTAGGTGATAGGAAAGTATACAGAGGTGGTTCGAAAATGAAGCGGGGTCAGAAGATAGCTTCTTGCTTGCTGAGATGGGCACGGCGTATGCAGCTAAGACCAGATTTTGAGGCTGTCATGAGTCATAAATCGTGCAACAAAGGTGACTTGAAGTTTGACAGTGAAACAAGTCAGCAAGTCGCACCTATAAAGAATGGGTACATCTTCGTCGTCGCGGAGGTCATGAGATTGTTAGCTGCTCGGTGGAGCGAGACGTCAGGGAATCCATCAAGGCAGAGAAGCAGACGAGGGTAGAAAAGATTGCAGAATCTTGAACATCCTGCGCTATCACATTTCCCTCATCTTGCAAACGCCGAATAATGCAGTCAAGCACAAAAATTAATTATAAAATCAAACAGCTTCATTTTACTGCTAACGAGATATTTAAAGTAGATCACAGTCATTTAGACCACGTCCTTGACTTCGGCTTGTTTACATCAAGCATGGTCATTATTGATTCACTATGCAATGATCTGACTACTGCCTCAGACAGAAGAGGGGCAATACTCAATGTGCGAATCTTTGGTGGCAAATCTCGGTTGTTTGCAACTGAGTTACTGATGAGCATGTATTTCAGACCCTCGATCTCTTGAAACATCTCAGGAGCATTGTTTTCTGGATTATGAAATACGCCATGTGTCGCCCAAGCATATACTTCCGACGCTCCCGATTTATGAACAGCTTCAATCGCACCCTTCAGAGTGCTTCCAGTGTTTATGATATCATCAACGATGATGCATTTTCGGCCCTCTACGTCTCCAACGATAGTGGACGTTTTCGTCTTGTTGTGTACGTTCACCTCGGTAGAAGTAGTGACGAGAGCAACTCTGATGTCAGATGATCCTGAGAGCTTTTGAAGTGCGCTACGGAAACCGTTGGCTCTGTTGACTTGATTTTCGTGTGCAGCAACTATAGTGATCTGCATTCGCCGGATAAAGGACGAAGAAAGTTAGATGAATTTTTCAGATATCAGAAATAACAATGATAATAAGTTGTGACTCACTTTTGGGTCTTCTTTTGGTTGCTCTGACTTATCCATTCCAGTAACTTCACTTGGATCTTCCTTAACTCCAGCAAACAGCTCTTCGTAAAAGTAAGCAGCAGCCACAGGCCCGGGCATCAAATGATCAACAGGGACAATTGGACTGAAGAAACCCTTGACCAATGGATTGTGCAGATCCACACAAATGACAGAATCAACGCCCATCTCTTCCAACATCTTCGCCATATCCGCGGCAGCAATAGGTTCTCTCTTGTCCATGGTACGGCGATCTTGTCGACTGTAACCATAGTAGGGGATAACCACACAAAGACGTTTCGCAGAGCTTCTCTGAATGGCACTAACGGTGAGTAGCAATTCCATGACCGCATCTGTAGATGTTGTACTGCAAACTAAAAACACATCTTTCCCTCGCACCCGATCTTCAACTTTCACGCTTGTCTCGCCATCTGTAAATGCACCCACATTAATGGCATTCAAACTTGTGTCAAGTAGCAACGCCATTTCTTTGCCGAGGTTTTCACTTGTTGGCAATGCGAAGAGTCGGAATCTATCACGCAAATAGTCTTTCACCTGAGCGGCCTGGTAGAAGTACATCTGCTGGGTATAAACTTGATTTTGACCAAGACCATTGCGTTGCACGGAGTTGATTCTTTTTATGATGATGTCTTTCTTCTCTTCATCAGTTCTAGTATCATTAGCTTTGTCCGGAAATGTTTCCTTCCATCTAGATGTTGCAATTACGCTCTCTTGTTTGCTTGCGTTGCGGTTGGTGTGGCGAATACTCATGCGAGGTTGAATATTCACTGCATTTGCAGGAGAAAAGGAAACAAACTTTTCAACTACTGCGTTTGTAGCTGGGCCATCACCACCGCTGCCAGCTTGCACTTCTTCATTCATCATCAGTATCTGATTCATATACGTAGTTATCAGCACCATCTTCATAAGCATTAAAGAGACCATTAGCCATTGCGAAGGCAAAAGCTCTTTCAGACTTGTTCATATCACAACCATTCTCTTTAATCTCGCTGGTACTGAACGTCCGAAATGAGCTGCCACTTTCATCCTGCGCCATCTCAATGTTAGACTGGTCACAATTGACGGAACGCTCGCTTGCACACGCAAATGCCAATCCCCAGGAACGTTAGTCCAGCGGCAACTCCGATGGCACAATCTGTCTCCCTTGATGTCAGCCGCCGCTGCAGACATATGAGAGACAGATCGACCGTTTACTCTTCTGGCGTTTGACACCAGCTTGGTCAACCCGGCGCGAATCATCGTTTATGAGGGTTATATGATTAAGTTAGTGAACTCCTTCGCCACCGGTAAGAGGACTCTTCGCTCATAGGCTGCCGTAGTAGAGCGGGTTTCCAGTTGTTGATATTACGTCGTGATGGAAGTTTTTGGCAAGCAAGGCGGAAAGGAGGAGGTGTCAAAAAAGTGAATCGACGGACAGTACAAATACCCCAAGCATCTCCGTGTGAGAAGGTGGTAAGTATTCTTAAGTATTGTAGGATAGGTCGGTGGGTGAGTAACTCAGCTTAACTGTTTAAATCTGTCAAGGTTGCATTCCTTGCAACTTATTCTTGCCACTCGCCATATTCAACCAAGCATGACTTGTCAGAATGTTGCGGCGCGGCGTTCAATCAAATAAGTAATGTGGAAATACATATGTGTTTAGTTGTTTCTCTTCTTTTCTAGTCAAACAGACCTATCGAATCATTCATTTCTTGTCCCTGTTCAATGAATCAAATACACTGACCAAATAACCTCATATCAGCCCGTGTTATAATTAAGTCCAATGATGTCCTCCTAAATGAATATGCATCCACAAAAGACATGAATTTATTACTGCCTTTTGTGGCAAAGTTTTCTTTCGCCCAGTATGTCCCAGCTTATAATATTCCATCATGAAAGCGGAATGATACAGAAATTCACCTCTATCTCTGATCTCAATCTACAGCAATTGGTCCATTGTCAATTGCACGAATTATTTGATCCACATCCCCCGGAGCAAAGATATTTCTCCCATCATCCAATAAAATTTTATATGGAGCCCAACTATTCGCTGGCCACGTTGGTTCCCGATACCAAAGCATAACAACACTCCCCGTCGCCCAACCTGTCACCGGATCAGGGCCCACCCGACAAGCAACGCGTTGTCCAACTTCAAATCGCAATCTTGGTCTTTCAATATTTTCCATATCATCATCGTCGTCCATTGGTGGCCATTCAGCCTCCTCACCTCGTGCCCAAGCACGAAGAACATCCTCTGTTGGAAATAGTTCTAAGAGATCTTCTTTTGTTACTTCCTTGGATTCCAGTGGCATCCCCATCATGCCTCTTCCTCCGCTGCGAGGTTGTACGTTTTGCCCGACACAAGATATGAGCATTAGGTTTTCCGATACGTGAATTCAAAGCCAGAAAACAATAATTATCTCACCTTGGAAACATAATTGCAACGGCTGTATCAATAGGGGAACAATTCGGATCTCCACACTGTACTTCCTGCACTGTGATGGTTACTCCTTGTCGAATATCGCTGGGGATGGCTTCATTGGCCCATCCTTCAATTCTGGAGTAGCCTTCACGCCGCGCCTTGTCGGCCTCTTGCTTCTCGGCTATAGTGGCGTCGTTTTGGGGAAGGAACATCGTTGAGATGAGGTCTTCTACTTCTATACAGTACTAATAGGGTTCGGTGTTCTTGGTTAGGATAGCGAGCAGCCAAAATGGCTGGCAGTAGCGGCAATAAGCGAAGCAACGGCAGAGAGGATGGTTCGTGAAAGAAATAAGCAGGGTTAGCATTGACGGCAGTTGAAAAAAATCTGGATATAATCTTTCTCGTAGGAACATGTACAATATCGCTCTATTATCGCTCATTCAAATAAGAGGCCTGAGGCCTTTTGCGATCTAAGTATGGGGATGTCTCTACGACGCCAACCCTGCTTTTATCGTCCATATTTGACCGACATGGTATTCAGCGAAGACACCCTTCGCCGGGCCGGTACTGGGATCTTTTTCCAAAGACACCCATCCATCTGCTTTGCTGGAAATGCATGGCGTGCACGCATTGCCAACTGGGTTATGGTTATTGTACCTTGCTCTATGGTAACAGTGCTACAAACCGTGCTCTACAATAGTACTGATTCGCTTGGTATTGTTTGCTTGGATTATGTTTAGTCATCATCATTTAAACACCACTCTGCAATACTATCCAAGGAAATATTCACCACTTCTAAATCCTCTGAAAACTGAATCACTCCATAGCCATCACGACCCCGTTCCAACAACCGTCCTTTTTTCCAGTGATGCTTCCCTTCCAGCACAATCACCTTGCCTCCAGTCTTTGGAAGAGCTGTCTCGAGGTATCGTTCTGGTACCTTGTCAATGACTTGTCCATTGTCCATTAGGAGTACTGCTTTGGGTGATGATTGAGAAGTACGTGTCACATCTTGAACTACACCCTTCTGGAGATAGTAGGCTGGAATTTTCTTTGAAATTAACCGTACACGGATATTGGGAATGAGCCAGTTGAGATGCTGCTCATTCTGGTTATCTGATGATTGAGATTTGTGATATGAACTTTTACGATGTGATTCATGCTTGTGTCGCCTTTTGTGGTTTGGGCTACGGCTACGGCTTCTGCTGCGGCTATAACTTCGGTCACGATGATGACGTTTCTTTCGTTTGTGCTTCTTGGAGCGTCGTTTTCTATCTCTTGAATCATCATCATTATCATCTGATGATGATTCTCTGCCATGACGTCTTTCATTATATCTATCTCTATCAGAACGTTTGTTGTGCCTCGATGTCTCTTTTCGAGATCTTCGCTCGTCTTCACTGTCATAACTCCGACTCCTTTTTCGCCGACTAGACGATCCATTTTGTCGCGGCTCTTCGTCAATTGGTTTGTTTGCACGCTCTCTATCAATTGGTTTGCTTGAACGCGTCTCTCGAAACGGCATCCGTTCCAATTCATCCCATGAGCATAATTTGACACTATTCTTCGCAACTGAAATGTCATCCGTTGAATCCTCCATTTGGACTAGAATTCGATTCAGACCTGGAACACCTGCAGTCTTCACCACTCGAGCTCTTTTACTACTTGCGTTGTCACTATTATCACGAACATAAACAACACTCCCCGGCTGCAAAGTAACTTGAACATCCAACCGCTTCTTCTCAGCAGCTCTCCGCTCAGCCTCTTCCTGTTGCTTCTGACGTTCTTCATCACGTTTTACTTCATCTGGTCTTCTCGCCCGACGATGTATCCCGCCCTTCGATGATGAACCGGACGTTGTTGACGGAAGTGGTAAAGGGGCAGCACCAAGACCTAATCTATGCGGACGGGCTTTGATCGTCTCTTCGGTTTTGTTAACCTTCTTGTTGCTGTCACCGCCATTCCAGCCCATTCCACGCAATAAAGCACTACCAAAATCTCCTATTGCGACATTGGCATATACTGACGATGTAGGATCAACATCGGATGCATGGTGTGCGAGCTCTTGATGAAACTGTTCATCTTCGTTCATTGTTGCAGTGGTTTGTTGAGTTATGAGGTTATTTTTGGAAGGAGCTGCGATAACTAGTCCTCGACCAGCGGGCGTTGTGTTGCCATCATTATATTCTTTGTCCTTTTGTGTTTGATTGGCCGACTGGATGAGTTGTTTCACCACCTCGTCCTCTAAATCTACATCATTGTTTGCTGTATTATTCGTTTGCTCCTCTCCTTTTGTGTTTGTATCATCTTTTATATCCTGTGCTATTCCATCACTACTGCCAAGATTATCCGATGTTGCTGTATCTTTAGTACCTTTTTGTAACAACGCCAACCGACTTGCAAGAAGAGGATGCTTCCGCTTCTCGTCTTCATTTGCACCCTGCGCACATGGTATGACTAAAATTGTCCCTTCCTCTCTGCGCTTCTGCGATATTATTTCAGCCTCCTCCGCAATTGTCGAGTATTCCTCTGCCAGTAGAGATGATTTTCCATCTTTGGAAGATAACAAATTGTTCGTGTTGTTTGTTGATTTGGTAGTTGTGCTTTTCTTTTTCTTTTTGCCTCCAAGGGAAATGTTTATTTTGGCTCGAGGTTGTGGAGAGTTAGTGGAATCTATTGTCACTGATGCGGCAGGGGCTGCGCTTGAGTCAACTCCACCGGCATTGGAGTGGTTCGACGAACCATTATCAGCCGACATGCTGTCCTGTGGCTGCTGTGTATCGCCTCTCCTCTAGAAATGTTCGCTGTTATGGTTCTTGATTCTTGTGCGGTTCCTGTGTGTTCTGTGTTCAAGGCATGCTTCTATTGTGGTGAAACCTAAAACCGTCTGTCATAACCACCAGCCAAAATTTTCACTGCAACCGCAGTGAAGCGAAGCGACAGAGGAATACTATACACTTGGACGGAAGTCAGTATGGGATATTGTCTACACATTATGTTACCTGTCTACTCATAGTATCTTGTATTCAGCAGAAACGCAACACCTAGCAAAAGAGTGTTGGAAATGCCGAACACAATGCACCCAATAGGATTTGGATACAGGCTCAAAGCTGGATTGGCTCTGTTCGTATTATTCGAAATCGAATATGCGACTTCTGCCAGCTTATCACCCACCATGGAATAAAAGAACACAATGAAATTCGCATATGCCAATAGAAGCATTCCCACAAACCAATCAAACAGCTCGTCACGCCATGCATCACTCTGCACCAAATAGCGAAGCCATACTGCTGCTCCACCAACAAGGATAGCAGGGTTGGATATATTGAAAAAACATTCGGATGATTGACAGAATACAAACTCTGGTATTTTCATGACGAGCTTGAGGAGTCGCATCGCAACAACCACACCCAAGACACACGCAAATGGGCTATTCACTTGAAAGTCGCAATAGCTCGCGATCAGTCCATACCGTAGTCCAAATACAATCACTGACCATGTACGTGGCTGTGGACTGGCCGAGCCGCTAACCTTGTCACTAATAACCATAATGAACGATGTATACAACAATGTCGAAACTGCCATGGCATGCCACATTATCACACCCCTAACAAACCCAAAGTGTTCAAACGCAATAAAGTAGATCATTGTGATACAAACTGCAGCAACGTCTCGAATCAATGGTTGTGAAACACAAAAGTTCTTTACCGAAAACAATGACCATTCGTATGGGCTCTTCATGTCAATGTAGAAGCAGGAAATGTAGAGAATACCAAGGATTAGCATCATCGACGCCAACAGCACTGTGTCGGCAATGTGCCAAAATGTTTCTGTACCAAAGTTGTATGCTTCTGGATGTAGTAGAAGGCAGAAACCCTGAATGGTAACCTAAGTATCAATTCAGATCAAAAAAGGTTGGTTAGCAACAAAAAACACACAAAACAACGATGCTCCC
Organism: Skeletonema tropicum; assembly: GCA_037178625.1. NCBI lineage: Eukaryota > Bacillariophyta > Thalassiosirophyceae > Thalassiosirales > Thalassiosiraceae > Skeletonema > Skeletonema tropicum. The sequence continues at coordinate 1,271,399 of CM074137.1, forward strand.
ACCCCTTTCCAACACACTCTATAACTCACACTAACCACCAAAACCATCGTCGGAAACGACAACAACATATTCCCCAACGTCGCACGACACCCCTGCTTCATCAGAATCGTACTCCAAACATCTCTCGACAGCACCAACCGTCCCGTAAAGCAACACGCCTGATACGACAACGCCATCACATCCAAAATATCACTTGCATTCCGACTTTTCATCATCATAACCTGACGAGATTGCATACTCTGCATTTGATTAAAGCCCTGCAATTGAGATCGATTTTGGTCAATCATACGGCGATGATCGTGCTCCACTGTTTTGCGATACCGTTCAATGAATTTGGGTAGTCCTGGACCGGATGAGGTAAAGTCACAATCGTGAGTGTAGTGCGATGGAAGGTCCATTTTACGTCCAGTCCATTGACATCCCCAGTCGGCATAGCGGCATTTCATTCGAATGTACGGACAGGTCTCTTCGTGTTGTTTAATTTTGCAAATTTGTACTTCCGTGCCACACCCTTTGAAGGGACAGGTGATTGTGTTGGTACTGTCATATATTTGCTTTTCAAGTATGCGATCAATTTGTATGTCACTTTTGGTAAATTTAGTTCGACAGTGTGGACACTTTGCCGATTGATCATTATTATTAGTTTCTTCACTGTTGTTGGTAGTAGTATTGTTGGCAGCAGCAGCAGCAGCAGCAACACGAGCGTTTCGGTTAGTGATTTCTTCACGCAACACACGGTTAAGACACGCCGCACAAAATCGAGAGGAACACGTGGGCCCACCACATCGAACGGGTTGTTCCATGTATTCGAAGCATATACTGCATTCAAATTTGTTGAGATCTATTGGTGGTTGATCTTGATTGGTTTGATTATTATTTAGGAGAACTTCATCATGATTGATTTGATTGGGGAGTGGTTGTGCCTGCAATGGTTGATATGGTGGTATTGATAACGACGACGATTGTCGAATTCGAATTGCTTGTGGTTGATTATGATTGTTATTAGTTGCTCCTCCTCCTCCCTGCTGTGACGGAGCTCGTTGGAACACAACCCCTGATCGTGACACAACTGTATTATTTGCATTTGCGCCGGGAGGCAATGGAATATTTACCCCTCGAACACCACCTGGAGTATTGAAATGGACATGTATATGAGAGGGTGATCGCTGAGGCGGATTTGTAGCAGATTGTACATTATTTGTTGTTGTGTTATTGATTTGGATATTGCTGCTTCCTGATACTGGAGGTGTTTCATGATCATTGTGATCATTTGCAGCTTCGTTACTCCCTTCAGCTGTCGAGGCGCTGTGGATTGCGGCGATGGCTTCCTCACCGATGGAGACCGCAGCTGCAGGGGCTTCACCATCACTGGGGACTGCCTCTGATGATGATGTATTCTCCATGGCCATGGTTGGTCTTACTTATCTTTGTGTTGTTGCTTGTTGCTTGTTGCTTGTTGCTTGCGGAGTGTGTGGGGCTTATGGCTTATGGCAGGAGGGGTGGCCTCAACCTGTCCGCGAAATCGTTACATGTGTAACTGCTGGCTTCCTCGCTGATGACGTAGGAATTTAATTCCTACGTAAACTTGTACTAGGATCTGTAACATCGGGTTACATGGGTAGGGAGGCTGAACCTCTACGAAAAGTCTAACATGAAATAACCCCATTATTAATGAACTCAACCAATTACATGCAACTTTCCAACTACATCGAGAATCAAATTCTCTCCAATACGCTTTGCAACCTCTTCCTTGTTGTAATCTGCATCATATAATTCGACATCTTCATACTCACCAACTTCATTCTTCCGGAGCATTCGAATGTCTACCTTGTATGGCTTTGCTTCTTTCCCCCACTTCTTACTAGACGATTGACTTATCATCCACTTGTTGTAATGTTTATCATGAATCACCATGACACGAAATGGTCGTTGCACCGTAGTAGCGTTTGCTCCATTTCCAATCTTCACGTTTGCAATAATAACAACATCCCTCTCGATGAGAATATCCTCAGCAACTACTTCACCATCTTCATTTGATTTAATACGTTCGGGCGGAGAAGCTATCCAACGCTGCACCAATGATTTCACTTTCCTTTCTTTGCTTGTAGAACCCATAACATGTTCTGTGCAAGCAAGGCTTGCACTTGCAGTCAGTACACAATCCTGCAACTCTTCTATTGAAGTGGAAAGAACAATCATACTGCGGAAGCTCGACATCAACTTTTCTGCGTGGCTCTTTGAACCTGCGATTGTAGAAGTGAAGGGCGTTTGATCCTCAGCTGTCAATTCATCATCACCCCCCAGTACAATAATATCATTATCATCCTTTCCCTTCTTCCCACTGTCATTAGCCTTCGTCATTTCTTCACCGAAGCGCTTAATGCGATCTTCTATCAGCTCAGCAAAATCATCCTTACCTTCATCATTGTCGTCATCTTGCATCGCTCCAGCCGAATTGTCAGCATTCCCCTGAACATCTTCGTAAGTAAATGTGCGGGGAAGGTAGCGGATTAGTGTATCATCACTGCTCAATCGTTTCGAGCCTACTTCTACTGTGTCCCCTCTCTCTTTACGCTGCTTGTCAGCCCATTCATCATACTTCATTTTGTTTGACGACATATTGTTGATGATCTATGTTGTCTATTTAATGTTCCATGGTGAATCTCTCTCTCATGGACACTATTATTTTTATTTGATGGTCGGTGGTGGTGGCTCGGGAAACTTGTCAGCCAAATCGTTACATGTGTAACTCTCAGATGTCTCGTGGCTGCCACACTATTAGCAAAAATGGTTACAGGAGTAACTGTCCGATGTCTCGTGGCTGACAACTTGGTTACTTAGCGGAATTAGTATGGTTCTACGTACGAGGCCACCCCTCCTCTTATGGCATACGATAGGAGTATTGGGCTTTAGCTTGTGAGAGTGATGAAAGTTGTCGCCATTTTGATAGAAGTGTAAAGAAGTTATTCAGTATCTTTCGCTTTCCGCCGTTTTATTTTGGTTTCCTGTCGCAGTCATTCTGATTTTTGCGCCGCCGTCATCGCCGACCTTTTGGTGCATGCAAAATGCTAATCATCGTTATCGATGTCGATGCTCTTGTTGTTGTGAAACACTACTTATCACCACCTCTCGGCACGGCAGCATCTATTGCAGGGCACCCTATTCTCGAAGGTAATCTCAAGCTCTCCTCTACGGCAGCGAAAGGGAGAATTCACTTCTTCTCACCATAGAACACTTTTGAGCACAAGTTATGCAAACTTTCTTCAGTCATCCTTCTTAAAAGCAAAAACATACACATATGATGGGCTCAGACGAATCCATCACCACCAAACGCATCAATCCCCTCCTCCAACGCGCCTACGTCGCCTTCCTAACCAACCGAAAGTGCACCTTTCTCATCTCCTTCATCCTCGCCACAATCTTCTACACACCAATCTACATCTCCTCCAACAACTCGAATCAAAAACGATACGGACTCGGAGGACCATCCGCCTCAGCGTCCGAACTAACCGCCGCTCTACGTCGCAAGTCTGATGGACGGGCAGCTGTAGCCATCATCCGTGTAGTTGGGCTACAATCTGAACATAAGATCAAGTCCAATCCCAACAATGAAGTGCAATATTTGGTCCAATTTAAGAGTCATGATTACCCCATTAAGGCATTTCGTGGTGCGGTATGTTTACTCGGAGGGAATGCCAGTGGTAGGAAGAAGATGGTGGGTCTGAAAGGCAAGGATCGTGGAGATGTGACTCCGTTGGATACACTCAAGAGAGAGTTGAATGAAGAATTGTTGAGTCCGGATTGGGTCAATGCGATACAAGAGAAGAATGTGATTGATGACTCCAAGTTGGGTAAGACGTTGTACAATACTACGTCACTGCCTGCTGCTACAGTGAATACTGATGAGGGTGGCAACACTGACAACTTTGAAGATGGAAGATTTCCAGGAACAGTCCGCTACCTCGGCACAACACTCCACTCTCACACCGCCAAACTCATTGACAAACCAGACGCATACGCATTCTTCTGCGCCCTGTACGAAATCACCATTGGCATTGATCAATTGCCCCATTCAATCTTACATCCGGTCGGAGCAACGGTTCAAGAAGGTCGATTGGCGTTATTGACGCAGGATCAATTGTTGCAACATGCCAAATATTCTTGGGGGTATGAGTATACCATGGAGACATATTTTGGAAAAAAGGCTAAGAATAAGCATGATGGGGCGAGTGTGAGTGATGTGTTGAATGAGAATATATGGAAGACTACTAGTTGGGTACCTCTGACGTAATGATGAAATGCGAATGTCTAGAGAAGCAGATGATTGTTGACAAGTGGAAGATGATGCGATGTGACATCTTTGTTGATCACCAAAGTATACGTATAGAAATGAAATAATTTAAATGTATTTACGAGCTAATGTCTAGTTCTCGCTCCACTCAACCTTTGGCGAGTTCCGTGCCCACCTCAATCACTCTTGGAGCTCAAACTTGAACTCAACTCTCCAAAATCAATAGACTCAAAGATGGAAGAACGCCGACCAGTGCTTGATGTCACATCAAACACACTTGAACGTCGTTTCTTTGCAAATGCTTCCCTCCTACTCTCGACACTCTCCTTCTTTGAGCGCATTGTCTCAACAACAGCTGAAATTATGCCCTTGGTCACATTTTTTAGATACAATAATACAAAGATGCATTGAAAGAATATTGCATATGACACTGATAATGGAAGTTGGTTCCAGAACTTCTCGTTCAGCATGTTTCCAATAAACACAACCATCATGATAGGATGGTATCGCTTGCAAGCATCTTTAACTAATTGCACCGTCACTATCCTTCGTGATTCGCAATAGTAGAGTAGGAATCCAAACTCCACACAAGAGGATATTAAGAGCGCCTCCTTCTCAAAGAAGTTGACAATGTATGGATACGATTGTCGGAGCGAGTACAATGACCCAGTGAACAGTACTTGTAAGGAGAATCCAAATTGCGTCCCTGCATAAAGAAAGAATAAACCTTTCGCATAGACTTTGAATATTTGATACATATACACACTCAGTGCTACTACCGCCGCTGCCACAGCTCGACTGAACACAGCGTCATGAAGAGTTTCATCAGGGAGGTAACGATACATGAGTGGATAGACTGCACACAGAATCAAGGCATAACAACCGCGGGCTCTGTTCACATTCTGCATCTGTTTGGGTGTTATACCCTTTTCTTCTAGACTGGTTGTCGAATGCTGGTAAGATTGAATTTTATTCCAAAAGAATACAAGCAAAATTATTCCTGCGAACAAACGGAGAAAGATTTTGTAAGTAATTGTATCAAAAATTCAATTATGTACTACACATACAATACAAGAATTCTCAGTAATGCTATTGATGTGTCCATTAACCTTCACTGGATCTGTCGATAATGCATTAAACCATCTCACTTACCAGATAAAGCCGTAGCCATATGGAATACTGTCGGAAGAAGAGAGTTATTATCGACTTCAGAGGTTGCTAGTATATCGTTCCGAAGGAGAAAACATTGAATGAACAAGTAGTTTCCGAGGACAAGTGCGACTACTGAACTCGTTGCGTGGAACAATCCAGCGAATGATTTCACATAACGCTTGTTGATTCCGGGTAGGAAGGTCGAGTTGCCTTTGCTGCTGGATGGATCCGACATGGTTGTTTCTTTTGCTTGGTGCTTGGTGCTTGATACTTACAGCTGTTAGCAAATCTTGGCGGATAATCGCAGAATTTTTATTCCTACGTACAAACGTACTGAAAGCCCCTTAACTGGGGAGCTACTCTACCCGTAAAAGTTCCGTCTTTATCAATTGCGAACAACAACCGGACCATGGTAAATAATGCCTCGTATGCCATATTCCACCAAGAGACATAAATGAACATTGTCCTATGTTTATTTCTTCTTTGCCGTCGCTTCCACCTTCGTATTCTCTCGTTTTACTCTGAGACTAAAGTTGAGCTTCTCTTCCTTCTTGAGCAAATCATTCTTGAAATCAAAGTCTTTTGCGTAGACAGTTTTCATAATGAAAGATTTGTCAAAGTCAATAGCAGCACGATGACATTTCAAAACCTTCTTCAGCGTTTCAATTCTCTTGTGCGGAATGGGTGCATCCTCACTTGAATTACCTTCTGTCTCCTTGGTATTCTTTGCCTCAATCTCCAACATCTTATATGTCTCCATGTAACCTCTTGCCCTGGCACTGAACTTACGAATGAGATCCACAGTGAGAACCTCTCTTGAAATACACTTGTCGACCAATGCAAGGAAATCAGCAGTCGTTTTCTTTTGAGCTAATGGATGTCTTCGGTAGAGAGCTTTGGAGAATCCCCAAGAGTATTCGACACCCTCACCAGCGTATTCAGCATGGTACTTTGTTGTAATCAAGGCTCTTACTCCCAAAGATTCACAAACATATTCGAGTTGGCTTTGTTCAGACAAAAAATCCGTGCAGTTTGCAAGCAAATGCCGGAGGGAAAGCTCAGGAACCAAGTTACCCTCATCATCATACTTCATCACTTGGTAGCTGCCCTTTCTGAAGGTTGCTATATCGATCCAGCCACGTTCATACGCAATCTGCAGAAGTCCCTTACCCTTGCCCTCCCATCCATATATCATTTTGGTGGTAGGTGTTATTTTGATATCGATACTAGACGCTTGCGCCATTTTTGCTAGCTCAGCATGTGTCATCTTCCATAACCTTATTTCTCCTTCCTTTTTCCCCCACTCGGTGTCCATCAGCTCCGATATCAGCTCTTTCTTCACCTTATGTCGCTCTTTCCTCTTGTCTTCTGGTATTTCAACCTCTCGGTCGTGCCGTTGTCTTTCACGTTCCTCTGCTGTCAGCCAAAATGGGCCGACATCTTCACTGGTGAAGTTCATCGTTTGTTCTTGACCGATAGTCACCATTGCTGGATTGGATGCATCGTAGTATGGCCCGACAAATTCCTCCTGCCGTTCAATTTTGGTGTTCCTAGCTTGCGATGGTGTCGAGTGCCAATTCTTGTTCATTTCCTTTGCATCAAGACCGTCAACACGCTTCTTTGCATGACCACTGCTCGAATCAAAAAGAAAGACATATTCATACTCATCTCCGAGTATTACTTTTACGCAATCTATTATATCTTCCGTTTGCAGGATCGTGTGGTTCCCTGTCCAGTACCCGTTCTTCCCGTATGCAAACTTAAGAATCCCAGGTGACGATTCAAGTGGTTGCTTTTTTGTGTTACCATTTACGGCAATTGCCGCTGCCTTGTCGAAGTATTCTTGATTGGCTCTAGCAGCATTAATCTCCTTCAGCTGATCTTCGGTGATAGGAATGCCCCAACCCAATTCTCTCGATTGAAACGCAGATATCATGATACCAGCACCAACAGTCTTCGGCATAATTGCCCTCCTTCCATTCGGATCAACCCACTGGTGAGTCCGCGACAGAAAAGCATTAAAAATAGCCTCATCCTGGCCAAAGATGATGACAGGTTTGTCTTCAGCTTTCTTTCTTATGCTTACTCTTCCTCCAAATGCTCCATACTTATCGTTTGCAATCTTCTGCAGACGCACGTGTTTGTCCACATGAATTTGTGGAGTAGGAGTAATTGGTGCAGCCGCTGATGATTTTGTTGCTTCTTTACGTTTGTTCTCATTATTTTTGTTCTTCTTCTTACCAGCGCATCCATCGTCGGGAAATGATACTTGCTCCGGCTTGTTGCAAGATCGCTGCCGATTATTAGTTGCACTGTAACTCTGTATATGTTCTATTTCTGTGCACAATAACTCTGCTGCGCGTATTGGTTCGTTGGGCACTTTCTCTCCCTTTCCAAAGTAGTAATAGTGCACCATCCGGCGTAATGACGAATTGAATGGACATGATGTTGTGAAATTTTTGTGGTATATCTTGTGTACATTGCTGCTGTTGAAAGGTCCGGCTGCCTTGTTCAGACGCTGCACGAGTTTGTTCCGTAAGGTATTGTCTTTATCTACATTCGTATAGTGTCTGTGCAATATCTCTACCAACGACTGGTCGCAAATCCACCTGCCGCGATAAGTGTCACTTTTACTGATGAGCCGTGTGAAAAGGTATTCAAAAAGTGTATTACCATCGTTCATGATTACAATCTTTAGTCAACCTAATTGGCTATTTTGGATCTAGACATGCAAGAGAGGTTAATTTATCCTTTTGGTTGAGCAAATATCCAACTTGTTGTGCGTAGTACGCTCCGGAATTTGGCCATGGTTGGCATCTTTTTGCGCGGAGTGGCTCTTGTTGAGGGGTGAGTTGGGAGAAATCGGCCCAATGGTTTTTTATAAGACTCACTACGTCATTTGTACCTAACATACGTAGGAATTCGAAACTTGAACGGCTATCCGAAAATCCGTGAAAACAGCTGTATTTTATGAGCTGCGTAGTGTGAGAAGCAAGAAGCAAGAAGCAAATCCTGCATGCATGCAAAAGCAGAAGCAAGATCAGAAGTTCAAGTCCAAGTCTGAAACGATACGTCTGTCATCGTCAGTCACCATAAGTTTTAGAGCTGGTACGCAGGTTCCATCGTAACGTGAGCCAATAGGAGCAAAAAAGCAGATTTACGAGAAGGCAATAGAAGAGCAACTATGTGAATCTATTCCTATTCCAATGCTCCTTGCGATCAAATAAGACCCCAGCTTACTCATGCAGCACAAACAAACTCCCATCATCTCATTCAACAAGTCTCAGAAGAGCAACCAGTGGTCGTGTTGACCTTAGCCGTGTCAGTATCCTTCAATAGAGAAAGGTAGGCATCAGTGAGAGGCTTCCCCGTCAAATCTTAAAAGTACATGTGCAAAAGGCGGTCGTACTCACGAGTGCACATGATTCGCTAGGCAAATGCTGGATACATGCTGGACCTGGCTCCTAGTTGCACGACTCCAGATTATCTCCGAAGCTGCAGAAGTGGCAGGAATGGAAAGGAAAGCATCAGCTACGAAGATGTAACATCGCTTCAAGGGCCGCTTGTCGTCTGAGCAGTACACGTGAGCTTGTCTAGTACCACCGCCGACTAGAATGGGCCGCTAGAAGCGGCTCATGCCCATACTAACGGCGACAGATACGATATGATTAGATACAATGCTGCTGGCCAGCCCACACTGGACCTCTCACATCAGCAACGAGGTTGTAGCATCGCTTCTACGGACGCTAGTCGTCTGAGCAGTACACATGAGCTTGTCTAGTATCACCGCCGACTAGAATGGCCCACTAGAAGCGGCTCATGCCCATACTAACGGCGACAGATTCAATTTGGAAGAATGTGGTGCTGCCGGCCAACCCACACTGGACCTCTCACATCAGCTACGAGGTTGTAGCATCGCTTCTACGGACGCTAGTCGTCTGAGCAGTACAAATGAGCTTGTCTAGTATGACCGCCGACTAGAATAGGCCGCTAGAAGCGGCTCATGCCCATACTGACGGCGATAGAAACGATTGGATAGAATGTGGTGCTGCCGGCCAACCCACACTGGACCTCTCACATCAGCTACGAGGTTGTAGGATCGCTTCTACGGACGCTAGTCGTCTGAGCAGTACACATGAGCTCGTCTAGTATCACCGCCGACTAGAATAGGCCACTAGAAGCGGCTCATGCCCTTACAAACTTCAACAGATACGATATGATTAGATACAGTGCTGCTGGCCAGCCCACACTGGACCTCTCACATCAGCTACGAGGTTGTAGCATCGCTTCTACGGACGCTAGTGGCCTGAGCAGTACAAATGAGCTTGTCTAGTATCACCGCCGACTAGAATGGGCCGCTAGAAGCGGCTCATGCCCATACTGACGGCGATAGATACGATTTGGTAGAATGTGGTGCTGCCGGCCACCCCACATTGGACCCCTCACATCAGCTATGTGGTTGTAGCATCGCTTCTACGGCCGCTTTTCGTCCGCCGAAAATGAATGGGCCACTAGAAGCGGCTCATGCCCATACAGACTTCAACAGATACGATATGGTTTGTCGCCTTTTCGATGACAATCGTTTCCAAATTACACACATTCCTTTTACTTTGTCTATTTATAAATATTTGTCAACATGGTTGCAGTGGAATGTGTTAAGTGGGACTAATACACCAGCCCCCCGCGCTGCTTTTTGGCAAGATTGAAGCTATGGGATGGTGCTGGTTCGACTTCATATACATATAATTAAATCTGATTGTCACCACCAGTCTTCAAGGTCGATTTCTTTGAATACACTCCGCCAGTTCGACATCCACACATTTCTAGAAGCTGTCGATTGAGGAGTAAAATTGTGAATGTCTTTTCAAAGGAGATGATTCGCATTGTGTCATCTTTGTTGTTCACCTGAGTATAAAAATGAAAATTAAATGTAATTACGAGCTACATATACGACCTACTTCTCGCTTTACTCATCTTTACTCATCCTTGGCAGCGTCCGTGCCCACCTCAATCACTCTTGGAGCTCAAACTTGAACTCAACTCTCCAAAATCTATAGACTCAAAGATGGAAGAACGCCGACCAGTTCTTGATGTCACATCAAACACACTTGAAAGCCGTTTCTTTGCAAATGCTTTCCTCCTACTCTCGACACTCTCCTTCTTTGAGCGTATTGTCTCAACAACAGCTGAAATTATGCCCTTGGTCCACATTTTTTAGATACAAGAATACAAAGATGCATTGCAAGAATATTGCATATGACACTGATAATGGAAGTTGGCTCCAGAATTTCTCGTTCAGCATGTTTCCAATAAACACAGCCATCATGATAGGATGGTATCGTTTGCAAGCATCTTTAAGAAATTGCACCGTCACGATCCTTCGTGATTCGCAATAGTAGAGTAGGAATCCAAACTCCACACAAGAGGATATTAAGAGCGCCTCCTTCTCAAAGAAGTTGACAATATATGGATACGATTGTCGGAGTGCGTATAATGATCCTGTGAAAAGTACGTGTAAGGAGAATCCAAATTTCGTCCCTGCATAAATGAAGAAGATAGGTCCATAGACTTTGAAAATTTGATACATGTACACACTCAGTGCTACTACCGCCGCTGCCACAGCTCGACTGAACACAGAGTCTTGAAGAGTTTCATTAGGGAGGTAACGATACATGAGTGGATAGACTGCACACAGAATCAAGGCATAACAACCGCGGGCTCTGTTCACATTCTGCATCTGTTTGGGTGTTATACCCTTTTCTTCTAGACTGGTTGTCGAGTGCTGGTAAGATTGAATTTTATTCCAAAAGAATGCAAGCAAAATTATTCCTGTGAATGAGTGGAAGGATTCAAATGTAAGTAGTTGGATCAAAAATTCAATTATGTACTACACATACAATACAAGAATTCTCAGTAATGCTATTGATGTTTCCATATGTCTCCACTGTATCTGTCGATAATGCATTAAACCATCTTATCTTCACTTACCAGATAAAGCCGTAGCCATATGGAATACTGTCGGAAGAAGAGAGCTATTATCGACTTCAGAGGATGCTAGTATATCGTTCCGAAGGAGAAAACATTGAATAAACAAGTAGTTTCCGAGGACAAGTGCGACTACTGAACTCGTTGCGTGGAACAATCCAGCGAATGATTTCACATAGCGCTTGTTGATTCCGGGTAAGAAGGTCGACTTCTCTTTGTTACTGATGTATGAAATTGTCATGGTGATGGTTGTCTTCGTTTTTAATACTTCTTGTACTCTATTTTATGAGAAGAAGGGTTTCATCCAACATCCAAGCAACAAGAAGCAAATCCTGCGTGCAGAAGCAGAAGCAAGATCAGATGCAAGAGCAAGATGCACCCATTATCTCTCGATTAATCAACATTGAGTACCGAACGACACGTCTGTCGTCGTCGGTGAGATCTTTCGCCTCCGCCCGAAAAAAGGAATCTCACCATGATGGCTTCGGCAGCCATTTATCATTTTATCCATCACTTCAGAACATCCATAAATAGTAAGGAGGAAACAATAAGACACCATGTCCTTCTTTGATCAAATCCAAACTCGCTCCGAATCCATAAACTCCCTCCTTTGTGTGGGCCTTGACCCCCACCAAAAAGAATTACCCGCAGATCAATGGTCAGCCTCCGAAGAATCGAGATGTGAAGCTGCCTATCAATTTTGCCAACGCATTATTGATGCTACTGCGGACCATACAGTTTGTTACAAACCAAATGCAGCATTCTTTGAGGCTTTGGGTACCAAGCTGGGGAATGTTACGCTGAGAAGAGTGATTGATGCTATTCCAAATGATATTCCGGTGTTGTTAGATGTGAAACGGGGGGATATCGGAAGCACTGCAGCTGCGTATGCAGAGGCTTGTTATGAAGAGAAGGATGGTTTGAATGCTGACGGTGTAACGCTCAGTCCTTTGATGGGTTGGGATTCAGTTAGCCCATTTATCACTGGTGAGTAAGAGGGCACTTTGCAATGTATGTTCTGCTTACATGCATAATTGATGGCTGTACTTTGGGAAAACTACTTCGTCAATGATTAAGACAATATATTTGCTACTCTTGATTAAGCTGGCCGCTTATGACGACATTTATATCACCAAGATCGATGAGACGATTGTTTTCCTATCAATTACGTGCTTATTGAGGTTACCTTGTTTACAATCAACTCTAACATGATGTGTTCTCCAAACTTTATCAACCAACAGGAAAGTATGCTGACAAGGGTGCCTTCGTTCTGTGCAAAACATCTAATCCTGGATCAAATGATATCTTAGCTCTGAACTTGCAACAACAAACTGTTTTTGAAAAGATTGCTGGCCTGGCTAACGAATGGTCAAGCTCTGCTGCTTCAGATTCACCAACTTCGTCAACTACACCTCGACTAGGACTTGTTGTTGGGGCAACAGATCCATCGGCACTCTCTAAAGCACGAAACGCTGCTGGCTCCAAACTATGGATATTGGCCCCTGGTGTTGGTGCGCAAGGTGGAGATTTAGATGCAGCATGTCGAGCTGGACTCAACGATGAGGGAACTGGAATGTTAATCCCAGTATCACGAGGCATCAGCCGTGCAAGTGATCCTGCAGCAGAGGCAATGAAGCTGAAAGAGGGAATCAATGTTGCAAGAAAAGCTGTTTTGGATCAAAGAGGTGAACAGAGTAAACAATCAGGCGATTCCATTGCTCCTTATCAACAAGAGTTTTTGGAATTTAGTTTGAAGGAAGGAGTGTTGAAATTTGGTTCATTTGTGCTGAAGAGCGGAAGAACTTCACCATACTTTTTCAATGCTGGTTTATTCTCAAGCGGTAGTGCACTGCACAAGCTCGGAAAGGCGTATGCGGCAGCAATTATGTCATCAAAAGAACTGTGAGTATCATGATGTGTAACAGGAAGAATCTTTGTCACCTCTTGTTTTTTGTGAACGGTCTCTCATTCATCCTTCTCTGCTACTTATATCTACAGAGTTGATAAGGATGGCAACGTGACATTTGATGTTGTATTTGGTCCAGCTTACAAAGGAATATCATTAGGAGCACTCGTTTGCTCCGCTCTCTACAGTGATTTCGGCGTAGAGACTGGTTTTGCATACAACCGAAAAGAAGCAAAAGACCACGGTGAGGGAGGTATCCTTGTAGGATCATCAATGGCCAAGAAGCGTGTGTTGGTTGTTGATGATGTCATTACAGCTGGTACAGCCATTCGGGAATCACACACTTTACTGCAGAAGATTGAGGCTACCCCCGTAGGAGTAGCAATTGCATTAGATCGCGCAGAGAAGAGATCGCTGGAAGACCCACTTTCAGCTGTCCAGGCAGTTGCAAGAGACTTGGAAATACCAGTTGTCTCGATTGTTGCCCTTCCCCAGCTTCAGGAATACCTCAAGTTGAGTTCTGAATATGATGACGATGTTTTGAAACTTGTAACAGAGTACCGATCAAAATATGGTGTGTAGGTTGGTTGATGTAACCTTAATTCTTTATAACATGTATTCGATCATATTATGTCCAGATAGAGACGTGCGTAAGAACCCGTCCACGAAGTCACGGTTGGTGGGTTGGTGTTGGAATGTACTCGTATTGTAAAGGTACGACATCAATCTCCGGATTGTAGATGCACGACAAGCAAGAAGCAAAGCATCGACAAAGCTCACTTTTCTAAGAGAACAATAACGCAAAACAACTTGAAGATAGAAATCTACTGAGTGCATTTGTACAAAGAGACCAACTGTTACGTAACTAATAGAGTGAGCTTTTCAACAGGTTGGGTTGATGTCCGTCATTGCAGGAAAGATGAAGGGATATAAGTGTGACAGTATGCGACATACGACAAAAAGACACAAGCAACCAAGACAAAAATAAAATGACCAAGCCTATTGCCGTGCCTATCGTGTCACCCTGGTCCAGCGGCTTCTTAAGGTCTCTTCGCCTTTTACCATTTCCCCTCATAATTATATGTGATTATTTGTTACCTACAAGTACTACCTACCAAAACACATCACCAAACCATTTTTGTTAGCCACTCATCACACAAAATCCACAAAATCCATCGCCACCATGGCGATACTTCGCCGCACGCTAGTACCTCAGGGAGTGGTCGGCTACCCGGATCGATCATGCTAAATCGTCTCTAAATCGTCTTTAGAATCGATTTAGGCCAGTCGATCCGGGTACACAGTCAATATTGAGAGAGCTAGAGAGTGTTTTCAGCAGCAGTGTCGTGTGTTGTGGAAATCAATGGGGTCAACAGTACCGACGCTCTTTCTAGGTGAATTTCTTCATCGACGGTGCCGAGAGCACATCCTACCGGTGAATGATTTGTAACATGGGATCTCCGCGGCCAAAGGGACGTACCGCTACCCTGATCCGCTTCGAGAACTCCTTCGACACGGAGATATGTCATGTCTGAAATAAATATCATATCGCCACTTCAACATGCGCTAGTACCTCAGGAAGTGGTGAATTACGTGGACTTGACACATTAAACCGTCTCTTATGCTTCTTTTGAATCGATTAGCCTATCAAGTCCATCTAATTTGTAAGAATTGAGCGATGTAGAGAATATTTTCAGCAGCAGTGTCGTGTGTTGGGTAAAAAGATCTTGCTGTGGATTGTCACCCTCTAGACCAACGCCTACCTCAAGAGCAGTGCCGATAGCGCATCCATCATGCGACCATCATCACCGAAATGGAAAAGGGCAATAGTAACATCAACAGAGTCAATCGTAGTTATCTACTTGATGCATATCAGAAATTAGAATTAAGATGCTGCAGCGAAGGGAGGTCGGTTTACTCAACAATCAACAACAGGCATCCTTGATGAATTCGTCACTTTATGTGCTTGTGTTAGCATCTGTTGTTATCACAGGGAAAGACCCTCAGAAAGACAATAAATATTATAGACGTAGGGGAGATTGTATAGTGCATCCCTTAACAGTTGTGCCGTCAAGAGAATCTAGCTCCAACGACAAAGTCATAGAGGCATATGTTTTAGAAGAGGGAAGAGCTCAATAGAGTGTTGAGGCTTTATCGTGACTTCATGTTATTGCAAAGACGATTCATTACACATGGTTACAAAATAATGTTCATTAGTATTAATACCGTAATCAAAGGTTGCACCCAAGAGGTTGGTTAACGGTTTTACAATGACTTAGACACTGAAATCTCACACACTCTTATTCCATGGTATGGAAGACGATGGCTGTTAATGGTACTGTTTTGCACTCTCGTACATATTATCATGCTGCGTGGGTGTCAAGGGACGGAAGTGACGGAAGTCATGGTGAAAAGTAGTTCTGATAGCTCATCTATGTAGTCTGCCCTCGGGGGCATGCCCGCAAGTTTCTCTAAAATGGAGACAAAAAGGTAAAACAGAAAAAAGATGTTATGAAGCAATATGGTGGCAGAGGTTGAGTGAGGACTCTCACTCTCACCTGTCGAGAGGCAGTTGAGAGTAGGAGGGAGGAGGAACATACCATCACCTAGCACAGGTGACAAGAGGAGTGCGGACTTGCCACTGAACTAGAGATACCTAGACTGCACTCCTCTTATTACCTAAAATGGGCAAGTTCAGATCCAGCTTGCCCAGTAAACAGCTCCTGAATACCATCCTAAACTAATCACTTATTTATGAGTAAAAAAAAAAAAAAAAAAATATCCCTAGTGAGTTTTGAGATTGAGTATTCAATCTCATCCAGGATGAGATTGAATATTCAATCTCATCCATCGCCAGAAGCCGTTATCGCGTGTTTTTGTCGCGGTAAGAAATTGGCGGGAGGGTTGGACTGGGCCGGCCGACTCTCAGATTGCTGCGGTAGCTCTTTTATGTGCATGCACGTGAGCTACAAATACTAATTTTCAGGCAGATGAGATTGAATATGTATTCAATCTCATCCACAAAAATAGCCCCCCAAAAACTCACTAGGGATATCTCGATTTTGGACCAGGGTGGTGTGAGCTGATGTCGATGAGATTGAGTAGGACGAACAAGAAGTTGCTGGTAATAATCGTATCATCATTCGCAGCAGCAGTTCTACTCGCTCAGATATCAATCATCAAGCGTTTGCCGAGAGAGCACAGCGATTCATCTGAGATATACAACATGCCACTTACAGGTACCGGTCAGTGGGCAGAAGAGCAACGGTCAAAAACGATGGAGAAGAAGTGCTCGGCAGCTGTTGATAAATTGGTCGACTGCGGAATCAACTTTCTAGCGATAGACTTTGATCAGACCATGATTGATGTACACACCGGTGGTCGATGGAAGGGCACAGCGTTGGAATTAACCGAGCATATGCGCCCAGTATTTCTTCAGTTAGTACCTGCGGCAACGAACCGTAATATCCGCATTGCAATTTGTACATTCTCTGGTCAAACGAAGCATATCCGCGATGTTATGGAGTACGTGTTTCCAAATATTGCCGACTTGATTGTCATAAGAGGGAATGATAAAACGTGGGAATATCACGGGAATGGGTTCAAGAGGGGAAAGCAAGAACATATGGCAAGTGCAGCTGAAGAGCTGCTCGTAGAGCCAGCGCTGGGAGTGACAGATGTTACAAAGGCTACAACACTGCTAATTGACGATGATCCCAAAAATATCCGAATGAGTTTGAATGACAGGACGAGGGCAATATGGTTCAATCCCAAAGAGCCAAACGATTTGCTTGACAATATTCTGCTGTTGAAATAATGACTTTGTGGCGATCGAACACTTGTGTAATTATTTTTAATCATCCATGACAATTGATACCTATGGCTGCATTGCTTGCCCATATGCATCGTTGTCATAAGTAGACATTTCTTCCTCGGCATACATATCTCTGTCTGACACCATGTTGTCCCTGCCTATTAACTCTTCTGAACGAATTCTCAGCGTTTCTGATCGTGAAACCAATTGGCTCGTTAGTTCAACGAGCCTTAAGAACTCTCCTTCAATTTGATTCTCTTCATTTCTTAGTTCCGCAATCTTTTCAAGGTTACGTTGCTCAAAACCCAACTCGCTCATGCTAGATCTTCGAAATGCAGAAAAGGGAAGTTCCCTTCGACTGTTTTCATTTGATTGCACACCATCTCTATCTTCCTTCCTTCTCAACGCCTTCCTCACTAGATCTCTCTTGCGTTTCACAAAGGTTCTGGCTTTGGCTAGATTTTGTTCTGCAATTCTCACAGATGGGCCGAGACTACTTATGGAAAGTTGGGCTTCAGCCACCATTTGTTGCGTGTCTGCAACGTTTTGTCTCGCCACCTCCAACATTTGGAGAATCCTTTCTTCTTCCATTAGTGCAAATTGCGCCTGTTGCTCTGCTTCCTCAAGTGCATCTTCCCTCGCTTGCATCTCTCGATCCAATTCGAGCTTGTCATTTTCCTTCTCTCCCAAGTCTAGTTCTGCAGCACTGAAAGCATCAATATCATCTGTGATGGGAGTTCGAAAGGTCATCCTATCAATGAGCGTTTGCTTATCAAGTTCATTGAACCCATCTAAAAACTGCAATGCCTCAGCACTTGTAAAATCAGCACTCGATGTGTGAAATGTGAGATGCATCCGTTCTGACTTGATTGCAGAGAGGCGTTCTAGAGCCTGTAGAGATTCAGCCCTCGCTTCATCTGCCCTCATCCGAAGCTCTTCGCTCTTTTCTTCTAATTCAAATGCATCAATTTGCCTTGTTGCATTTCTCGACGCTTCAATCACCCTTTGAAATGTCTGACCCAAATCGGCCGGTGGTGGTGGTGGAGTTGGTGCAACATTATTATTTGAGTCTAAATTTGCATTATTTCTCGGCCTTTCACTATCATCGGCAATAACTGACCATCCTGCCATGGTTGTCGTGGCTGTCCTCCTAAGAAATGGTAGAGCAAAATCCTCGTAAAATGCCCGAGCAGTCGGACCATACTCATTCGCAACTGCACTTGCTCGTTGGACAATATCATCTTTGAACTTTTCGGCTGCCAATTCCCTATCATAGGCACGCCTTGCGGTGTTATCCGATAACACATCCCATGCACGAGCAATTTCGTCGAATCTATCAACAAATTCAGGTCCAGCTGAGTCTGGATGATATTCCTTTGCCAAAGTGATGTATTGTCGTTTGATATCTTGTCTTGACATGCTTTGGTTGGCCCCGAGAACATCATATAAATTCTTTTCAGGTAGACGTGGCTTCTTCTTCCTTCTTTTGTAGGAAGATGATGTTGATTGGTTGCCTTCATTGCTGTTGATTGTTTCATCATCAGTTACTGATGACCTTATTATTTGCACGCTATTTGCTCGTATCTTGCACTTGCACCTCTCCATCGTGGGTGATGGAAACGAAGACACGCTTGCTAACATCGCCAATAGAAAGCAGCCCAAAAGGCCAACAGATCGCCTCTCCCGACGACTACTTGATACCACCATCATCACTTCTACGCCTATTCTGCTAATGTTGTGATGGTGAGGCGAAACTGTTCGATATGGTTCAAGTCGAAGTGTTGCGTGTTAGTTGCACGAATTCAAAATTTTGATATTAGAATTTAGTGTAAATAGGAAATATGTTACTAGTAATATAAATTATTTGTACATTCTTACCTACATAAATATCCATCGATCTCTTCCAACTCTTTCAGTTTCGAGAAGTTTCCAGAAGTTTCCAGAACCATGACCATAATATCCTCCCATAGCTCCCCATCCACGCTACTGCTTGCTACTGCAAACTGCAACTACTGAAACTGATTATTTTCCCGACCACTTGCGCTTTAGACAATGGCAGGTCAAGACGACTTTATCGCAAGAGCTCTCTCCTCGCTATCTCAACAAATGGCCCTTGCCAACGCGGCAGGCGGCGGCGTAGCTAATGATAAGCATACCATTCTCAACGAAACTGAAGCCCACGCCAAGTCACTTGTCGATGACGACACACCCAAAATTGACTCGGCTGTCAAATCCTATCTGAGTCTGGTGGCGGCACGATCAGTTGTGGCGAGTGAAATTGATGTCCTTTCCGAGAATGTAAAGTCGTTTGATGATGCACAAGTGAAATTAAATTCCATGGATATGAAATCAGCATTGACTTGTGCAAGAAAATTGTTGAATGGCATCAATACTACTGTGATTCCTAAAAGGAATGGCAGAGAGGAGGAGGAGGAGAAAGATGAGAGTGATGGTGACAGCAGTAACGAAATCAATGATAAAACACAAAGAATGATGGATGCAGCAACCAATATTGTATGGAATAGACTTGTCGAAAACAAAGATTTGAAACCAAGTAAAGTGCTCGGAAGGAAATCATTGATTGCTGCGTGGCCATATATTGAAGAACGTTTCCGTCGTGGTGCAAAGAGCGCAGATGATGCTTCCATAAACGTTGATACTTGGCTTCATTCTTATTCAGAAGAGATATTACCTGCAATAGCTCCTCCCCAGGGGATTGAATCGGATTCTTGGATTGCATATTACACTGAATTTGGAAATCTATTGAGCAAAGCATGTCAAAATGATAAAAGCAAACAAGAAGATGATGGAGATAATGAGGATGACAGTAAACTTTTATGGGCAAATGATAAAGGTGTGTCAGAGTTACAACGCAGACAAGATAGAAGGGCGAAGCGTGCTGAAACTTTGACCCAGAGTAAAAACAATACAGAGAAGGAATCTGCTGCAGTAGAGTAGCTTGAGCGCAAGACTTTATTCAGATTTAAAGTCTACATTCAACTACTTACAATGTTGGGGGGCGTAGGTACACCACACTGCTCAGTCAATGACCATGCGTGGTACAGAGAGTAGATCACACACCTCACTTCTGATTTGATCGCTGCTTGTATATACCATATTTGAATCTAAAACGTAAAAAGCAGAGGTAATGGAAAGACAGAATGATGTGATAGCAAGATCATGAGTCGAGTCTAAAAATGAACACCTATTGGTAATAATTTAAGTCCTGCCAACATGATGCAATACCACATTCACATATTACGAGCTTGACACCTAGCGGCATGACTAGCACGCTGTTCTCTTATCATCTATCACGGCAATCTATGCCGCAAGTCAAGAATTCCTGCTTCCAGCTTCAGCCTCACACACAAACGATGAAGACAACATAGAATACGACCAGTGAGATCAATGCGACACCAGTAAGGACAGGTCGTTGACTAGGCAAGATATTGTATGACTGAACTCTTTCGATGCTGTGATTCCTCCAGTTCTCGCCTTCGTCATAGATTGCAATTCCAGACTCTCGGCCACACACATAAAGTGCGTGGGTAAAGACATTGAGAAAGGTAAGCACAGCAGCACCAATGTACCATTCGCACAAAGCCGTATTCCAATCGTTCAAATTTCCATTGTTGTACGCTATATGGTCCAATGCCGTCATTGCTGCGCCGACAGCGACAAGAATACTGGAGGGAATGAGAGAAATGAAACACTCTGTTTCTTCCACAGTGAAATTGACCTTCAAGCGCTTCAAGCTTGCATGCCTGACAAGGCGTAGAACTATGACACCCTTCACAACTTCAGGGGCTGTAACTATTTGGCAAAGACACGAATACCTCAATGCAAACACCATTGCTGACCATAGTCTAGATTTCTTCAATGTGCCAGGCTCACATCCGTTCACCTTCTCGAGGATTGTTGCCACACACGATGTGAAAGTTACTGTAAATGAAAATGTACAGAGCAGTAGCGCAATACCTGGCCAATATTCCATAAAGTCCACAAAGTAAGAGTACGCCGCACAGCTGAAGAAGGCGACTAGGTCTCGGATGAAAATGTGACTAATGCTGGTCCCAGGCAAAGTCGTTTCGGTCCATTGAGTCGCATCCGTTTCGTCGATCAACAAGAAAAATACAGCAAGTAAAGCTGATGTTGACGACATCAAGTTGAGTTCGAATTGTTTCCACAGCCTCCTGAGTCCAAACTTGACGAGTACCTGAGGCGACATATTTGATAGATCAATGGCCATCCAAAAGGCACACTTTGCCGCACAAAGAATTAAAGGAGACACCATTAGTGCATTGAACGCCAACGATCGAGAATGCTCCTGAGTAATCATGTCCCCCCACATGACCTTGGTTGCAGCAAATCGTCCAGGGAAGCAAACTGCCTCATATGACATGGCAAGTACATCAAATATATTCCCAGCGTTTCTCCCCCGCACCATCAGCAATTGCCTTGTTTGAGAATTAACCGCCTGATTCACCCTAGTACCCTGCAACCGTGCGATCGTTTCAGCTTGATTCAATGTCTTTTCCCGGATGACATTGACAAGTCTTCCCATCTCAGCGCGGAACTCACACTCATTACAGTTGTGATGTTCCAGATCCTTCTTCTTGCCGATCCATTCACATCCCCACTCGGCAAATTTGCATCTCATTCTAATGTGTTCACACTGCGACTCATGCAGCTTGATTGCATTGAGAGGAATCTTTTTGCCACATCCTCGAAAAGGACAGAGGGCAGTTTGCATACAATTTTTCATCTCTTCTTGCAACGCCTCATCCACTTGGATGGACTCAATAGTGAATGGCGTTCGACAGTGAGAACACTTGGGTCGTGTGCCTCCCTGCTTGGCTACGCGCTCCAAGCATGGACGGCAGAATCGGGTTTGGCAGGAGCCGCATCCGACTGGAGTATCCATCACTTCGAAGCAGACGGCGCATTCGTACTTCTTCACTTCTTCATCATCGATGATTGTGCATGTTGTGTCGGAAGCCGAAGGCGCTGGGGAGTCTCCGTTGGTGTTACTGGAGATGTTTACACACTGACGCTGGACAGCTTCAGTTCCACCGTTCCCGGAGGATTCTTCCTGTTCACCCCAATAGTAGTAAGGGGCCGGTGTCGCTTCCAAGGGTGGCAGAATGTTGGTCGTCGTTGTTGAAGTCATGGTGTGACGTGTGTAGCTTGTATTTGTTCTGTGGAGGACTTGTGTTGATCAAAAATTATATCAACCTTCTTTCACCAGTAGAAGCAGTAGCGGCGCAACTAAATCAAATGTGTAGGCAGCTAGCGCATTGGTGGCTGGTTTGATTATGGCACCGATCATTATTTCATTCAGCAAAGTTTCTGCTGTTCGCATTTCGCATCGGCTTGGTCTTCCAAAGCTCTCACATGCATGTTGCAAATGAAACATCTTCAACATGAGAAAGGAAAGAATGAGAGCTGACGTTATGACATGGTACGGCAACAAAATCCGAAGCCTTTCGGGTTTTTCCGGCTAGTGATACTGAATTCCTACTGTGCCATGCTCCAAGTTCTCCCTTTTAAGCCTTTTAAAATTTGTTTGAATTGCGTTTTGGCCAAATTTGTCCGAATATTTTGTGATAGCTAGGTTTGTGTTAGCTAGATGGTGTCACATCATACTGAATCTACTGCCTACTTAATTAATTAGGGTTACTTAGGGTTAGGGTTAGGGAAGAGGGTTTATCCCTATTTAAGAGGGTACATACACTAAGATTTCTGGAATTTAGAGAGGGGTCTCACTTCACAAATCCGGGCGGATTCCCCAAATCCTTTCGTTCCATCACACACCTCACACCACCCTTTGTGACGAGGAAGCTGTTCTTCCTATCGTACCATACTTCTTATTCTTCCTCGCAAAAAGCATTCCGCTATTCATTCAGCGCTTGCAGCAACCATCCAGTACTTAGTCGGCGGCTGAACCATCCACCATCCTCCTCTCATAGCGGATCGAAACATTACTTTGGTTGTTGAAAGATGATATTTCGCCAACAAGCTTTGTGCCTAGCATGTACCGCAGCCACCGCTGCTGCTTTTGTGCCAATCAACCTTGGCATGAAGCTCACACCACGAGATTTGATCTCACCTCGACAACAAAAACAAGATCAGCGTGCGGGCATCACCATATCTCCTACATCACGCTATCTCCACACACTAAGCGACAATAATAAGAAGAACAAGATATCACTTCAAAGCACACTTACATCTGACGAAGAGGCATCCAAAACAGATAATAGTAACGAAGACGAAGACGAAGAAGACTCAATCCCCGAATTCCCAACCCAAAACGAACATGGGATCTACGACATTGTCAACGCCGACCAACACAACGCCTGGCTCAAGGCCAACCCCGACAAGCTCATGGTGATCAAATTCTACGCCCCCTGGTGCCGCGCGTGCAAATCCGTCGAACCAAAGTACATTCAAATCAGTAAGGATCCAAAATACAAAGATATACCCATCATCTTTGGCCAATTGAGTGTGCAGCACAACAAGGCCTACGTGAAGAGCTTGGGCATTATGGCCTTGCCCTCCATGCAAATATACGCTGGTAGTGAGGGCCTGGTGGAAAATTTCCCCTGTGGTCCATCCAAAATCCCAATGTTGAAACGGAAACTTACCGATACAATTAATGCCAAGATAGATCCGACCAGTCTTCAATTGAAATTGGATTGTGCCGATCCAGTGAATAGGGAGGCTGAGCCGTGTCGAACACGAACGTTGACTGTGTTGGATGAGGCGAATGCTACGAATGAGATTGATGAGGTGATTAGTGATCAGAGGAAGGAGGAGAATTTGAGGTATTTGAGGACTGGTGTGCCGTACTTTAAGGATTTTGAGGATGATGACTTTTATGATTTGATGGATAAGGTGAGTGTTGTTGTGTATGTGCTGTATTATTGGGGAAAGAACATTAAGAGTTCAAATTTTGTGCCATGATTATACTCATCCCCTCACCTCTATAATATTCAGGCCAAACTGGTGACATTTGAACAAGGCGATGTCATCATGAGACAAGGAATGGCAGGCAGCATGTTTTACGTAATTGAAACAGGCGAAGTAGAAATCGCAGTCCGAACAGCATTTGAAGATCCTCTCACCACACCCTCCGACTATCTTGGTGCAGTGATTAATATTTTGGGACCACACAATTACTTTGGCGAACGTGCACTCATCACCCACGAGCTACGTGCGGCAAGTGTCCGTGCCACCCAAAAAACTCGTTGCTTTGCATTTGACGTGAATGATATTCCTTCCTCGTCGGTACTCAGTGGTAAAAAGGCAGCTACAAAAGAACGTATGCAGGAGATTAACAACAAGTATGGTACAGATGTGTATGACATTGACCTAATTGAAAGCCAATTCACTGGGGCCAATACAGCAAACCAACAGCGTGGAAGTGTTAATACTCCAGCTCAAATTGTGGGTGTCGATACTGACGAAGATCCAGAAATTACCATGGAACTAGTGGATGATGCGAGTGGTGCACAGGCGAACGAACGTGTCATTTCCCTATTAGTACGATTCAAACAAATCCGTCGTGCGGCCAGATGTTTCGAATACATTATGAAAACGAAACCTAAGTTTGGAGATGTTGGGGAGGCAAGGCGTCGTTCACTACTCGTGTCCAAATTGACCAAATACCAACGATCAGAATTCAAGGATTTATTCAAATTGATTGATCAATCGGGAGATGGCTACATTTCATTACTGGAATTGCGTCGTGCTATGGAAAGTGTCGGTGAAAACAAAAGTGACGAAGAACTGTTGCGAATGATAAATAATGCAAACCCTGAAATTGATGGTAATACGGAGATTAACTTTACAGAATTCATGGGGATGATGGCAGAAGCAGAATTCTATTACCTGTTCATTGAAACCTTTGAGGCATTGGATGGCAACAAGTCTGGTTTTGTTTCCGCTGGGGATCTGAATCGTGTTCTATGCGGAGTACGAGATCTTGTGAGTGATGATAGAATGAGTATCATTGATACATCCGATATGGACATGCAAGTCGACTATGAAACATTTGCGGACATGTTACTGGGCAAACCTTTGTAGAGAGTTCAAAGGCACAACAACACACCAAATTTTGTAAACATAGTAATTCAAAGAAATATGCTGCGAAAAAATTCGCCATTTAAGCTGTATCTGAATTCCCTTTGATATTTGTGTCTTTCCCACCGCACATGCGACTACCATTGGCATGGCTAAATATCGGCATCATCCTCTCTTTCCTCTCAAAGCCATCATCAAACCTCTTCGGTGGAGCCACCACCATCATTTGACAAGCCCGTCGTTTCCCCCATCGACTCCTATCAATTTCTGGAAACTCCTCTGGACTGTATCGTACCTCCTGCCACAACTCTGTCTTCTTCTCCTGATCATCCTTGGATATAACCTCATCATAGGCCATTCCGTAAAAAGTACACGCCCAAAGGACCCTTTACCTTCACCTTTCCCTCATAATACTCTACAAACAATTCCAAATATCGTTTCATCACCGGATGGCGCGGCACCACCCCAATAAACGCTTGGAAGAACCTACCCAGATGATTGGAATCCTTGTGTACCAAAGTCGTTACAAATTCAGTCTGAGGATCAATCACCTGCCATAATGGTATAGAACGAGTCTCCACATCAATATCAAAGTATAGTCCACCAGTTTCATACAATGCTGCACCTCGACAAATGTCCGCCTTGTACATTCCATGCGTTTCTTTCAAAAAGTAGTTGGTGAGATTGGTATCCATACCCAACGTTGCCTTTATGGATTGAAGGCAGTCGTCATCATTGAGAAATCGTATGGTGGATTCTGGATGGAGGGTTGTAATTTGTTGTACGTTTTGAGAGAGTGATCTGTCTTCGGAATCTTGTAGTTCGGATGTGGGCGTGGTGAGTAGATTGGTATGATAGGTGAATGTTAGGATTGGTGGTATGATGTGTCCATGATGATTGTTTTGTTGGACTTTATTGGTTGTTGTTTTTGTAGCTATTTCTTGAGATGAGGAGGATTCCTTGTTGTCATTGACACTATTGTTGGTGACTGAATTACTTTTGGAACATGTTTCTTCCCAGAATGCTTTTTATGATGAAAGTTCAAGTTGGAAATCTTCTCTTGAGAATCACTGCCCTTTACTGTTCGGTGGCAATGGTACACTCAATTTTGGACTATTTATATGTTGCTATTGTTGACCTCATTAATACTGCTGCCAACGACTAGTTTTTTTATCATCATAATTGTTACTATGATGATCATGCCTTAAAGAATGATGTGGCTGCACTTCTCCTTTTTTTCCAATCCACAGCACACCAATGACAAATATTACACCAAAACACACCAATTTCAATTTCAACCATCGCTGCTCTCTACTCTCATAATTATTCCGCTGCAGCAATCTCGCTCGTGACGCACGCAAGTTTTGAATCACCGTCGTAGACGACGATAATTTTGGTACGGTAGACGAATTATTATGAGGAGCATTGGCGGTATGTTTTGGCGTGTCGGAAACAATGGACGATGCGGCTAGCTCAGCTGCGGCAACGGCACTGTTGGAGTAGTTTGAGGGGAAGTGATCGGGTGAGGTGGAGGGAGGGACTATTCTGCGGCGGTAGCGGCTGCTGCGGCCGCTGGAAGGGGAGAGGAACGGCGGCATGGTTTGACGTTACACTCTAATAGACCTGGTTATTGCTTATTGCGCTTATTGAAGCGCTCTCCCACGGCATTTTTCAAATCCCTCGAACTGCAACCCCAGTTCCAACAAAATGTTATACCCCCTATTTTAAAGATAAGATTCATCAGACACAATAATTTTGATATGAATTTTTACCCCCCTCAATCCCAGCCTAGCCAAAAATAATAAGTATGTAGGAGTATCCCAAAGTTACCCCAAGGGTTACGATACGGTTGTTAGTTGTTTGTTGTTTGAGACGATGAGAGACCAAGGGTAAATAAGCAGGGTTGGCGACGACGGTTCCCGCAAAAATTTTACCTACTAAAAATGCCGAGTACCGTTACCGTCTCGTCCGCAAACTGGAATGCGAAACGCAGTGCCGGTCCGAACAGGATGATCAGCTAGCAACTGACTCACCACGCCGATCAAGGCACGGCACACGGCATCCATGGTCAGCGTTGCCGCCGCTGGATTAGACCAAGTCAATCGCCCTAATATGGGACGATCGGTGGCTGATCGTTACTATGGATTATTATTTTGGTGTTGGAGTCCTCGCCGCTGCCAAACTCCCTGAGAGAAGGCGGTATGGAGGCAATATTAGACGGTCACGTCCGGCGAGCACCGCCCACTGAACAATGCTTATTGAACGTCCCAAGGAGCGTTTCCAGCGGATCCAAGCACGATAACATGAACATAATAATCCACAGTAACAATCAGCCACCGATCGGCCCATATTACGGCTATTAACTAGGTCTATTTCAGCGGCGGCAACGTCGCCATGGTTGAGTATTCAATTTGAGCTTTCAATGACGTGGATCAGGTAGGACAACCGAGACTCAATGAAAGGGAGCGAGACTCAATTATAGGGAACTCAAAGCCGTAACGACACTCTTACTTAACAAAAATTTGATGCCGTTTCCTGCACACTTTTAATCGTAGCAGCGATACGTTGGAATGCGTAATAGATCGCTAAATCCGAATACCGGTTAGCGGACGAGATGGTAAATTGATTTTGAAATTTCACAAAACGACGCCAACCCTGCTTATTTACCCTTGTGAGAGACGCCATGATAGATGATAGATGTTGCCGTGCCAGCATCACACACCATCAAGCCAGTTCTCGCTCCATGAATCCTAGGCTACACATGAAAGAAAAGCATAACTCAAATATCGCAAATATCGCAAATACATACGTCAGGTAGAACAGCAGAGATAGCCTGAGGCACCAAGAAAGCAAATCATCAATCAAGAGCAAGCAAAGCCATCAAGAAGCCATAACATCATGATGGCAAGATGGTGCTATCTCCTTATTGCCTTGCTCCTATCAGATGCAAGAGCTTTTTCTACAAACACCAATTCTGAAAACAATCTAAGACTTAAACTCAACAAGAAATCATTCACGGATGTCACCTTGAGATCACTGGCACCTCATCACGAAGAAGCACTGTGCCACAATAATGCCCAGGAAGATCAACAGCAAGAAGAACAAGATCAGATTCGACAACTCCTCATTGGAAAGCACAAATGGCTCGGTGGAGCTATATCTGACAGTGGCACGATCTATGGGATTCCTTCTCATTCCAATTATGTCATTTGTTTGTCTCCTTCCATGCATCATGATGATGATAATGATGATTGTTCCTATCAAATCAACATGCTACGTCTTCCATCCTACATTACCAACAACGCCAAACGAGACGGTGGGAAGCACAAAGATCATCATTTCAAATGGCTACGTGGGATCATATCTGACAATAATCTGTATGGCATACCCGCATGGTCAAAGGATGGTGTACTAAAAGTCAATATTGACGAGTGGTCCAAGTGGAGAGAGGCCAATCCATCACGTCGAATTATTGATGGAAATGATGAACTATCGAACAAGTTGGTTACTACCATTCCATTTCCAGATGCAAATGATGAAGAGCAGCAACACTATCGATGGGCGTGGCATGGTGCTGCTTTGAACAAGAACTCGACTGCAATCTATTGTATCCCTTCGAATGCTCAGCATGTGCTGAAGGTAGATTTAGAGACTTCCACTGCAAGCTATCTGCCCATTCCTCCTTTGCTGCAAATGGATCCATCACAACATGCCAAACTGCTAGCTGGTTCCAACAAATGGTATGGCGGTATCTTGGGGAATGATAATTGTGTCTACGGCATACCTTACGCAGCAGGAAGTGTTCTTTGCATTGATGCAAATACAGATCAAGTATCGTTACTTGGTGATTTTGGTTGGAACAAATACAACTTTCACGGAGGCATCAAATCGAGGAAGGGGGCCATCTATGCGTTTCCTGCACATGCAAATGAAGTTTTGAAGATTGATACAACAGTTACGAATAATGGAGATGAGAAGCTATCACTCTTGCCAATTCAACGTGCATCTTATGACAATGATCCAGTGACACGTTATAAGTGGCTTGGTGGCTCTATTGGCAAGGACGGCAACATATATGGAATGCCTTCGGATGCGTCGTCAGTACTACACATCAATGTAATGAATGATGTTGTGACAACATTTGGATGTATACAAGACAGTGATCCAGATAGAGTGAATGCAGATGGCTCAAAATACATTAAGAAGAACAAGTTCCAAGGAGGAGTTTTAGGTCGAGATGGGTTCATATATGCACTCCCCTCGAACGCCAAAGGCATACTGAGGATTGACACTCGTCCAGTTTCTGACGAGGAAGGGAAAGGAATCTTCCTTGATAAGAATCGAGTTAGCTGCATAGGTTCGCTGGAACAAAAGACAGATAAGTGGCAAGGTGGTTTTGCAGTGAAATCTGGCGAGATCATCGCAATCCCAGAGAATTGTAATAGTGTATTGAAGGTGCTGCCTCCAACTTCGCAGGATGCCGATAGGTTCATTGTCGAAGGACTAGCCGACGGCGGTGTGGAAATAAGTACGCTTTAACTCTTACAAGCAATAACTTTGCCTCAACTTAATAAACGAGTTCTTCCTTTGAACTGAGGATTGTCTCGATCGTAACTTCCCTTGTAGTAAAGTTGCTTTCGTCCTCACTATCGTATCCGTTGAGCAATGCCATACGTTCTTGCTTCATATTTGCCCTAATCTCCTTAAGACGCGCCAGAGTAGCCCTAAACGCAGCACGGTTCTTTCTCTTTCCTCTTGTCTCATCGAGACGAAGCTTTCTCTTCTTGGCTTCATCAAAGGCATTGAATTGCTTTCTCGTACTTCTTGAGATTCTTGGACACTTCTGCAATCTCTTTCTTATTGAAGAGCTTCTCACGTGGTCGCCATTGGAATTGGTAAAAGGTTTCAAAACTTTGCTGAGAAATCTGTTTCCCCTGAAAGGACCAGATGATGTATCCGTTGTCCATGGCGAATTTGAAGTGACCGCCACCAATTGGTTGAGAGACGGTTGTAGCAAGAGTCCTTCCACTTGGGTCCCAAAGAACTTGGTTTGCACGGTAATGCTCCTTGATAACCAACGATTTGTTGTCCACATCGTAAAATTCAAGAGTTCCAGAAGCAGAATCTCCAAGTGCAGCGAGGATGATAGTACGTCCAGCTGGACTCCAGAAGATGCAGTTGCATTGCTTTCCTTCCAATGTCTCGACCTTGTTAACTTCTGCCACAAGTTCTTTCCCGCTGCTCTTCTTCTTGCCCTTCTTCTTCTCGGGTTCACTCATTCGGAACATATCGTAAAATGTGACGTTGACCTTGGTGCTGGTTGGGTTCTCAGCATGAATACTGTTGTGTACATTGAAAGATGAGATGAATAACGCTGTGTGAGCAAAAAAAAATAGACAAAAAAGTTCAACTGTTCCTATCCAAACTTTCAACACCACTTACATTGCAAATCGAGATCCTTGAGGCTCCCAAGAAAATGCCATAACAGCATCTTTGACATCCAACATTTCTACAGGAATTCCAGGTTCATTCACTCGGAAGAGCTCCAAGTTGTTATACAGCGTCTTCTTTGACTTGGTATGCCGAGTCACCTTGACACCCAAATACTCTCCATTTTCTTGCCACACCAAGGAACACTTGGTAACATTGAACAAGTTCTTTTGACGCAAACTCTTCCTACTTGGCAATTCAACCAGATCAACGTGTGCCGGCTGATTCTTGTGCTCGGGAGCCCAATAGGCAATAATGTTAGCCTTGGGACTAAACTGGAACTCGCAAATTCCATCACATGCCAAGGATCGCTTGTCAAGAAGCTTCATTGTAGGAGTTTCAAAAATAGAGATGAGATCCTTGCCCATTCGTGCCAAGTACTTATCATCATGACTCCATTGGAATGGTGGAGGAGGAATATTGGACTTTTCTTGCTCCGAAAGTTTGTCATCCAAGAAGTCCTTCGGGTAGAGAGGGAATGCACGCAGGCATTTTCCAGTCTGGATAGAGAAGACCTTGATCGCATGAGGATCATTCCTATTGTTGTTATTAGTCATCATGTAATTCTCCTGGGGAGAAAAGACGACAAAGTCCACACCTGGGGCGGCAAACCTCTGCAATTTCTGAAAATTCTCGCCTCCCCAAAGAATAACTCCTCTGTTGGGCACAAGTGTGGCAAAGTAACTTCCCTTGGGACTCCATTGAACATAATATTCACACCATGCAACACCTGCCTCCTTCTCACGGGCACCATCGTAATCCAGAACTGGTGCCTCCCGACCATCGTTCCAGTACACAGCAGTCTCCTTCCCTTGACGGATGGCAAACTGGTCACGCTGACAAGAATCCTCCAACCAGCTCATAGTATTCGGTGGTTCCTTAAATGGCTCTGGTTCCGGCTGCTTGAATTCTTCCTCTTCCACTTCGTCCAAGTGAGATGCACGTTCGTAGGGCAACACATGAAGAGCGTGGTTTTTATCGAACTTGTACTCTTCCAGCACTTCAATGGCCTTCTTGGCATCACCTACAGTTTCATACTCGATAAATGCACATCCAACAGTGGCACCTGCCTCTTTATCAAATGGCATGAAGAAACCATTAAAGTCAGAACCCTCATAATTGGCAAGAGGACCAATACGGCTGACGAGCTTGAGCACAACTTTGCCAAGTTTTTCATACTTTGCCTCTGGAACTTTGGGGAGGTTTGTAATGATGACGCATCGGTCGAAGCTCTCATTCAAGGGTGGGTATTTTGGCTCCGGCTCGAGAGGAGCGTCGGAGAAGTATCCATCGAGGGAGGCGGCTTCGTCTGCTAGGTCGGCCATGGTTGTTTTATGTTGTGGTTTGTGTGGCAAAAATAAGGGGAGTGAAATGGGACGACGACAGACGACAGTAGAGAGAGACTTTCACTCAAGCGGGGAGGCGGGCGGGAGCTTTTCTGCTTCATTTCAATCACGCTCGCTCCTTGGCCTTGGTTTGCTGGTGTGCTGCCCGGTGTGCTGCCTGCTGCCTTGTAGGAGCTCGCTTGATTCCAACATCGAGATTTTCAATTGAATATAATCCCTCTTCTTGTTGACCTCACAGCTACCATACTTGCTACTTGTACTTGCTGCTTGAGATTGAGAATACTGTGTATTGCAACCGGCATGCATTATCATTTAGTAGTAATCAGTATCGTATGTATTTGAATAGTCTTCATTTCTTCTTGAGTATTGTAACCGGCATGCATTATCATTTAGTATTAATATATTGTATGTATTTGAAAGAGTACCATACTCATATCTTCTTGACGGATATATGGTCATTTCCTCTTGACACAATCTATCTTGTGCCCAGCCTTCCAGTGTTGGACTTGACATTCCTTTCCACAGTACCAAGCTCCTAAACACCGCACACATCGCTTGAATGAATCGCATCCTGCCTTCGTTCTGCAATTTGCGCAGTGACTCTTTACCTGGTCCTCTAGCTTTGATATGGATTTGATCACAAAATCTTTCTTTTCCACCGACAAATTTCCCTCTATCGCTCTACGTCCCCAGAACAAAAACGTTGGGATAGGACTATGACCAGGAATGTCCATGATCCCTTCATAACGCTCCTTTCCTAGGTAATACGATGCAAATGGAAAGTTGAAGATGGAAAGAGTTTCTTCTAAGCTCTTTCCATCGTAATGTATTGCAAGGATTAAAGATTCTTTCAGACCACATTCAGCATTTAGGTATATATCTCCCAATGCACCGCACGATTTAGAATAACCCTGACTTGCCGGGAGGGTCATGTAATGAAGGTACTTCTCTTTCTCATCCTTCATATTGTAAAATAAAGCCAGACTGTGTTGTGCATCTGGATGTCCAAGATCTGCAGACCTTTTCAAATAATGCAATTTGTTCATATCTCCATCACCATACTGCGTCGACATCAATGCTAACGCATCCGGATCACCTTGATCTGCGGCTTGTTCTATTAATTTCCAACCCTTCTTTTTATCGAAAGAAAGGCCGTACTTTTTCGCGTGCGCTGCTTCCAAGCACCAAGCACCAATTAGAAACTGCGCCCATGCCTTACCTTTGTGTAAATGCTCTAACACCCTGGCTCCGGCTTCCTTACCATCGGTGTGAAGACTCTCCCGACAAAGTGGACATTTGTTAGATAACATCTCATCAAATCCTTTTTTCTCACAGTTGGCATTGCGCTCTTTGGCGCACTTATCACATATCCACCCGCCGCAGCAATAGAATCGAGTTGTTGTCGCGTTATTCACGTGTTTGATTGTTTCAAGACATATAGGACAATCCCCAGAGTTTTCAGGAGGATGCAGCTCGTCCTGAAGCTTTATAACAGCCTCCACCCGCTTCGATTCGAGTAGTAGCTCGAGCTGCTCTTCATTGTCCGACAGCTCTTTGATTTGTTGTGCCCTTGCCTTGGTCTCTGGCGACGTGAGACCCGTTTCATCCACTATACTATTTAACGAGGGAAGTTCAGCAATTGCAGTCCTCTGGGAAGCAATCTTAGCCCGCAGCTGCTGCTCCGTCTCGTCGGCCATGGTCGAAATGGTATGGTTCACGAGGATTGCACAAGAGCAACTGTTTAAAATGATATAATGTTGTACTTAGCCTCGGAAGCTGGCTTTCAGGTTCATATGTAGGCAGGTGGTCTCCAGTCTCCAACATCGCAACATGATGGTAAATAACCGGTAACCCTTCCTTTCACACTTGGAAATTTGAGTCTCATTTGAGTCCACGGGAGGAATAAATACGGAATTTTCCTCTCTCTAGGTTGAAAATAATTATGGCCCAACCAAGCTCGAAGTAATGTACGTTTGCCCTCAAATCCTACCTTTGACTTCAATTGAGGGAGTTAGGCCGATCCTTACGGTGAGTCAAAAATATTTTTGTACTCTAGCTACAAGTACAAAATTACTAGGTGCCAATTTTTGAGCCTTACGGTGTTGTGTAGATTTTTTTCTGGATTTGTTCCACGTCCCACGTCGCACGCGCCAAGACCTCCGACGCCTTCTTCTTCTATTTAATATTTACCTCGCCTCGCTCGGCTGCAGCCACTTCCATCTTGTGCAACTACAATAGTACACCCTCCGCCACCACCATGTCTTACGCAGCTGCAGCCGATCTGCTTGGTCAGATGAGGGACGATGCAATGTCCATTAATGACGCTTGAGTTTAGACTATTTTCGCTCAAAGTTAGTAGAGCACTTCAATATCAAATTCGACAGGAACGAAATCATCTGGCCTCGACGAAGAGGCCAGATGCCTAATTAGATCAATAAATTGTAACATTTTTCATATCAATAGGTGCAATTAAGTATTTAGTTTGGTGTATTATTATCGCTTGCATTTTAATCATTTCAACATCATCTTCATCCTCCTCCTCATTTGACTCATTCGATGTGCAACTAAGATCAACTTCGTCTGCAGCACGCTTCTTACCACTTAGGCGCTTTCCCATTCTAGTTGCCGCTGCTCCTAGCTCCAGGAATTGCTCAGTATGCGCTGATTCATTCTCACTTGTAATGTTATTCAACTTCAACAGCTCTTCTTCAAGTGTCGCAATTTCTTCCCGTTTTTCAGACAAAGACTGCATTAGTGCCTTTGCTTCTGATTTCATATCAAGAAGCATGTATCGATCAACATCCTTCTGTACACTTGCTATCCCGTCATGTTTTGACTTGAGAAGTGTACTGAGAAGCGCAATTCGTCCCGCAACTTTCTGCTGGTCCAATTTTCTCATGTTCTGTTCAACCACAGCAAGATCTTTGTAGCTCGCAGCACCATAAGCAAGACCTCTTCCTTCATTGGAATTTCCAACGTATTTTTAATGCTTCAGCAATCTCAAACCTGGCAAACTTGAACAACGACGCTCCCCCGATAGTGGAATTTGGATTTGTTTTGGCAGATCGTGCGAGGACATCCATTGTGAGGTTGTCACCATAAATAAGAGGAGAGTTGCCACGGCGGAAATTTTCATGTAGCACAGTTTCCCAACCTGATTCAGATGACAGGCCGGTGTTATGTACATCTGCCTTCTTCTGTAATACCTTGTAATGATTTTTTCCCTTGATGAAGTCTTCAATTTGTGATGACACGTTAGCATCACCATGGAAACGTTTCTTCAATTCTTTTTCTAGAGTACTTCTGTTGTAGGTTGTTCCTCGGCAGGAATGCAAAGCAAAGGCAGCACATAACCGCTGTATTTCCTTATGACTGCGACTGTCGATTTCAGCTGATGTGCTCTTCTTTGGTGGTGGCGGTGGTGCCGGTGCCGGTGGTGGTGCCGGTGCAGGCCCGGCTGATACTGCACTTGATGCCATACTCAATAGCAGCAATAAAAACTAGTTGAAGGAAATGTGGTGATGATGGCGAGGCAACTCAATTGATTGTGCAGCCGTAATTTAAATTGATGTCATTGGCAGTAAAGAAATGGAATGAGAAGACGTCGGTTCATCTCGATCAACTGTATTATCATCTGTACAATTTATGTACTTGGAATCCAACTAGACAGTTTTCTGGCCTCTTTTTCCCTTTTGTGTAGTTGGGTTGAGGACTAGACAAAAAAAAGGGGCCCGTAAGGGTCAAAATTTTCTGATTTTATTTTCTACTTCAAGTAAATTGTCATGTGTGACAGACCGTAAGGATCGGCCTTAGTGGACAACTAAGGTATCAATGAGCTTCTACAGACAAAATAAATAGCATTGACGCTTTGAAATAGGGTCAACATCTAGTACTTACTGAGTTATGTCTAAGTAGTCGTAGGGAGCCCATTTTCACCATGGTTGTGTCGTTTTAGATGCCATTATCGGAGGTGAGTCAGGCCAAAAACCTTTGGTTTCCATATTGTACTTGGGATTAGGTATGTCAGTGCCAGTTATTGTCATACCGACAAAACTAAATTGGACTTAACCCTAACCCCCCAACCCCAACTCAAGTTATGCTCTGACAAGCACTTTTGAAGTAGGAGTGCAAAAATATTAATTTTGGGCTTCGTCACGCCACTCTACTCATTCCGACGTGTGGCGTGACGAAAAGAATTTTCGAAAAATTCCTTCTGGAAGCTACAAAAAGCAAAAAGTGCCTGTCAAAATTTTATGTAGGATTTGAGAGCAAACGTACAGTAATTAATTAGCACGAGGTAAAAGTAACACGCGCTGAAGAGTTTCGAGACAACTTACGTCTCCGGTACAACCTGAAGCCGATGGATATGTAGACCTATGCGATGGATGTGGTGCAAAAATGACGGTGGAACATGCTCTCCAATGCAAGGTGGGCGGTCTCGTCCATTGCCGCCACAATGATGTTACGAGAGAATTTGGCTCCTTGTGCAAGCAAGCCTTTACTCCCGGTGACGTTGAGTACGAACCCTTTATCTACACTAGTACTCAACGCACTGCTGCAGAGGCTGCTGCCGCAGCAGAGGCTGAAAATACCACGCAACAACACAACGCAACTGATGGGTCGACCCCAGTGACAACAACGGAAGAGCGTGGAGATGTGGTGGTCTCCCACTTCTGGAAGAGACAGCGTCGAACTGTCTTTGACACTCGCATCACCGACGCGGACTGCCGCTCCTACCGCAACAAGGCGCCTTCGGCTGTCTTGAGGCAACAAGAGAGGGAGAAAATCCGCAAGTACAAGGCAGCTTGTCTTGAACGACGTCGGGACTTCACCCCCCTCTGCTTCACGGCTGATGGAACGCCAGGTAGAGAGGCCTTGAATGCGATGCGTCAACTGGGTACACACTTAGCTGAAAAGTGGGAGCGTCAGCGTAGCCAGATGATATTCTATGTGCGGGTACGCATGTCCCTTGCCCTAGTCCGGGCAAACTCCCTCCTGCTCAGAGGGAGTAGGGACAGGCACCACCGCATCCGGCCACTCGTTGCGAATGGGCCGGGGATGTCCAACTGGCACACCTGGAGTGGGGAGTAATCCCCTCTCCCCCACCTCTGCGGTGGCAGAGGTTGAGTGAGGACTCTCACTCTCACCTGTCGAGAGGCAGTTGAGAGTAGGAGGGAGGAGGAACATGCCATCACCTGGCACAGGTGACAAGAGGAGTGCGGACTTGCCACTGAACTAGAGATACCTAGACTGCACTCCTCTTATTACCTAAAATGGGCAAGTTCAGATCCAGCTTCCCCAGTAATAGCTCCTGAATACCATCCTAAACTAATCACTTATTTATGTGTTTTAAAAAAAAAAGTAACACGCGTAAATCGTAAATCGCGATTTTATTTGAGCTCCTATGTACGTGATTTTTTACTTTACCTTTTAGCTACCGTACACTTACACGTAAAACAAAAAAGCATCTCATGACCATGGCATCCGACAGCATAGACGCCGTCGCCTATATCTCAGCTAACACCAAGTCCCTAATTAAGTAAGTTTGATAGAATAAATCGCTTCTATTAATAATAATAACAAGATTATTTGGTCAGAACATTAATAATTACGACGAGAGGCCCTTCGGATAGGGGGTCAAGTACATATTGTTATGATGCGTCGAATTTTGACCGCAAGGCAGTGCATCGAGAGACTTTGGGTGTGGCTGTGCCAATGACACTCGGTCGGTATCTTCGAATAATTATATTGTATAGATCAGCCAAGTAGCATTGCTGTAGACACACTCCAAAACCCTTTTAAGGACCGACATGCTACAGAAATTCGGTGTCGTCACCTGTGTGCTGAAAATGCGCTCTAGCTCTCTCAATATCGCTCCTGACCAGGGTTCGAGTGACCGAAATCGCTTGCTATGGTGTTTCTGAAGACAAAAAGGGCAGAGAAATGAATTGATTATTCGAACAGAGCAATCACAAACCAACACCGCTGGTGACGTTGAAGGGTTATTCTTGGAATGGAATAAAAATGAGCAACGTACACATCAAATCCTACTGGACAGGTCCAAAACGATTATACCCGAGTGGATGTCAGAATATGTGACTTGGCACCAGGAACAAAGGCGGATACTCGAAAATAGCAAGGCAAACAATACAGCCACATTAAATGACATGAAATTCATGTCCGTTAGGTGCCCGCCTAGAGAATCAAAAATGTGGTGGTCTCTCCGATAGAATGAAGCCCTTACCCTTTTATGTTATGGTTGCAAACTTGACTCAACGGGTCTTGTTATTCCATTGGACAAAGCCTAGTGAATTGGAAAACTTTCTCGTGCCACCTGATAATGGAATAGACTGGAGGATTGAAGGCACGGGAGTGACCTTGCAAGAAATACGGAACGACCAACTATGTCAACGGTCATGCGTCGTCACTTAGCGTAGAAGTGCGAATGTTGGCTGGAGCAGTTGATGGTGGCGATCGATCCTATTTATCAACTTGTAAAGTACCAAATGTTCACTTAGACGGTGGACAGCAAGTTGTAGAAGCCGAGGCATTATTCAATCGTTGGCGTAAGGAGCCAGGGCAATCTCCGCCATCATGGAAAGGTGGTGCCTACTTGGGATGGAACCCGGCCGCAGGTATAAACCGGCGTGAAATGCTGGAAGATGTATGGCGCTTGCTGTTTCAACCATCGCCCGGAGTTCAACGTTTTTTGTTTGATCAGATGAGAGATCTGGACATCGTTGGTAAAAAATTCAATGCTGTACAAGTCCGTGCCAAGGACCCAAGATTGATACCGTCAGATACCACTGAGGAATCAACGAAGCTCGATATGTTAGAAAACTACAACATTACTCCCAAACTGCATGCCTACTTTGAACATAAATACAACAATGCTATCGCGTGCCTTCAGGACATATCTAACGAGACAGAACTGCCGATTTATCTCGCGTCAGACTCTAAGTTTGGAAAGTCGTACTACGAGCATTCTTCTTTACCCATCCGCATATCAAACTTGGGCTTAGAGAAAGGAGACCCTTTGCATATCGACAGTGATAGAAACCAAGGCCGTGACCCTCTAGATTTCTACGAGGTATTCGTTGACGTTCTTATCATGCAAAAGGCAAGCTGTTACAGCCATTCGGGAGGCTATGGGCTACTTCCCCTTCGGTTAAATAACAATCTAACAGAATATGAGGTGACGCATACAGATCAAGAATGTCGAGGAAAATCTAGTTTTGATGTATCACCTATTCCGTCAAACAACTTTTCAGGTGAAGTGTAAAATTAGATATCTCAGGAGTAGCCTGTACACAATTTCTATAGAACTTCATTTTTGCAGGGCAGCCAAAGGACCTCTCAGAACAGCTACGAGTTCAACACACGCTATCCATCTGCGCAGTGCAAATGAGCTTCTATGGTATCTCCGCCGACTATAATGGGCCACTAGAAGCAGCTCATGCGCGTAATGACACCGATAGATACGATATGGTTGAGTGTGGTGCTGCCAGCCAGCCCAATTTGGACCTCTCAGAACAGCTACGAGGTTGTAGCATCGCTTCCACACAAGCTATCCATCTGTGCAGTGCAAATGAGCTTCTATGGTATCTCCGCCGACTATAATGGGCCACTAGAAGCAGCTCATGCGCGTAATGACACCGATAGATACGATATGGTTAAGTGTGGTGCTGCCGGCCAGCCCAATTTGGACCTCTCAGAACAGCTACGAGGTTGTAGCATCGCTTCCACACACGCTATCCATCTGCGCAGTGCAAATGAGCTTCTATGGTATCTCCGCCGACTATAATGGGCCACTAGAAGCAGCTCATGCGCGTAATGACACCGATAGATACGATATGGTTGAGTGTGATGCTGCCGGCCAGCCCAATTTGGACCTCTCAGAACAGCTACGAGGTTGTAGCATCGCTTCCACACACGCTATCCATCTGCGCAGTGCAAATGAGCTTCTATGGTATCTCCGCCGACTATAATGGGCCACTAGAAGCAGCTCATGCGCGTAATGACACCGATAGATACGATATGGTTAAGTGTGGTGCTGCCGGCCAGCTCAATTTGGACCTCTCAGAACAGCTACGAGGTTGTAGCATCGCTTCCACACAAGCTATCCATCTGCGCAGTGCAAATGAGCTTCTATGGTATCTCCGCCGACTATAATGGGCCACTAGAAGCAGCTCATGCGCGTAATGACACCGATAGATACGATATGGTTTAGTGTGATGCTGCCGGCCAGCCCAATTTGGACCTCTCAGAACAGCTACGAGGTTGTAGCATCGCTTCCACACACGCTATCCATCTGCGCAGTGCAAATGAGCTTCTATGGTATCTCCGCCGACTATAATGGGCCACTAGAAGCAGCTCATGCGCGTAATGACACCGATAGATACGATATGGTTAAGTGTGGTGCTGCCGGCTAGCCCAATTTGGACCTCTCAGAACAGCTACGAGGTTGTAGCATCGCTTCCACACACGCTATCCATCTGCGCAGTGCAAATGAGCTTCTATGGTATCTCCGCCGACTATAATGGGCCACTAGAAGCAGCTCATGCGCGTAATGACACCGATAGATACGATATGGTGCATTGTGATGCTGCCGGCCAGCCCAATTTGGACCTCTCAGAACAGCTACGAGGTTGTAGCATCGCTTCCACACACGCTATCCATCTGCGCAGTGCAAATGAGCTTCTATGGTATCTCCGCCGACTATAATGGGCCACTAGAAGCAGCTCATGCGCGTAATGACACCGATAGATACGATATGGTTGAGTGTGGTGCTGCCGGCTAGCCCAATTTGGACCTCTTAGAACAGCTACGAGGTTGTAGCATCGCTTCCACACAAGCTATCCATCTGCGCAGTGCAAATGAGCTTCTATGGTATCTCCGCCGACTATAATGGGCCACTAGAAGCAGCTCATGCGCGTAATGACACCGATAGATACGATATGGTGCATTGTGATGCTGCCGGCCAGCCCAATTTGGACCTCTCAGAACAGCTACGAGGTTGTAGCATCGCTTCCACACACGCTATCCGTCTGCGCAGTGCAAATGAGCTTCTATGGTATCTCCGCCGACTATAATGGGCCACTAGAAGCAGCTCATGCGCGTAATGACACCGATAGATACGATATGGTTAAGTGTGGTGCTGCCGGCCAGCTCAATTTGGACCTCTCAGAACAGCTACGAGGTTGTAGCATCGCTTCCACACACGCTATCCGTCTGCGCAGTGCAAATGAGCTTCTATGGTATCTCCGCCGACTATAATGGGCCACTAGAAGCAGCTCATGCGCGTAATGACACCGATAGATACGATATGGTTTAGTGTGATGCTGCCGGCCAGCCCAATTTGGACCTCTCAGAACAGCTACGAGGTTGTAGCATCGCTTCCACACACGCTATCCATCTGTGTTGAAATGCTCTGCTATCCTACGTTGGACTTGTAAGCAGACGAATACTCTTATTCGACAAATATTGTGATAAACTCAAGATGTTGCAGTTTATCCTAATCTAATTTATAGATGTGGCATGTTGCAGTTTACCCATTTCTATTTTTTTAAGACTATCACTATGGTCAAATATGACATTGTGAACTATGTTCATCATGTCGTGTACTTGTTTGCACACTCTTCGAATGTCTTAGGGGCTCTAAGATCAGTTTGTACTGATTCCTCTCGTACACCTTCAGACGTGAACTTCTTTTAAGAATTGTTGTCGATGGAACAAACTCTCTAAAGATTCTATCGAAATCTCTAATTTCGTGTCGTACTCTTGAACATCTTTAACACCCTTCCTTTGTTTCAGCGTTCTCTGCAATTCTTTATCAAACAATTCAAACAAAATGCATCTCTCTGTCTTTAGTGGGTCTTGACCCAGATGCCTATCAGTACTCTCACTCGTACTAATAATCCCTAACTTTCAAGCTTCAAGCTTAAGTTCTGTTTCGAATAAGCTTTTCTGAATGCCTTGAATAAAGATCTCCTCTTGGACTCCTCTTTATCTCTTTCTGCATTCCCCATCATAGGAGTCATCATTCCTTCTTCCGGTAGATCCATTTCATCTTCATATGAATCTTCCTCTTCCTGCTCTCACGCCCTTCCTGATTCATGCTTTTAGAATCCTAATTCAGCATAGCTCGAATCATCCCAGTCATCTACTGCTGTTCTTCCTTGTTCTCCAGTATTACCCTTCTGATCATGATCATTCTCTCTTTGGACAATCTCGCTTTCTCTATTGAACACTTCTCTATTGATACTTCTTCTTCTTCAATTTTCTCAGTCCAATCCATGACGAACTCTGTTAAGGTATCTCAACCCGGTCAACTTCTGTTACCGCTTCACTTCTTGAGGTATTTCAACCCGGTCTGACACAGCTCGTTCTGTGTACCGCTTAACTTATTGAGGACTTTCAACCCGGTCTTCTCTGACCGCTTACTCTATTTAGGACTTTCAACCCGGCCTTCTCTGACCGCTTACTCAACCAATCTTCTTTTATTCTCAGCTCACTCAACCAATCTTACTCTTGATTTCTTGATCTTGCTCTATTCTCTATTCTCTATTCTCGGCTCACTCAATCAAACTTACTATTGATTTCTTCTATGAATCAATCGTTCTTCTCTATCAAAAATTTTCTCGATCACTATCCTCTAGCAGTGAATATTACTTAACGAACCGCAATCCTCTAGCTGCGATACGGATAAATTAGTCTCTCTTTAAACACTCTCTGTAGTGATGCTTACCAAGCTCCACGGACTAATAGCTAACTCGAAGAGATTCCAGGCCTGACTTTATAAACGTGTTGAAATGCTCTGCTATCCTACGTTGGACTTGTAAGCAGACGAATACTCTTATTCGACAAATACTGTGATAAACTCAAGATGTTGCAGTTTATCCTAATCTAATTTATAGATGTGGCATGTTGCAGTTTACCCATTTCTAATTTTATGAGACTATCACTATGGTCAAATATGACATTGTGAACTATGTTCATCATGTCGTGTACCTGTTTGCACACTCTTCAAATGTCTTAGGGGCTCTAAGATCAGTTTGTACTGATTCCTCTCGTACACCTTCAGACGTGAACTTCTTTTAAGAATTGTTGTCGATGGAACAAACTCTCTAAAGATTCTATCGAAATCTCTAATTTCGTGTCGTACTCTTGAACATCTTTAACACATCTGCGCAGTGCAAATGAGCTTCTATGGTATCTCCGCCGACTATAATGGGCCACTAGAAGCAGCTCATGCGCGTAATGACACCGATAGATACGATATGGTTAAGTGTGGTGCTGCCGGCTAGCCCAATTTGGACCTCTCAGAACAGCTACGAGGTTGTAGCATCGCTTCCACACAAGCTATCCATCTGCGCAGTGCAAATGAGCTTCTATGGTATCTCCGCCGACTATAATGGGCCACTAGAAGCAGCTCATGCGCGTAATGACACCGATAGATACGATATGGTTGAGTGTGATGCTGCCGGCCAGCCCAATTTGGACCTCTCAGAACAGCTACGAGGTTGTAGCATCGCTTCCACACACGCTTTCCATCTGTGCAGTGCAAATGAGCTTCTATGGTATCTCCGCCGACTATAATGGGCCACTAGAAGCAGCTCATGCGCGTAATGACACCGATAGATACGATATGGTTAAGTGTGGTGCTGCCGGCCAGCCCAATTTGGACCTCTCAGAACAGCTACGAGGTTGTAGCATCGCTTCCACACAAGCTATCCATCTGCGCAGTGCAAATGAGCTTCTATGGTATCTCCGCCGACTATAATGGGCCACTAGAAGCAGCTCATGCGCGTAATGACACCGATAGATACGATATGGTGCATTGTGATGCTGCCGGCCAGCCCAATTTGGACCTCTCAGAACAGCTACGAGGTTGTAGCATCGCTTCCACACACGCTATCCATCTGCGCAGTGCAAATGAGCTTCTATGGTATCTCCGCCGACTATAATGGGCCACTAGAAGCAGCTCATGTGTATACTGTCGATGATAGGTTCAATATGGTTGAGTGTGGTGCTGCCGGCCAGCCCAATTTGGACCTCTCAGAACAGCTACGAGGTTAAATAAATACAAAGTAAATCAGATGTAGCATCGCTTCCACACACGCAATATGTCTTCGCAGTTGTGCTAGCCAGCTCATTTAGATTGGACCTCATCAGAACGTCTACGTTATTGTATTATCTGTACTTCTAAAGCATTTCGTTTGCGCAGTGCTGATGTGCTTGCATTTTATCGCACTGTGTATAATGGGGCAGGAGATGCTACGCTGACTTTGTCAATGAGTCCATTCGCAGAATGAACAATAATTATGTAAGTACATCGTAATAAATTCATTCAATAGCTATTCAATTATTCATTGTGAAGACGTTATTCTTTTTCGTCAGAACGTATCATTGTTAGAAAGTAATGAAAATAGTC
The DNA here is from genome assembly GCA_037178625.1 of Skeletonema tropicum. Taxonomy (NCBI): domain Eukaryota; phylum Bacillariophyta; class Thalassiosirophyceae; order Thalassiosirales; family Thalassiosiraceae; genus Skeletonema; species Skeletonema tropicum. Next base: position 1,315,898 of record CM074137.1, read on the forward strand.
AAGCTTGCCAAAGCTAGGTATACTATAGAAAGCCAAGTGCTAGTTGATGATGCGTTCATCTGATCCTGTTCCCAGGTAAGATACCAGTCGGGAAGCTCCTCTGGCTTGGGTAATTCTTGTTCAGAATTATCCTCGGCCAAAATATCCATATCTAGATCAGGGCCCCACACATTATTTGAAGCCATGAACGTGTAAGTCTCCACTATCGATTGTGCAGCATCAGTGTTGGCACATGCAGTAACAAAGGCGTAGCAACTCTGGCCATAATCGCATTCATTTGAGGATCGGCTAGGACATGCCCTTCCGCATGTTTCACTGGCATGCTCAAAGGTGTCACCGCAAAAGAAGAGGTCGCTCTGGCACTCAGTATGAGCATAGCAACTTTCTCCCTCACCGCATTCATCACTTGAACCACTGCTACAAGGTTGGCCGCAAGTCTGAGAAGCACTCAACCAATCAGAGCCGCACCAGAACTGTTCCCTATCGCTACATCCAACACTATCGAAGCATTTCAGGTCCCCTGGACACTCATCATCGGAGCCAGACTGACAAGCGATCGAGCAGGTGGAAGATGCAGCCTCCTTCGTATCACCACAAAAGAAGTCATTCATGGGCTCAGGTCCACTCTCATGTGGACCCTCCTTCTGCGCATCACAGGTTGTGTACGCCCAACAACCCATGTCATCTGGGCACTCCAGTGAAGACCTAGATGTGCAAGGAATCTTACATTCTCGGTTTGCATTATCAAAGCTGTAACCACAGTAGAAACTGTCAGTGTTGGAGCAGCTCGTCCAGGCAAAGCATTTCTCACCCTCGCCACAAACGCTTGCATCACCATCTGGACAAGGCTGTGAGCACTTTTCGGATGCATCGAACCACGAGCTTCCACAGAAGAATGAACCACGAAGGTCACATTGCGTATTGCCATGACACGTTTCACCTAAACCAAGACATTCGTTATCCTTTCCACTCGGACAAGCCTTGGAGCATGAAGTCGATGCATCTTGGAAGCTTGTGCCACAAAAGTATGTATTGCTAGGGTAGAGAAGCTCGGATTCTTCCATTTCCACAGCATGCAATATTGTTTCGGTAGTAGTGACCGTAGTAGTCTCAATAACTGTAGCGGTATCAGCGATAGACTCTGAGGCTACAACAGCAACAACTACAGGCTCAGGTTCACTCGATGGAGGGTCTCTGCAACAGGTACTTGAAAGAGCATCTTGAGCAGCGCTACAAGTAGAAGATCCTTCCTTGTAATTCACGACCATGTGATCGTATGCCTCAGCGCAACGAGTTTGCTTCTCGTTGAAAATGATTTCAGCATCAATGCCTATCTGCCCCGGCTTACACAAGTTGCAAGGCAAGCTACTTCCGGAGATCACTGCCGTAGAGACTGTTTGCTCGGAGATAGGCTCGAAGATCACTGCCGTAGAGACTGCTTGCTCGGCGACGGGCTCACTAGCAGCAGCAAGGCATTGCTTGGCAACAAAACAACCATAACCGGCAGGGCAATCGTCAGCATTGTCGCAGCGCTTGGTATTGCTGCAATCAACTGGATATTGGATTCCACAGAAGAATGTGTCAGACAATTTGTATTCAGAAGTAGCAGCGGATCCTGCATCAGCTGTGATGCTTGGCACATCAGTCACAAGCTTGAATGTGCCCGGAAGATAGTTCTGGAGATGCTCAACGTATGCCTGTCGGTATGCCTCAGTCATGAAAGGTTGATTTACAACTGTCATTTTATCAATGCTCTCGTCATGAGAACCCCACTCAGTAGTTTGTACAAAAGTAATGTGAGTGCTTGGATCTGCCATTGTTCCATAATCGACAGACAAGATCTCAAACATTGCATGCACGTTGTAGACTTTGTTCTGAACGTAGTCAGGAGAATTTGATTCATTATTGAAGAAGTCTTGCACGTACACGGCTGTTTGGTGGCTCCATTCCATGAGATGCTCTGAATTGACCAAGTTTACTCCACTGAGAAGCATCTTCCCGTTTACATCACTTGGACCGAACGCAGCACCGACACTAGAAGATGCACTATCAGTAGCGACGGCTGAAATTTCTCCATTCAAGAAAGCGCTGAGCAAACTCGATGCTGAATTCTCGGTCGGTAACTGAACGAGGCTAGAGTAAGGCTCAATGTCTGTGCTTGACATTGGGAAGAACATGCAGTGATCACCATCAGCACATTTGCCAGATTCGCATGGGATCCCCGAGGTGTGGCATTTGAAGTCCTTGAACTTGCCGCTGTCGACAACGTTATCAGTAGTAGTGGGAGAAACCATGACTCCAGCCTCAGCAGTAACGGTGGGATTGGACATCTCAGCAGGAAGAAAGACTGCTGATACCTCCGCCAGCTCTGCAAAGAGGATTGGTTCCTTCAACTTGAGGTATGAGACGTATTCCTCTCTAAATGTTGAGGTACTGAAAGGATGTTGAACAATCTCTCCAAGTTGAACGTCTGAGCTAGACTCAAATTGGATCTTCTGATGATATGTAATGAGAAAAGCTGATGCTTGGCTCCTTTGAACACGCAAGTTGCGTCGCCCAGAGGACATTCCGAATTCAACACCTTCAAAAGATGAGACAACATTGTTTACACTATCTCTGATTGCATTGTTTGTAGCACCTGTATTGTAGAACTCTTCGACAAATTTGCCAGTGTGTTCTTCCCATGCATTTACATGTTTTGATGTCAACTGCTGCATTCCATACAGTGCCATTCGTAGATTCTCCACCTTCTTCATAGGCTGATTCGAGATGGAAGTAGAAACAGCTGCAGCCGCAGTAGCAGCGGGATCCAAAGGAGCAGGTTCGGATGTAACGGCGAGCTCCGATGCGGGCTCCGAAACAGCAGGCTCTGAAACAGCAGCAGGTTCAGATGCAGAAGCTGACTCGGGCTCCGAAACAGCAGCCGGCACAGATACAGATACAGGCTCTGAAACTGCAGCAGATTCAGATGCAGAAGCTGATTCGGGCTCCGGAGCAGCAGGCTCGGCTGCGGGAGTTTCAGCAGGGGCAGGCTCGGAGACAGCAGCTTCATCAAAAGCAGGCTCGGAGACAACGGGCTCAGCAGGAGCAGGCTTAGATGCAGGCACAGGTCGAGGAGCGGGGACAGGCTCCTGTTCAGCTGCTTGATCTTCTTTCGGCTCTTGGAATTCGACTGTGACATCAACCTTCTCAGATAGCGGTTTAGGTTCTGGCTCGATGGTAATATCTTGCTCCTCGACGGGTTCTTCTTTCACAGTATCCTCAAATTCAACCGAAACATCAACTGTAGTTTCTGTTACAGTAACCTGCGTCTCGGTTGTAGTGACAACATTTCCTTGGCATGCCCATTCCATATCTTTCCAGCATGCCTCGCCAGCGCCACATTCACTGCCACCAGTAGGACAGGGTACACATGTAGCCACTTGTTCCTGATAAAGCAAATAGGAGTTATTAGTCAGACCATGCATCACACAAAGTAAAGTTCATATTCATCAATCATCATGGCAAGGCAATTTAAGCAATAATTCAATCTTCTACTTACCGATATATTGACACAAAACATACCATTCGGATCCGCCAGCTCCATTCCAGGCACCCCTTGCCCCTCAATCTTGCAGAGAGAATCCTCGTAACATGTCATTCCATCAGGGCATTCACTACTCATTCCAGATGGACATCTCTTGGGGCATTCCGCGTGCATTTGCGCAAAAGAGGATCCGCAGAATCTCTTGTTAGGATCGCCCTTCTCCTTGACTCCAAACCCTTCAGTCTTGCAGATAAGATCGCTGCCCGTCATGTCAAAGCATCTTGTGCCTATGAAGCCACACTCTTCATCTGTTCCTTCAGGACATTTCTTTGGACAGTTTTCAACCAAATGAATCCAATCATTGCCGCACCAGAGCATATCAGGATCGACCGGTTCCTTGATGCCTACTCCTTCCTCGGAACATTGAATTTCTTCTTCACTCATGTTGAAGCAAGTCATATCTACGCCATTTTCGTCTTGGCCACACTCATCGTTGGTACCACCCGGGCATTGCTTGGGGCATTGTTCCGCCAAATGCTTGTATGATCTTCCACACCACAGCTTTCCTTCAGATTCAGCCAGTTCCTCCTTTCTTAGACAGGCATCTGAGAGGAAACAGACTTCGCCATCGTCACATTCATCTTTGGTTCCACCTTTACACTCTTTGGCGTCATCTGTGCCACAGCGTTCAACCATATCATCCATATCTTTCCCGCACCATTTCATCTTTTTCATGCTTTGCCTCTCGCAAGTAAGGGACCGGAAGCAAAACTGTCCATCAGGACACTCAGTTTTTCTAAAGATAAATAAATGTTGAACAAGTCAAGGTAAGGCGACCATACATCAAAGCACGATAAAACAACTCTATCCAATAGTACTCACTTTGGACAAGGGATGCCACAAGGACCATCGTAAGTGCTCGGGAGCCACTCCTCACCGCAATACAGATTCTCTGGATTGTCATCCACGGTAGGTGCATAAGTAGTCGGCGCAGCAGAAGGCGACTCCGTCACAGAAGGAATATCCCAATCAACAGTGGTATTCAACGCAGTTGCATTACAAGTAGACTCCATGTGACAAATTTGATCTCCAGGACACTCTTCATCCGTGCCATATCTACACCACGTGCCACAGTTCTCGTTAGCATCTACAAGGTCACTTCCACAGAAGTAAAAGTTAACCGGATCATCGGCGGAAATGGGACTACTACTTGGAGATTCGGTAGAGGGCGCAAGGGTAGTGGGAGTCTGGGTTGGTGCATTCGTTGATGGAGTGGGACGTACGCAGTCTATAATTCCGTAGCAGAAGGTTCCTGTTGGACAGGACATGAGCGCACCAGTTTCACCAGGCGGGCATGGAATTGCATCAACGTTGCTTTCGCATTCGATGGTAGCTTCCTTCCATCCAATAGCACAGAAATGATTGCCAGGGTTTGGCATACTCCTGCGTTTGTCGTATTCAGTGGTAGGAGCAGGACTGATAGTAGGAGGAGGTCCAGCTTGTTCAGAGTTTGCTACCATCTCCACCTCTGAGGCAGATTCTACTTCTTGATGTGCATCTTTCTGAGCAGATTCAAGTATTTCCGGCTCATCCTCAGGCTCAATGGAAGTGATGGCTAAATTCATGTATAACATCTCGGGCTCATCAGTACCTGCATCGGTAACAACTCCTTCATCACTAGCTGCAACATCAGGGCAGTGCATCGCCTGGTAGCAGTAAGGCTTGTGCGCGGGGCATTCATTCACATCTGCGTCAGCTGAGTAGCCAAGCATAGAGGGGCAGGGCAAATCGCAATTACTAATAGCATCCATGTAGTCTTCGCCGCAGTTGTAGCCAGCGGATGAACCAATGGGAGAGGTAAAGGCAAGTGACAAACTGATGAAGTAGTTCGATTTCAAGATCATATTATTGACTTGTATTCTTCTTCTTAACAGGTTAGATTGGTAGGCTGGCAAGTAGATTGGTCTTTGGTAGCTTGTTCTAAATTGATGGAGCTTGTGGTTGGTCCTCACAAATGATGGAAATATGTAAGAGTATGTTGCCAGAAATTATTATTGTTGCAAGATATAAGTGCTTGAGATAGTTAGTGAGATCCGCAGGTCGAGCAACTACCCAAGAACTGCAAGGTATGCAGTCGTTCGAACCAATTGAGAACCATATCATAAGTGCCCTGCGACATGTCTATCACGACGTCATGTCATGTGGGGCCAGTCAACTCTTTCAAACTGGTGGGATTGTAGGCCGGTTTGATTTCAGTAGTAATTCCTCAGTTACTTAACGGTAATAACCGTTAGAAGGGCTGGGGAACGAAAAATGGCGCGCTCTCTTCCATTCTGGCGCGCTCTCTCAGACTCGAAGAGTCAGCAAACTCCAACTCGGGTGTTCGGAAGTGCCGAATCTCCCGGATTTCGGGAGACGAATTCGGCACTCCCGGCACTCGTCGGCACGCACTCAGCTGTTTCCTTTATATCTTGGTCAATATTGGGTATTTTTTCATAATTGAAAATTTCTACATACTCGTCTGTAAGAGATCTATCCAAAAATGCAATAAAAAGGATGATTTTGTGATTTATCTATAAAAAAATATTTTTCGGCTCAGCATCTCCAACTGGAAATGACTGTCAAATGGGACCATCTCCAACTGGGATGACTGTCAAATGGGACTTTTTACACCCCACTGCCGAATCACTGCCGAATCCCGGATTTTGACTGCCGAACACCCGAAACCTTACTCACCATCTCATTTCTTTGCAATGCCCTTGTGGAAGTCAGCTGTAGGCTGTAGGTAGCACATGTACAATTAATAATACAGCAATATGATCTCCAATTCGATAATACACAAGTCGTCTAATCTGTTCGGCACCAGGCTGATACAAAGCTCGACGAGGCTACGACAATGTGGAAATATAAATGGCAGCCGCATCAGACATCAAAGTCAAAGTTGCATGAACAACAACAAACACTCATCACCACCAAACACTAATACAATCAAATCTATGAACCTGAGGAGGAATTTAAGTAGCACGACTGAACAACAAGCCGAAAAAGTAACTCTTACAGAATCACAAGCAGCAGCCTTGGCCCAGCGGCGTGCATATGAATTCTATCGTATAAAATCAGGTGCTTCCAAAAATACCAAAGGAAGCAATAACAATAATGAATCCATCCATGATCGTAACGTCAAACTAGCTTCCTATGCTGCAGCTGCAGTGATTGGTGCATTGGGTGCCACCTACGCCGCCGTTCCGCTTTACAAGATCTTTTGTCAGACGACTGGATTTGGTGGGACAACTCAGCGTGTGAATCTCTCCGAATGGGCAGAAAATCAAGAGGCACGAGAAGAGAGTGGACGTGGTAAGGTGTCACAGGCACTATGGGATAAATTGATTGCAATGAGTAATGTCCCCAGTGAAATGTTACCTGGGTCAAAGCCTGGAAGTAGTAGCCACGGGAGGGGAGCACGAACATGGACAGATGAGGAGGCTGCCGAAAAATTGGCATCACTCCGACCAGTAAAGGATGGAAGATTGATCACTGTTCGATTCGATTCAACCGTTGGGGATGTCTTACCATGGAGCTTCATCCCTGCCCAGCTCGATGTCAAAGTCGTTCCCGGTGAAACTGCACTCTCCTTCTTTACAGCCACAAATAAATCCGACAAGGCCATCACAGGTGTGGCCACCTACAATGTTCATCCACCCAAGGTTGGGTTGTACTTTAACAAAATCCAATGTTTTTGCTTCGAGGAACAGAGGTTACTGCCTGGTGAAACTGTGGATATGCCTGTATTTTTCTTTATTGATCCTGAAATTATGGATGATCCGCAGTTGAAGCATGTGAATAATGTTACCTTGAGTTATACTTTCTTTCAAACTGATATGGATGATGAAGAAGATGATGACGATGAGGAAGAAGAAGACGAAGCAGCTTGAAGAAATTTTAATGATCCCACAGAATAAGATAAGATAAGACAAGCCTTTAGTTGTCTCTTGGTTCCATGAAAGCGACTTCATAAATCAACATTATCTCTAATTGCGCTGCTTCAAATTCCACTTCTCTACTTGCTTTCATAGAAAATAGGTCAATAATTTGAAGCCAGTAGAAGCGTCCCTATATACCTATACTTCAACCTTGCTGCAGTAACCAGTAACCATGGTGGATGGAGAGTTAGTACTCTATGTACAGCATGTATTTGAATTCGTTTCGCTGAGTGTCAGTTTAGCGCACCTCTTTCGCCGAAGAATTCCCATCCGTTCCACATCACACAGGCATTTCCACCTACCGTCAAATTCATGCTGGAATCGACATACAATCTGAGTGTCGCGGACCCACCTTTTTTTAGTCGTGGTAAAAAAATTTGTACGGACTTCGTCGTGCTTTGGGATCGATCGCTCGTGACTGAATTTTTTAAAAGGTCATCAAAAAGTGGGGTCAACTTACCAGTAACTTTATCACGACGAATAAGTATTGTACCTACGTTTTTGACCGACACTCAGATTGTCGGTTCCTCCCCCGAAAATCACGCACATTCCATCCACTTGTTCGCCCGCGCCAAGAACCAAGAAATAATTCGACACTCGTTCCTCGTTCGTCATCGATCGCAAAAATGCAGCCATAAAATGGAGGACGGTGATTTGTGGCAGGCGTATATCGACGTCGAACCGATAGTAATAACTGATGAGATAGCGTCAACAACAATGGATAGTGAAAATGCAACAACCGAGCCGTCGCTGGATGATGTCAGCAGCAGCTCCGCCACGACGAGAAGCGCATATAATAATGTTGATGTCGGTCCTCCGGTAAATATATACGCAGAGGCACATCGTCATGCGCAGATTAAGGAAAAGGACAACGCAAATGAAACAAATATCGACAGCGCTGTTACTGAGGAGGAAAGTGACAGTAACAATAGAGAGGGGCCGCACGCCTCGCTACATCTCAGCAGCGAGCTCAAGCAGAATCAGAAGAAGCTGGACAGTGATGATAACAACGCCAAAGTTTCGGACTCTATGGACGAAAATAAGACTGACGAGGACGCCGAAACAGCAACTTCTGATCCAAAGGCTGCAGCCGACATGTCTGTTGATGCTACGCCCAAAGAGAGTGACGCTGAGAAAGAATCTACCAAGTCAATCAATGATGAGAGCTCTGATGCTAAAACTGAATCTACTTCAGAATCAAATACAGATACAGCTACTACTGAAGAAAAAGAAGAAATCACAACCACCAAACAGCCCAATAGAACCAGAACTGTCTCGGAAGATGAAGACGACGACGAAGGGCCTGCCAAAATAATCCTCGTCGACTACGCCAGTAAACTCGCTGGAGCACAAGTACTCGAAAAATCACCCTCCTTCAAAGGAGCATCCAACCTACTCACTGGTGACAGTGACAAATATGCCATTGCACCCTGCGAAGATAAAAAGTATGTAGTGATTGGTCTATCCGAGGACATATTGGTAAAGCAGATCAAACTATCCAATTTTGAACGATATTCCAGTCACGTCCGTGAGTTTCAAGTATTGGCGAGTCAAGAATACCCCGCCCCCTCCGCCGAATATTGGACACTCATTGGTACCTTCGAGGCGAATGCACGGAATGGGGAACAGACATTTGATTTGGAGGAACCGGCATGGGCACGTTATCTCAAGTTCAAATTCAAGAGTCACTTTGGTGCCGAGCATTATTGTACACTTAGTCAGATTAAGGTTCATGGGAGTACCATGTTGCAGGGATTTCATGAGCAGTGGATTGAGAGTGAGAAGGAGTTGGAGCAGGAGAAGGAGAATCAGCAACAGCAGCAGCAGCAGCAGCAGCAGCAGCAGCAGCAGCAGCAGCAGCAGGAACAACAACAGCAGCAGCAGGAAGGGAATACACTGGGAGAGATGGATGATGGTGATTCACAGAAACAACAGCAAGAAAATGTTGTTCATGAAGACAAGATAGAAGAGAAGTCCAAGAGCTTGGAGAATGAGAGAGATATTGCCGATAGTACAGGCAGTGTAGATGATGTACCGGAACCTATCGTAGACAGTGACAGCAATGATAGAGATAAAACAGAAGAGAACCGTGCTGTCGATGCTTCCTCGGACAAAGAAATCTTGGAAGAAGAGAGTGTACCCATCAGTGAAGATGTTATTGAGCCGGATCAGTCACCGTCGAATGATGCAGGAGAAGAAGAATCCACGGGGGAGGGCGATGAGTCATTAGCATCAAGCGACGCCGATGCGCCCATTTCACGCGAAGAGACTGAAGTTGATCAGCAAGTTGTCACAGAGGTGCCTCCTGAGACAAGGGTTGACGATAAAAAGAAGCTAGAGGAAGAGGAGCACGGTCGAAAAAGTAATGTTGACACCAACCCAGAGCAGCCCATTGAAACCAACATGGCTGAAGAGGTGAAACACGCTGATTCAGATGAAAAGGCTGCCTGTGATGATAGTGAATCAGTTCCGTTGGTAAAAGAAGAGAGCGTTGATGCAACATCAAATGCATCTGATATTTCCAAAACTGACGAAAAAGCAATGCCATCTAGTACTACTGCTTCGGCAAATGATGTCAAAATAGTGGATGACACCGAATCATCCAATGCGATCACCGAGGGACAAGAGCAAGTTGAAAACACTTCCAATGAAACTTCTGATACAACAAACAAGACAAAGGATATCACTCATGCCTCTTCCACCCCAGCGTCAACAGAAAAGACGAATGTTGACGCTAAAACAGTTTCTTCTGACTCAGTTGTCCCAAATGTTCAAGAACACACCAACTCAAACATCAAAGAACCTCCATCAAAGACTACCGCAAAGGATGTTGCTCCCAAGAATTCATCGCCGGTTGCCGAAAAGAATGACGTAAAAGTTGCAGCTACTACTAGTGCTGATCTCGTCGCAAGATTATCGAAGCGCTTTCCTCATGCATCTTGCATAAAGGACCTCGACTTTTATGCGTTCAAGAAGAAAACAATTCTTTCCAATGCCGGCCAGATGGGACAAGTGCCTGGCCCAAAAGGCTCGGGGCAGGTACCAGGTCCAAAGATGGAACCTATCTTTGCAAAAATTACAAATGAAATCAAATCTGTACAAATGACACAGCATCAATATGAGCAATACATATCTGCTGTAAAAACATGCTACGAAAAGCTATTTTTGGACATGGCAAATGATCTTGATTCAATTCAGCGAGATTACGACGACCGGCTATCCAATCTGGAAAATATCGTATCGAACATTGTTCCTGGTGCTCTCTCGAAACAACGCGATTATAAATTGATGGCAATATCCTCATTAGCTGCCTTGTCCAATCTGGATAACGCACAGCTTGTACTTATAGTCGGGCTTACGATGTTAATAATGTTCCTCCGAATTCGACGAAAGAAGACGAATCTTAAGGTGCCTTCAAAGCCAACACCAAAGAGCTCGGCACGTCCGGCAACATCAGGCAAAGCCTCCTCACCATCGTCAGTCAATGAGTTTGTGGGTAAGAAAAATAAAGAGGAACCTTCGCTGCAGCATGAACTTTTGGAAAATGGTCGTGCTACCGCAGACCAACCTGCATTAGTACGTATCATCTCTAGCGAAGAGAAGGAGAATACAAGAGCTGCCGCTAATTGCTCGGGATAGGGAATTCTCGGGCTTTATTTTAACCATCAACAGGTATGAACAAACTGGGCATTTGCAGGATTACATGCCATAGCTGAGGATGCTTCCGTTTACGTTCTCGACACCTTAACTTATAACAAGATGTCCTGTTTTTACTTCTGGTATTGCTCCAAACATATAATGTTATTGCTCCAAATATTTCTCAATCGCACGGACCTTGGCTGCACACTCAATTGGACATATTCTCATTGCGCTTCTGAGAGCACTCCTGATACGAGGTAACTCAGATTTAGCACAACCCCGTATCTCTTCCCTTTCTACCATCTTTTCAAGTGTTAGCGTGCCAATCGCTGTCAATTGCTTAGATCCTGGAAAGTTGTCCATGGCTGACAAAATTGCGTCTAATATGTTTGGTCCAAGATTCGAGCCAGGCGAGCTACAATCGAGATCGAAACATGCTGGATGAGTAGAAAGATGAGACAATAAGGTGCATGCGACTTTTTGGATATCTGCCGACGCATTATGGGCCATCATAGCACACAACGAAGCCTTGACTCCGCCCGCTTTGACGATGCAGTCATCACCCAAGTTCGTTCGCATTTTGATGAGGAGCTGGCACCCATCCAATTGTACTTTGTAGCATTCCACATGATACATCATCGAAAAAATGGTGGATTCCAGCATTTCAGGCGTGCAAATAATTTCGCGGCACCCTTTGCTCTTAACTGCTAACCTGGTCAATATTTCAAATGCATTTGCGACGACACTTGAAGGGTATTGTTTTCTCATGACTGCTTCGATGACGCAGTTGATGCACCCAGATGATACTATCTTATTTCTGACGGCGTTGCATCTCAGACTGAGCATTTCTAGGAGCGCAAATCCATTTTGATGTATGGTGACGTTATCTTGGTGAAGAGTCAGCGCGTTACGAACTGCTGTGAAAAGAGAAGATTCCTCTAGTACGCTATCATCAACATCTGAAGCGAGAAAACACAACGCAGCCAAACCCGTCTCATGTACTGACGCGCTGTGACTAAACTCACTCATAGCCTCGGATATCACTGAGATCCCCCCTTCTAGCTCAACAACCGACCTTGAATTTACTCCTACACTGAGCGCAAATATGGTACGCATTGCTTCTTCAATGATTCTAATATCTGAATCTGGAGTCGTCATAATATCAAGAAGTAAATCAACGCCATCAGCTTCAACCACATTCATCATTGCTACATCACCAATTTCTGACAGGGATCGAAGTATTTTGCAACCGCTTGTTTGTATTGCTACATCTTCCGCATTAGTCATCATGGCGTCAATTACTGCAACTATACCTCCATGCTTGATTATAATGCTGCAGTAATCATTGTCGATGCAGAGACTTAGTAACAGTTGGAATCCATGCTTGAAAATTGATGGAAAATTGCCATGTTTGTCAAGGCAAGAAAAAAATATCGAGAGAACCAATTTTACAACCTTTTCCACCATCTCCGGGTCCTTTAACAATCCGTCCTTCGTTTCTCCAATTTCGATCTCTGAAAATATAAACGACAGCACAGCAAAACTGGCATGCACAACACTTTCAAGGAATTGATGACCATTCGTGCCCATACTTCCCTCGATGCAATTGATCATAGATAATGCCACATCCCTCGCTATTTTTGGTCCAAGCTTTGAATGATTCATTCCCAACATTGCCCAGATAGCATCGATAGGGGCATGGAGACCTTTGAGATTCGTGAGCGCTTTTTGCACTACCGATATAGGCCTCTCGACCTCCAACTGCAATCGTGCTCGTCGTGCTGTTAGAGCAATATTCTTTATAGCTAAACACGCACACTTCATGAAATTTCGATGATTGCCGAATACTTCCGCAACTTCTACGACGAAATCAAAGAACATGAACGTCTCAGCAACAGGATATAAAATTCCTTTGGGGTCGTTTCTCTTTAATAGCAGAATAGACCTGCTCCTTCCCCTGAGACTTTGATCAAAAGTGTCACTGCCAGAAGTCACTGACTTGGTTAAACAATAAACCATTTCAGCAGCCAACTGAACATTGTCTTTGGCCAAGTCCCGCACTTTCAAAATGGTGTGGTATCTATCAAGAGACAAAATATCCGCTCCAGCGAAGAGGACAAATTTATACACGAGATGCACAGCTTCCCTTCCATGTGATTTTTCTTCATCTTCTAATAGCACTGTCGCCAAGTCAAGGCCGCCAGCAGACAGAACATAATCAACGTCTTGCTTTGACTCGCAGCATTTGCTCAGAAATCGGCATGCTTCTCTCAACAGTGACTTTTCCTGCGGAAACTTCGATTTCAAGCCGAAAATCATATCCACTAAAGACTTGGCATTTGATATCCCACCACCAGCTGCGGATAAGGCTGCAAACCCAATTGTCAATAAATGGGGCGAGCTCTGGTACTTCATCATTGCTGATTGGATTGATCCTGCGGCTTGCCGTGAAAATGACGTGTTTTTAATCGTATCGGACCCCCTGAACACTCCGAAAATAATCCAGCAACAAGATAGTTTGGCAAACATGGGCGATTTATCCGCATTGAGAATAAAGATTGCACTCTTCAGGGCGGTTTTGCTCTCCGAAAATGCAAGTACAGTGTCACTGTAAGTGAGTGTGTGACACAATGTGTAGATCATTAAATCCTGAATAATATAGTCAGGTGGTAGGTCCGAAGTAACGTTCCTCTTCTTCTTCAAGCCAGACCTCTGCGAAGTAAAGGATTCTCTCCTGCTTCCTAATGAAGATCTCCAGTCTTTAGATGCTCCTCTTTGAGGTGTCAGCTTACTTAGGGCGTAGCGAACTGCAACACTCGTTCCCTTCAATGAAGACGGAAGCGATGGATCTTTCTTTATCAGTTCACACAGCATTGCAAATGCAAGCAAATTCATCACAGGAAATGACGCATATGACTTTTCCTCAATCACTGTCGGCACTACTTTCGAGAGCAAGTTCCATTCATGATCTATGTAGCTCTCATTCGGAACATGACATAAAAAAGTGAATGCAGTTGATAGGGTCTGTGCATCCATCGAACTCGAAGCCATCGCAGCCACAACCAAGTGGACAATATTGTGCTTAGACAAAGTCCTGTCAATGAACACTGCCAACTCATCCCTATCATTCTCAACGTCATGAATTGTCACGCTATTGTAGAAACTCTCACATAAATTATCATCATACGAAATGACCATCAACAGCAAGCATCTAAAGACCCAATAGCAAATCGCACATGCCACCTTAGATTCTGCTTTGTAATATTTCTCTAACACACTCGCTAATGTGTCAATGACCCCACTATGAATCAGACTACCTCGCCCAGTGATCCCTTCTGCAAAGCTACTCAGTGCTCCAATCCCCCAGCAGACTAAATTGACATCGCCGGTAAAGTATGTAATTGAATTAATGATCACTTCAGCAGCACCTGCATCAATCGCTTCCGCTTTGGCGTCATCATCCCCATCGGCACTTACACTCCACAGTGCACCAATGGCGGCAAATTGCAAATTACGTTCTCCAGGATGTCGACGCATGACCTCTATTATTTCATACAGTGCACCTGCTGAGTTGGACCCTATAGATCGCAATTCGTGACATTTTCGTATTAATAATTCAATATCAAAAGGATTTCCTCTCATTTCCTTCACAATGTCCCAGGCATCTTCATTGTTTTTGGGTGCTGAAAAATCATGATGCACTACACGTAATGAGTTCATGTGTCGCTCCCCACCTGATTTGAATAGTTCGCCGCGTTTATAGCTCTGCCGTAGTGGATCCATGCTAATGGACTCATTCGAAGGGACGACACCCCCGTGATCAAACGCCGTCGCCCCTGATGGGTTGGATGTTCTTCTTTCAGGCGTATGTTCGAACGAAGGGCGAAAGAATGCTGGTTTATGTTTTGATGATCTTCTTGTTTGGCTTCGCTCAGACGATGTCACAGAAGATTCCGAATGGCTCGAAAAATTTCTTTTGAACTCCACGAATCTAGCCTTACGGCCTCCCGATCCTCGTCTCTTCTTGCCGGGCTTGGTAAGGGGAGGAAGAGTTACTTCACCCAACAATTTAGCAGCCTTAGTATCCCCCGCACCCCGCAATGAGCCAAGACGATCTCTTTGGGAGCTCTGTTCTTCTGGATGACATATCAGACAAATGCCATTTTTAACATCATCCGTATCTAATGGTATCGATCGTAACACTGTGACCTTATGTGTCACCTTGCCGCATTTGTTACACAGTCCCTTTGACTTGGCGACGCGATCACGTTCTTGAGCGGAGAGTACACCGCCATATTTGTTGAAGCGGAGGACCTCGGGGAGTTCATAGTAGTCAGCATCGATGGCGATGCTTTCTCGCTGGGTGGTGTGGGAGGTGTTGCTGTAGGCCATAGTCATGAATGATGTGTATTATGTTTTTTTTGTTTCCGCAACCCTCGCCCCCCCCGGCGACCACTAGTAGCAAAAGGTTTCGCGTCAGCGCAAGCACCACAATGCTCTCCTGATAATGAACTGGACTGCGAGGTAAAGACCCACTATCCTACGGAAAGTGAGTCACTTTTTTAAAGACGTTGTAGTGGAAGTTTTCGGGCAAGTCTCCACCGTTGCCACCGCTCAATTTAAGTACCTCGATGGACGTTGAGGACAATTGCTATCTGGCGAGAAGAAAGTGGGTCCCCATAATGACGTAAAAGCCAACCAAGGCAAGTGGAGGATAGTGGATAATACCAGAGGGCGCCTGAATGAAGGATGGCTGCTGTGCATGCAATGCATTTTACCTGTGCGAATTGTCAGCGAAGACAAATCGAGCGAGGAACATCCGGAGACAGACCGGACGGAGGCCGTCCTCTCTGTCGTTCGGTATAGCATTTTACCTGTGGGTAGGCTTCTGGAAATAGGGGAAGGGGGAGCCCCCCGATATTGAGGGTTCTGATCTGTGGAAAATCGTCTAAATGGTGGTGAAATGGTCCGCTTTAGCTAACATTTGGCTCTAGCTTTAGACGAAAATCACGGGAGTTTCGCTAATTAGGAGTAACTATTGTACATATCCTCCCCCTCTTCTCGCCGGGGGGAATCTAGTGTGAAATCCCCCCGATAAGGGGTAGGCTAGCCCCCTATTTCCAAAGCTCACCTGGGTACCAGTAAGTACCAGAAAGACCATCGCGAACGGTACCGTCCAGCACCCAACAATGATAGTACGATTAGCTAGATAAGTAGGCAGTACTCCTCGCCATTTAGGGAATTAGTACCATACTGATTGCACGCTGATTCACCGCGCTAGTAAATCGCGATTTTATTTAAGCTTCTATGTGCGTTATTTCTTACCTTAAGTTAGCTACCGTACCCTTACACAAGCTACCGTACATCAAAAAACCATCATGACCATGGCATCCGACAGCGTAGAGCCGTAGCCTATATCTCAGCTAATGCCAAGTCCCTAATTAAGTTTGATAGATTAAATCGCTTCTATTAATATGCAATAACAAGATTATTTGGTCAGAACATTAATAATTACGACGAGAGGCCGTTCGGATAGGGGGTCAAATGTTGTGATGATGCGTCGATTTTTGACCGTAAGGCAGTGCTTTGAGAGACTTTGGGGGTGGCTGTGGCAATGATACTTGGTCGGTACATTCAAATAAATATATTGTATCGATCAGCCAAGTGTCATTGCTGTAGACATCCTCGAAAACCCTTTCAAGGACCGACATGGTGCAGGAATTCGGCGTCGTCACCTGTGTGCTGAAAATGCGCTCTAGCTCTCTCAATATTGCTTATGATCACGGAACTAATGGCCTAAATCGCTTGCTATGATGTTTATGAAGACAATAAGGCCGGTAGTTCCATGATGATAAGCACTTCCTAAGGTACTAGAGTACGCCGAATAATCACCATGGAGGTGTTTTTTTTGTGCGGTGGGTGTGTAGGTATGTAGATAAGCAATATTACCATCCAACTTTAACGTACCACCACTTTCACTTAAAATCGCGCTGTGAATCAGCGTGATTGGTGTATCCCCCCAGCTAGGGATAATATAGGGTTAGCCCTAAAAAAGTTCCGTTATTCCGTAGTGTTGGAGTACTTTTACACAACAAAATAACTTAGAAGTACTCCTATTTCAAATTGTAAACATCAAATAAAATGTTTTTCTACTCGTATTCATTATAGTCATAATAAGAAGAGAAAACTTTATACCAACAATTTACTGGAATATCCAATCTATACGTCAAGTGACAGAATCAGAATCCGAACATTTTCATTTTTATTGAAAAAATGAAAATCAGAATATCTTCCATGTGTAGCTGTCTCTGTGTCTGTGTGTGCTGTAGAGTAAGTAGACGGAGATAGGCGGGCACTAAAAGATCCCTGTATCACTCTAGAGAGTACAATAGAGACTGTTGGACGTGCAACCAAATTAATCTCTGTCGATTAACAGCGACTAGTTAACGGTTGCATCCTACTTACCGTCGAAATGCCTACACAAATTATCAGCGTCAAATTCTTCGTCGTTGCGCTTGGGGCTGCTTCATTTGTGAAACATACGCGCAATCAATTATCATCATCACAATATCATTATTTTGCAGAGGCAGTAGATGCACCTGTATCTCCATCTTCGGCATCAAAAGATGGTACAGATTCGTCATCTAGGCCACAAAGGCAGAAGAATCGACCGACGAAACGACAGACACCACCGCAAAAAACACAAGAACCACAAGAACAACAGAATGGCGAGCAACAAATTCAGTTACACGAGAAACAACAAATGAAACATATATCGCTACACACAGCCAAATCGGAATACGATGCATACATGCACTGGTGCGAGGCTGTGCTGGGTATACGATCAGTGGTTGAAATTAAAGAAATTGAATATGTGGATCATTTACAAATACTCTGGCAAGAGAATGAAAACGAAGCATTATATGCTGATCCGAATCAGTTTCAGTGGCTACAAGAGTATTCAATGAATTCTGGATCTTTAGATGAACACTTGAATGAAAAAGGCAGCGCAAAATCACAAACACAATCTGAACTACCAACAAAAATGGTTCGAGGTCTAGTAGCAAAGCATGACGTTTCAGTCGGAGACATAGTTATCTCCATACCACTCTACTCTCTCCTTTCAGTACCCTCAACAATAGATCATGATCCTGTCCTATCGCGTATACTTGGCCCCAAAGCTAGAGAGCAATACGGATGGACTGACACATTAGAGTATGAAGTTCCACTATTAGTGATTGCAATACTGTATCATCGGTCGCTTGGTATGGAGTCACCATTGTCACATTATATTGAAGTGCTTTCGGGTACGCCCACCGACTTTCCATTTCTGTGGAGTAATGAAAAGTTGCGAGATAATTCCGATAAAATTGGAGAAGGGGTGAAGAAACTTGCGCGTGGGATCCAAAAGGATTTGCGAGAGATGTATGATAGAATCATGGGCAAACTTGTTACCGAACACTCGGATTTGTTTGCTCCTCTGAATGGAGATTTGGAAGGGTGGATGTACTCGTACAAGAATTTTCAATGGGCATTTGCACTAGTCATTTCGAGACATCATTATCTCCCCATTCAAGATCTCGATGACAGAAAAGTTCAATTGGAGCGGGCATCGGATCGCAAAGTAGGGCAAACCACCCCACAGCACATTATCGAAACAACCCAGTCGGACTCTTCTGTATTAGAAGTGGTTCCTCCAGCGAATCAACCTACAGATAGTTGGGTAGATCTCGCAATGAATGAAGAAAAGGTGGTTGAAGATAATGAAAAAGGCATTTCAGCTGATGATGGTGATGACGATATGATAGCACCATCTGGGTTTTTCAAGCACTCCTTTCTTGCACCTCTTGCGGACATGATCAATTTTGGACCACCCTGTCTTACGGGCTCGTATAATCCCGATGAACACGTGTTTGAACTCATAGCAACATGCCCATTCAAGGCTGGGCAGGAGGTAACATTTTACTACTCCAGTGAGTGCGCTGACGTAATCGTAGCCAACTATGCATTCTTGCATCCGCTCATCCCACCCTGCACAACGTTCGAGGAGGTCAAAGAAAAGAGCGAGGAGTTGAAAATTCAAGCAATGGACGCCGAGAAGAAGTTGTGGAAGGCACATCATCAAGTAGAAGTATTGATGGGAGAAGTATTAGCACTCGAGTCTCAGCTGCAAAGTTGTGAAAGTGGAGAAGATAAAGTGAGTGAAACACAAATACATTCCATGCCAACTTCAAATGAGAAAAGTAAGACAACATTAGACGAAACGTCATCAAGCGATAATGTATCAACACCAAGTCACCAAAAGTTGCGCAAAGATTCCTCATCGAGGCACCACGATGTTGGGGTCAGAGGAAGGATGCACGAATTTTCACAAGAAGAGTTTGATGAACAAATCATGGAGGAGCTTGGATAAATAAATTGCAAGAAGTTAACACTGAAATCAATCATCACTAATTTACAGAGTCTACTAACCCCATTTCTCCCCGTCCCTTTTTTTTCATATAAGTAAACAAAATATCTCTCTTTTCTATGCTGCCAATTCAAGATGCGACGCGTTGCTCATACTCCATCAACGACGATGAATCCCTCGCAGTTTCCTCTTCTATTCTTTCCGCCGGCGTACTACTCTTCCGAATCTCGGTATAACGTGGCAGCCTTAAATACTCTGGCCCAGTCTCCCAAACTGGTCTATCCCATCGCGACCTAGATCCCTGTGGTGGTGGTGGCGATGGATCTCCTCCGTTGAGAAATGTTTGAAAGCTTCGTTTGAAGTGTCCCCCAATGGACCTTTGAGGCGATGATGATGATGATGATGAAGTGTTCCCAGCACCACTATTGATCCAAGCACGTTCTTCTGCCGACAATGAATCTCTCATACTACTCCGATTATCAAAGAAACTACCACCTGACCTAGCATCTCTATTAATCCAATCATCACGACTCTCAAATGATGGCGGTGATGATCTCCTCATCCTCTCTTCTACAACTGCATCAACATCATCATCGTCATAACTACTACGACCATCATCACCTCCACCAACAAACAACAAATCCTTCTTCATAAAATACGCATCCTCCCCATCCCCATAATAATACGGAATAATATCAGCAACATCATATCCCAACCGTTCACAGTACAATTTGACAGCTGCCTGATTACTAATTCGGACATGCAGTCCTACCGATTTGGCGTTATAGCATTGTCCAAGATGATAATGTAGTTGGTTTAATAGTGAGGATGCAATCCCTAATCGACGTGCGTGGGAATGGACAGCTATGGAGGTGACGTGTCCCAGTGTCTCGGTTCGACGTGGCTGTGGTTGTTGAGTATTGGCTTGACGAAATACTCGTGCTCCATTCATATTAGCTCCATCCATATACTGTAATAACGTATCCTCCTCATCATAGAGTGGTGGAACACGTGATTGTGGAAAGATTTGTCGTATAGGATTGACTGGACGTTCTTCTACCTTGCCCAGAATATACCCCACAATTTCCTTCTTGGGTAGTGATGCTGCATCGGTACCACTATGACTACCCCTTCGTCGCTTCTTGGCAATATACTCTCTCAGCGGAGTAATCCTCTGCTGTTGCTGCTCCTCCTCACCATTGTTCACATTCGCATTATACTCCCTATCACGCTGTATATCATACCCCTCGGGGATATGCTCCGCCACCAACGCCAAATCCGGCCATTGTCTCATGTGATTCACATAAAAGTTGGCGTTGTAATTCTCGGGCAGTGTGGCGAGGTTGCAATTTTGAATTTGGGGTACGTCGGATTTACGTGCGAGGCGGACGCAGATGTGTCCTCCTTTGTAGATGAGGGGTGTTTTGCCGGTTTGGGGGTGGGGTTGTTGTTCATAAGAGGATGTTTGCTGCAGTGCAGTGGAGGATGAGGACGCACCACCGCCACTGCTGCTGTTACTGTCACTATTGGAAAAGTTTATAATTCTCGAAATAGCCCGCCTACCACCATCCAAACTACCACCACCACCACCACCACGAGATGTAATTCCAACAACAAGATGAGTAGTAATCGCACTACCCTTCTTACCACTACCACCAATCGCAAACGCGTTCGATCCAACGCATCCGAGAAGATATAACATTAGCAGCTTCTGCCAGCAGTGTTTCATTGCGTGCATGTATAGATGTTTGGTGGCTGTTTGGTTCGATACCTTATGCCCCCTTGTTGTTCTATTATGAAAACAGCCAAACAATGATTTTGTTCCGAAGAATGGTTATGAAAGCTGCCGATGCGCCCGGCCGCCGACATCATGGTCGGTTCCAAAGTGCAAGATTCAAGGAAGTGATGTGGCGGGCGTGAAGAAACAAAATTGGAACGATGATACGGGCAAAATTGGCATTGTTCGTGAGCAAATACCGGGGACGGACGAGGCAGAGAACGGGACTCACAGTCCAATTTTGAGCTAGAAAGAGGTAAATTAGAGGCAGTAAACAGGACTCTTTGCCCAAGTTGAAAAATCAAAGATCAAAATTTGTGGACGACGCCATGACCATGAAACCTTCGCCGTTATAACTATCAAAGAACAACCCATAAGAAGGCCTGTATCAACTCCAAGACCAACCATTTACCATGCCACCACCACCGCCCCCATCTGCCTCCTACAATCTCAAACTGGATGACTTTTCCGATTCCGAAGAGGAAGACAACAATGATTACTACAGCAGCCATCAACCAGCTGCGCCATTATTATCTACTGCAGCAGCTTCGTCATCATCAGTTGTCCATAAAACAGACGGCTATCTAGTCCAAGATGCAGCTGTAGTATCACTCACAGAGCTACGACAAAAGTATGCAGATGGGAAGGTTAGCAAGGAGGAGTTTGCTGCGGCTCTTCGTGCTCATCAGGCTACTACTACCACCACAACAACCACTGCTGTAAAAAGTGACGGGCGGAATACTGCCAATGAGAATCAACGCAGGATGATGATGGTGGATGGTGAAGAAGAGCCAGAGGTGGTAGAGGCGATCAATGTGAAGGTACTTTCAGATGATAGTGATATTGATGATGAAGACTGTCAAGACAATGATGATGGTGATTCAAATATAAGCAAAATGGATGTTGATGGACAAAGTACCGTTGTTGTTGATGGGGAGGTTTCATCTCCGGTTCGAAAGAAGAAAAAGAAGAAGAAAAAGGTAAGTAGTTCATCATTAATTTATTTCATTCGAATTCTATATATATATATATATATATATAATGTTGGCTGTACTTCCGTCTCACTCATTCTTGGACGTTATGCAATCGTCTCAACAATTGTGCAAAATGACTTTACACAGAAGAAGAAAAAGAAATCAAATGCCAACAACTTAGATGATGGTGCTGCATTGGCAAATGATAGCAATGAAAATGGGAATATTGATCAGAATGATATGATAGAAACATCAATTAACGATGACAATAACAACAACGTGGATAATGCTGATGGCAAATCAACTGTTTTAGAAGATAATTCCATGTCAATACAATCTACACCAACCAAAAAATCATCATCATCATCATCATCCTCCAAATCAATATCCTTTGGCACCATCTCAGTTCGTGAATACGCTCGAACAATAGGAACGCATGTTGTTCCAGCCGACGGAGGGTATCCACTTGGTCTATCCACAACTATCGTTACAGAACACAACAATACAATGGATGTTGAAAGTGGTCAAGTCATCTCCACAACAAGTAGTCCCATGAAAGAAGCAGTAGATAATGCTACTTTATCATCATTATCATCATCATCACCAAGCAACAACAAACATCATCATCATCATCACAGACATCACGACTACCATGGCTGGAAAATCGATGACTTTGAATCACGCAAACAAGTCGAACTGCAACAGCGTTACACACAATTAATACACGAGCAACGGAAACGTAATTTTGAGAAAGCGTGGGAAAAGAAACATCATTCTCAGTTACATTCCAAGCATCATCATTCGTACAATACAAGGAATAAGGGAGGAGGAGGACGACGTGAACGGAGTGGAAGTTTTGGTGGTTCATCTTCTTCCAAGGGGGGTGGGGGAGGACGTCAACGTAGTGGAAGTTTCAGTGGTGGTGGAGGTGGCGGTAATAGTGGTGGTAAGAATCGAAAGGGTAGTAGTGGATATTGCAAAATGGAAATGAGTGACGCCGAGAAACAAGAGTTGGAACAGTTATTGGCACAACCTGTCCATGTACCAGATGGAGTTTTGGAAACAAGACCGTATGATTACAAGAAGAAACTTCCTGGAGGGAGCAGCAACAGCAGCAGCAGCAGGGTCAAAAGGGATGATCTTACGGAGGAGGAGGAATTGTTGTACAATCATCGGGGGCGTAATCCACTGTTTGGTGTGATTAAGGAAGATGAACGTCGAAGGGTATTGCAGAGGGATGATCATCTCCTAAAATTTGCAGAAGAGGTTGCTGCTGCTGCTGCCAGCTCGACGACAAAACGAAGTGAGGGGCATATGCAAGAAGATGATGACGATGTCACAAATCACTTGGATCCAGTCTTTACACAACATGTCCAACATGATCTCGAGTCCCTTCGGATAGAACGATCTGACCCAGCCAACCTCGGTTGCGATTGCCGCAAACTGAATGTCTTTCTTCCCGGAGAAGCGGATAAATCCAATCACAAAAAGAAGAAAAGTCACCGACGTATGAACGAGCGTAAAGTTCGTGAGGAACTACGCAAACGTGGATTACTCCACAAGGGCAATAGTGATATGTCTCGTGAAAAGATGGAGAAAATGTTACATGATGCTATTGAAACACAACCGTGTTGCTGGGGTATAGATTGCCCATGTGTAAGGAGCGGCGTTGGGTGTCAGGCGGACACTTGTTCGTGTTGGCATGCCAGTCATGATGTTCCGCACACCACTCCTACTACGAAGAAAGAGACGGATTCGGATCCGAAAAAAGTTGGTGAATCGGATGTCGAGGCGATTGAGAGGAAGTGCGGCAATACGAATGGAATGTATGTTGTGAATATGAAGAAGATCAAGGAATACAGACAGCAATATGTCGCCACGCAGTCTGAAGGTTGAGCCGTATGTAATCACTCTTTTTATTCAATGCAGTATCGTAACCTACAACTCAGTATCAAGATCAATCTCATTGAACATAACTTTGACAGTAACGTACAAAGCAAAGAACGCCACGCAGAATAAAATCAAGCCAATTTCGTTTCCTGATACTGAGCCTAGCTTCTCTTCTTCTTCGAGGGCCTCATTATCGATCAAACCTTTGCTTTCTAGATATTCGCGTCCTTTCTCGCGGTGTTCCGGATCCAATTCATCAAAAATTGAAACGATGAACTGTCCACTTTCTTTGAGAACCATACCTACTTCCACTTTTCTTGTGTTGCCACAATCTTCTACGTGGTGAAGCAAGAAGTTGAAGACACCCATGCATTGGTATTGATCTTGTCCGATATTTTCTACAGCCACAATGCTGACTCCGTTTTGATCTGCATTTGCTAGCTGAAAGGTTGTGGTCCCTTTAGCTGGTAAGGTTGTATCTTTTTCAAGGATTGGTACGAAATGTCCATCTGGTGCCACTTCTCCTGCCTGTATGAAATCACCCTTCTCGTAGGGAGCTTCTTTCGTAGAATTCGGGCCACAAACCCAAACGCCAATAGAATGTGGCATTGTATCAAGCATCATTGCATTTCTAAGCTCGAATAAAGGTACCTGTCCTGACACAAGTGCTGCCTGAATTGCTAGTCCTTGTGATACTGCGGTCTCGGCTGATATTGAAGTACACAATTCTGGAACAAACGGAGGAGGAAACTTTCGAGATAGCATTGATCTAATGGTGGGAATATGAGTTGACCCTCCCACTAAGATGACTTCGCGTACTTTTGCCGTAGGTTCTTGCGCTCCCAATGCTAATAACGCGTCATCTACTACACGTTCTGCTCGGCCTACAAGATGCTCTATGGCTTGATCAAATTCTCTTCTTGTAATGTGCAATTCCTTACCATGATAGGCTACGATAGCACTATCAGCTGGTATTGAATCACTGTCGCCATTACCACATAGTTCTTCCTTTGCATGTCGACACTGTCTAACTAATTCTTGATGTTCCGATGCTTTCCACGACGAATCAGCAGCTTCCGATGTCGAAACAAGGCGCTTCCAAACATAATTCGCTAATAAGTCATCTACATTGTCTCCTCCTAAGCATTTGTCACCGGCGGTAGCAATCACTCGAAATTGGACCACATCATTGCTATTTCCAGTATCCATTTTGGCAATAGTGACATCAGTTGTTCCACCGCCCATGTCAAAGACTAATATTATTTTTCCATTGTCATCAGAACTCGGGGTAACAAAGAGTCCATACGACATGGCAGCAGCTGTTGATTCGGTCATGACGCCAACATATCCACTAAAGCCAGCTTCTTTCGCGGCAATTTGTATCGATGTCCTTTGAGCAAGGCTGTAATGAGCTGGAACACCAATGACGCAGTTTGCTATCGTTGGTTGTGGATTAGTTTCACTCGGTGACATGCCAGGTGCAAGAATTTTGGATCTGTTCTTGCCTCCGAGATATTCATTTGCAGAGACCCGGATTGATTGCAGCAGAGTGGTAGTGACGTCTAATGGTGTGACTAAGCGGCCAGTTTTGGAATTGAGTGGATGTATACGAATAGCAACTCCTTCTTTCTTGTTTGTCTTCGATGAGGATTCATTTGTCGATAGAGATTGTGCATAAGTTCCACTAGCGGTATCACCCAATACATCAAAAGCTGCATCTTTCACTTCATACCCTGTCTGATTTAATTGCTTAGGTAGTGCCTCTTTTTTCGAATCGTCTTCATTTATTATTACTGCTTGAAAGGGTAATGAATCCCAAAACTCTCCATCAGATAATTGCATCTCTCTTGCTTGGTTTGACGTCATTCCCACTATACGCTTGAATGACGTTACTAGAGCTGTAGAAACATCGACGGCATGTCCTGGTTCATCATTATCAGTATTTCCCAACTTGGATATTGCGTCATATCCAACTTTATCATCACCACCATCATCAAAGAGAACGGCAGACGGCACAATCTTTCCTCCCTTGCCACTACTGCTCCCATCAGGTGGCGGACGAGCCAAATTTTTGTAGCCCAGCCGTAACACTTTGCATCGTGATCGGTCTAAATCCCAAACGGCAGCAGTACAGTTACTTGTGCCGAGATCTATTCCTATCCAGCCGCCCTTCCGGTTGCTTGGTGGTGGTTGCTCCATATCCATGTTGCAATGGCAATGAACACAAAAAATGAGAGGGGGAGAGGATGGATAGCGGAAATTTTTGTATTAGATCCGACGTAGACTTCGCGTAGGAATCTTCCCAAGAAAGAGAAACCAAGGAAAAGCAGGTAAGCTGAAACAATGATGGATATCGACACTGGTAGTGGCAGTAGCGGTGCTGCAAGAGGGCAGGAGGTTCACGGTGACTATCAATTCTATTACGACCACGCATCGGGTAGGCACATCCTTTATCGCACTGATCAAAGCCCACGACCTCCTCGATACTCGTTCAAGTGCATAGTATGTAATATTGTTGATGTAATAATAGTGATTGCATGTATCGCCTTCTTGTATTTTGCAGTGACATATGCATTTGATTTGCTGGAGGACGGAGGGTGATTGGATGTGTCATAATAATTTGCATCTACTAGTTGCACTCATATAAAAAATCATCAATTATATTGTACAAAAGAATTGGAAGAATCATGACAACCAAATGTCCTATTTGTGGTGCAGGCCCAGTTCTAGACGAGACTTGTCCAGCTACTTGCGGGAGTTTGGAAGGAATAATACAGTCCGATGTAGATAGAGCAAGTAGAACATTTGGCTTTGACTGGGGAAAAGGATTTGTAGCACCATTCTTGGGCATTAATCATCAGGCAGCAACAGATGCACTCATGGCTGCGCAAGTTTCAGAATGTGACAAAGTTGTCGATTTAGGTTGCGGTGATGGAAGAATTTGTATAGCAGCCTGTTTGATGGGTGCAGATGGGACAGGTTATGATCTGGATAAGAATCTGATAACACAGGCGAAAGAGCTGGCAGATGAAATGGATACGCTTGATACCGGAAAGAGACCAAAGTTTGACGTAAAGGACTTGTTTGAAGTTGAGTTGGATCAATTCAATGTGATATGCACGTTTCTTTTGCCAGAGACAATGGATCGATTAGTTCCAACGCTGCTTGTGGAGATGACGAAAGGAAGCAGAATAATATCATTTGGATGGGAGGTTCCAGGGCTTGGAGAGCCACTGGCTTGCTGTCGAGGGAAGGCAGATAGTACGGCTACAGAACGGTGGTTTTTGTATACAAGACAAGATTGATGCGAGAGCAGAGTAGAGCAGTAGCAAGTTGTCACAAGTTACGCAAACAAATAGATAGAATACGACTCAGCGATGGAAAAAATAAGGAGTGGAAAAAATAAGGAGTGGCGAGGCTTGATCGCTGTGGTAGGTGCAATGTTGCTCGTTATTGTGGAAGAGCCCACCAGGTAGAACATTGGAGAGTGCACAAACATCACTGTAAGCGTATCCGTGAATTGAAAAAGGAAGAGGCAATTAGTGTTGGTGTTGAGGCTGAGGAGACTGACTAGAGGATTGTTCGGGTTGGTCTGTGTCTCCAAGTCAAGTAGATGTAGATAGGGTCAGTGTAGACTAGTTCAAGATTGTTACAAGTTATTTAAGCAATTAGAACATGTACTCTCAGGCCGAAGAAAAACTGTTGCAATAGTTTTGCGCTGTCTTGATAAATATTAAGGTTCTGCGTAAGCAGAAGATCACACTATCACTTCCACTGCATTCGCTCAAGATTGTAAGGTCGTTTCACATTCACATCAAATAATTTATGATCCAATCCACTTGTTTCCTTCCTCCACTTCGAAATTAAAATCAACTCCACCTCCATTAGCATAATAATCAATAATACCAGACTTCCAATCGTCAAATGTGATGCAGTGACTATCAGAGTTTAAACGCACTTGCTCTTCGGTACAGAATCTTGCCCTTCGAAACTCCACTGGAATACTAAATGCCCAAACGTTTACAAGCAATACTAGGAACAATAGGTATTTTCCTGCATCGGTTCCGTCTGTGTCAACATCTGGGTTGGAACCACCGCTCATTTGTAGTGCTGTTGTTGTTGTTGTGTCAGAAGAGTAATAAGATACGAATGTTTGTTGCGTTGTCTTACTGCTGCTAATGGACTTCCATGGTTGCTGATTGGCTACAACTGAAACTGTTCTGGATGCAGCTCTCGACGGAGCGGTGGTGGTAAATGAAGATACGACGCCAGCCGATGCAAATAACGCTAGCAAGATGGTAGCTGCCGCATATGGGAGGCGGTTGTTGATCATTTTCATTGTGCAAATGCTTTATGCCGTCCGTCGCGTCTTCATAAGATGGTGTTTGTTGGTGAGCCGGCGGCGACGTGTCCAAAAAAAATCTTCTAAAAAAATCTTTTCTCAATAATCAAGCTCAAAAGTCGAGTCAAATGTCGAGTTCGGCTTGCATGCAATGCTATGCTATTCTCGATGGTCAGCATTGACCTCTTCCCTCCTCCTATATTGTCAAACAACTCTATATAATGCCACCCCAACCATCCTCTCCGACGGAGATGTCCTACACTCAGCTGGTCAAACTAGCTCCGCCGACTTCCACGCCGGCTGCTAATCAAGCAAAGCCCGCAATGCCGAGAACGGCACCTCCCGCAACAATCCATATATACGATCGAGGTAGGAGCAATGCGACTCCGTCTGCACTTCCGTCATCGGCTCTATTCTCCAACCCAGTGCCTGCATCAGCACCACGTGCTGACTCTACTCAGTTCACCCAAGTAGAGTCGATGACGATAGAAGATCGGCTTTCGAATCTCGCTACGAAATTAGGGCAGTCCAAGTCGAGCACCGATTATCAATCCAATCCTCAACCTCACCCTTCAAACAACAAAATGGTAGAAATACACCAATTCATTGACATACTCAAGAATATGCAAAACGTAGTATCAAGAACCGTCGATGAACAGCAGCGAACAAAGAAAGCAAGAGCATTGAACACGCTGCTAACCATGTTTGAGAGTATCATCGATGAACGCAGTAACATACAGCAATCTGAGTTGAATCCATCAATGCAACACTTGGAATGGAGAATACAATGCTTGGAGACGGAAAATCAGCGTCTACAGTCTCGTTGCAACGATAGTGAGGCGACGATGCAGCATCGCAATCAAGAAATGACGCTGTTGCAACAAGACATTCTACGTATTGCCAAAGAAAACGACCAACTGAGAAAAGAATTAGCGCAGGCCCAAGAGCAGTGCCAACAAGAATACTCTCGCGCTCAAGAAGCGGAGCAAGTAGCATCCGAATCTGAAAAGGTGAGAAATGGACTACTCTCAAGTTACGGACAAATGACTGAAGAAAATGTAGACTTGCAACGAGCAATGGAAGATATCGACTCTGAGAAGAAGGTACTGTCAAAGGCTTTGGCATCCATCCGTGAGGAAGTTGATGCGCTAAGAAATCAATCGAACCAACTCCACAAACAATTACGGGATTCCAGCAAAGAAAAGAAGGAGCTGGAAAGTTTGCTCGACATAGCAAATGTGCAGTTAGAGAAACAACGAAATGCCATCTCCGCTGCCAATGAAGATAGGCAACGCATTCAAGATGAGCTTCATCAGTCTCAACGCATCTCGACAGCTACGTCTGAGCAGCTATTGAAACTTCGTGATGAGTTCACAAAGAAGTTAAATTCCAATGCGCATGAATCTTTAACGAGCAAACTCGAAGAAGAGAAGAGGCGCCGGAGGGAATTGGAAGAACTAGTTTCTACGGCGAAAGGTAAAGAAAGCAGTGCTGAAGAGTGGACGAGAAAATTGGCGAACAGTAATGCCCGGCTGAGATCCCAGGTGCACGAGCTGGTTGCTAGGATAAATCTGAGCGAGGAAAGCCCGAAGGAGGCACACAATCTAACAAAAGAGAGCGACAATACATCATGTTACTTTTGAATATATAGATGACAGTGAGATAAAGTTACTTATAGCATTAGTAGAGAATGTCTCCGTCTTTGATGAGAGGAAGAGTGACAGCAGGAACGGCGGTGAAAAAGTAATGGGGCCCAAAGGCGAACCTGTAGCCGACATTGTCGGTACACACAATGCCCATTCTAACCCTTGCTTCTAATACCCTGCACTTTTGTTTACTGGATTGAGCAAATCGATGCCACGAACAAATCTTGGAAGATTTTCATTAATGAAAAACTCGGTACTCTCTTGCATAAAAGTAGTGGTCATGTCCATATTATGAGGTGATAAAAGAACATTCTGCAATTTCCACAATGGGCTATCTTTCGGCAATGGTTCAACAGTCATAACATCCAACCCGGCTCCCTTGATGTCGCCATTTGCAAGTGCTTCAATCAATGCTTCTTCATCAATAATCGGACCTCTTCCTACATTGATAATTACTGCCGTCTTTTTGCAGTGTTTCAAAACTTCCTTGGAGATCAATCCCCGTGTTTGTTCCGTCAGTGGTGTTGAAATTAGAATATAATCAGAAGATTTGCAAAGCTCCACAAGTCCGTTCATATCATAAATCTCGTCACAATACGGATCACTGAACGATTCTGGAATACTTCGCTTTAAACCCAATACTTTCATACCATACGCCTTTGCTAATTTGGCACTCGCTCTTCCAATGTCCCCAAATCCAACTACGCCCAAAGTAGATCCACGTATTTCAAGTACAGGATATTGTTCCCAATTCACATCATTCTTTTGTCTCATTAAACGTGGCAAATCTTTTGCAAAGTATGCACAAGCCATCATACAGTACTCAGCGAGTGTACTTGAGAACATCCCCTTGGCATTTGTAAGTTTGACGTTTGATGAGAATAAACCATCAGAAGCAATGAAATCTACTCCAGCCGATCGGGTATGGATCCATTCCACAGAGGGAAATTTGTTCAGTAGTTCAACGAGTGGTCCTCGTGCATTTGGATGAGACACGAATATAACGTTGGGATCTTGATCTATGATCGATTCCGGGTCAAAGTCGGCAAGAGTCGATCCGACTGCAAGTAGTTTTGAACCTTCGGGAAGTGGTCCATCGTAGAGAGGTTTATTGTACGCGTCACTTGGGTCACAGAGTGCCAAAATACGAGCCTCTTTGGTGATTGCACCCTCAAACGTTGAAGTTGGTTGACTTGTTTCTCTATTCCAGTAGGACATCATGCGCAGTGATGTTGGTGAGCTATAACTGGAGATGATCGAGCTGCCTACACAAACTGATGGCCGTAGGGAGGCTGGAACTCTCAGAGAAGGATAAGATGATGAGGGACGAAACGCAGTTGCAGCTGATCGCAATCGTAGTGGAGCAAGTGAAGCGATGGCAAAGGAGTAGCAAGCAGGAATATTCATGTGCATTTCAAGATATTTCAGGGCAAAATGAACATCATCACTTCATATTTTTGAGCTTTGAGCAACGTCATCAATAGATAGCCAGGGCACATAAAAGAATGGGCTGCGTATCGATTTGATTAGGTTATCCCCTATTTGATTTTGGTAGAAGAAAAATCTAGATATGCAATGCAAGAAAGGCTGTTTTGGGTGATCCCCTAATAGTAAGTTGTTTGTTCTTCAATCACATCACCCATGAGGCCCCCCACCTCTCAAAATCCATCAAAATGCCTTCACCATGGTGGACTACTAGTAAAAATGAGGTCAATGAATATGCTTCTATTAGGCTAATAATCGACATTCTCCTCCCCTATTATGGCATAGGATCTCCGAACCGCCGTTTATTTTCCTAATTGGGCATCGTCTGTTGTGAAAATGACTATGAACATAACCATCATCGTCGAGTTGGTCGGATGATGCAATTATATTCCTACCATGTCAACGACAACACCATCGCCGTCGACGAACACAGAACAACTCCGCCGAACCGACATCAAAAATAATATCCACTATTGGTGAAATATTCTGCTCGACAAGGCTTGTTATTTATTAATGGCGGCCGTTTACAGTGACAAGTAATGGTGCAAAAATAATGTGTGGGTGTTGGGATCATTATTATTTGTACAGCCCATGTTGACGCATCCCAGCAACAACTAATGACTGGTTCTTCATTACTTAGTATTGGAGAGTAGCGAATCTGCGTTAGTGCCTTGAAGAGGGGGGGGGGGGGTGTTCATTGCAGTGGGTATTCCGTAAAACTAATTTTGAACACAAGATAATACTTAGAGAGAGGGTGAGTTCAAGAGTGTACATGACGCAATGCCACTTGTGTTATTGTAATCACTAACTTGTTTTCAATCTTTTAACATCAATTTGAGCATTGGGGTGTGGTGCTGCTGGTCTCTTCGTATCGTTGCTCGTCTTCGACCCTGCGGGATTTGGGGTTGCCTCTCGCTTGGTCTCTCTGCTCTTCTTGTTCTTGTCGACACCTGCTGGAGCGGGATGCGGTGTTGCTGGTCTCTCGTTATCATCTCTATATTTCTTCAGTGCACTAAATATAGACCATCCCACAAAGCTGTTGACTTCATTAATCTCCTCTGATGATGATAATTTTGAAGTTTGCTTCTGTTTCAACAACTGTGGATTCCTCTTTGTTCGAGCATGCCGTAGTTCAGACGTCAGCCAGTCCTGGTGGAGTTGCGCTAGCATCATTCCAAGGAGCATACACCCCGGGCGAGATTTGCTGAGATTGCCAGGCAATTTGGCTTTGCATATTTCATCGAACTCAGTTGACTTGTAGAACTTGTGCGCGTTGGCTTCGAACGAGACGGTTTTGGACTTCCTCTTCCTCATCATCTCCGCCGTAAATGAGAACAATTTGTTTAAAATAGCCTGACATCCATCATCAAATGCCGCTGAACCTGCTCCAGACTGTGTTACTGCTAGTAGTTCCTTGAACCATGCATCTGTCTCGTTATCTATCGACAATCGGAGCCACTGATGGAAGGTGTCCAAATTCAGCAACTCATCCATATACCCACTTGGGAGAATCTTTTCTGACAGAGCCTTCAAAACAGACAACTCAGACTTACTTGCTTTCGGTGCGCATGCCACTAAATCGATGGAGACGCACGGGATTGTCCAAATGATTCATTCTTTCGTATCTTTTTGAACGCTGATATTCTCCCATCCTTCTCCTGACTTCTTTGCTTTTGATGACATAACAATTCACGTACATCTAGGTGCTCTTCATTTTGGATTTCACCTACATCGTCACCCGAGTACATTTTGAGAGTGCGGCAAGCCTTCCGACATGCGACCGATTTTGAATTTTGAATTTTGCTACTAGCTAACTGTACGTACTTCGAATCTACTGTACCTCTCATACATAGAAGAATAACAAACGGGATGATATGAGTGGTCTGTCTGCGATACGCAGCCCATTAGCGTAATGGAATTTCACCATTTTTGGAGGGGGTTGAAAATTGCAGGTTGAAATTTCAGAAATTTCAGAAATTTCAAGGGATTAAATTTCACTCTAGCTTATCCTGAGATAGTCGTAATACTTTGCACTCTGCAGTCAACACATCACTCTAAGAGAGACTGTCAGCAAGCTTCTTTCCAAGCATCTTCTTCGCATCCATGATATGACGGAGGTTTTCCTTCCCTCGAAGAAGTGCAACACCGGCAGCATCGGCAGTTGGGGCCGCAGCGGTGAGCTTGTGTTGGACACAGTGAAGACACATGAGAGCGGTATGGGAGTTGGCAAGTGTTTTTGCATGATCATTAAGATCCCCTGCAGGGTTTTTGTAGGATGGGTTGCCCACAATTTCCTCACAGTAGAGTTTACCGCAAAGGGCACCATGAATTGGTCCTTCACACATCATGCACTGATGATCAGCCGGGTTGTTGAGGGGGGAGTTCTTCATGCCACAAAGGGCGTTGGCGGCGCATGTCAAAAGCATTATTGTTGAAGATTATTGAATTGTTGTTGTTATTGCCAGGCAAACTATGACAGCGTGGTAGACGGCAGAGTGAACAAAAAGTTGATTTGTGCACATACCCGCACCCAAAATAAGAGCCATCCGCGCCCAAAATCATCTGGTACATGCCAATGCAGGAACACGCATGTAAGCTGAATTACTACGAAGGAATAAGTAATACTGCATTGTTAGTCGCCAGCATTTTGGTGAAGAGTTACTCTCCGCTGAGTTGACAAACTCATCATCTGGATGGTGCGTGGTGTTCTTTGGGGTTTGGTGGTTGGTGGAATGAAGGGTCTTAGGTTATTTTTGTGCTACGTGTTGGTTCAGTACCATCCGTTCGCGCCAGAATTTTTGTGAAATTTCATTGTTGGCCAAAATTGGTGCAACTTTCACCCTGTAAATTTCACGAAAGTTGCAGTAGTGAAATTTCACCCTTTTGAAATTCCATTACGCTACAGCCCATTCTTAGTGCCCGTAGATAGCGGAGTGCGGTGCGTGATGAGTTAACCAGTATCGTACAATACCCTTTCGAAGAGAAGACTATTCCTAAGTAGCCATGTAGGAGTATGTCGTTCAGTGAAAATTGTCTCAAAAACACCACTTTTGAGCAAATTAGTTTGCCGGCACATTAAATTTTGGCTAACACCATCGCCTAAAATGTTTGGATTCATATATGGTCACTACAGTGCTATAACTGCCTTTACTCTAGGGCGTCGTATTGCCATGATCAACATGTTTTGTGATCAAACCAATTTTGAGACCATTTTATTTTTGAGACCATTTGGTCTTACTGAATTCCTACGTGCAAATTCTACAGAGCCATCGACTTTCCTACGTATCTTGTGGTCAAGCAAGGGTCAAGGTCACGCAGAGTGGCCGTGACGGCTTAATTATGACCCCCTGTGACCACCTTTTAGCCTTTTCGTTTGCAGTGAATGAGGTGAAGCAAAAGAGTTTTTGGCGAGTCTATCCGATTTGCCCTGAGATCATGCGTAATAGTAATAGTAAAAGGCTGGTTATTGGTCGTCTACAAAGACCCTACCACAACACACCCTAGTGGACGCTCAAATCAGCCCTCTAGCTTGGTTGGCTCGGTGTATTTGATTCGTAGATGCTTAAGGTCGAACACAAGTAATTCTTACTACTATTCCTACGTACAAATCGCTATTTTGGCCGTAGCTAGAGGCACGATTCCTATCGTAACCTCAAATTCGCTAAACGGTACCACTCAAATCCACCCTCCGAATGTCATCTTTTACACCCTCACCATGATGTCCTCCACTCCTATGGCCACAGTTTTGCACATCTGATGAATACACCTATGATACTCAGCTTATCCAATCTTTTACATCATAATCTATGTGGGAACGACAGCAATACTCAGTTGGTTGATCGAAAATGAAGAAATTAACGTCGCCATCGACGGCATAAAATCCACAACTTTTACCTCCCTTCACCCCTCCCACGGACGTTTACGTGGTGATACACAGCAAAGGCGAGGGTTTCCTCGCATTCAATTGATATATATTACTTGGGGGACGTCTTTTGCTACCTAAACTGTTCACAAACATCAACTTGTACATGATCAAGCACATTTCATCAGTGAGAGGCAATCTATTTTTCTACCCAGAGTGTATGCAATAATTAACTTTGTAAAGAACCAATAATAACAAATGAGTGGTTATCCTTGTACCATACGATCATATAAACACAACAGAAGACTTCAATGTGTTGGTGGTGCATCATGTTAGAGTTTAATATCAGATATACTGTGTTATTATTTGTGGTATTTTATGTAAATTATCAAATAAGTAATACTTGATAAATATGCTATTCCCCTCAACAAACATTATTAATGTTGCTTCCATGGATGTATACTATCATAATAATGATATATCAATGCTTCTTCAATCGATATCCACGCCGTTTTCATTAAATTGTCAGTTGATTGTTGTTTTCGACGGAAACGACAATTTGTGTATATTTTTGCACCGCGTAGGCAACGTTGTACAGCCTTTCCTTCCGCTCCAGAGTGCTAAGCCGTCGTCTATAATGATATTGGAGTCGAGGGATCGGGTTGGTTACCTTTGGAAATGGTTTATTGCCCCTCTTTGCTGCGCAGTAGCGTTGATGTAAAAAATTATTTGAAATTTGTTGACATCAAGTAACCGACGTTCCGGACGACGTAATCGGGCGAAGCAGCAGCTACCAAGACACCGATGCCTCCCTATGGATGTATAGTATCGATTGTTGCGTCGTGGTGGCATCGTAAATGGTGGTAATGATGATTACCTAAGGCAGTAGTCCACAGCATCAGTTGCATCAACCAATTTCCGTTACGTCGCGGGGAAAAATAGTTTCCCCTATGATTTGTCGAACCATAGGGTACTTTTTCGAAGGGGATCTACAAATTGGCTCCTCCGCCTCCAACTTCAAAAGTACCCTATGGTACAGTGTCGATTTTGCACTACTAGGCAGTCCACAATGGCATCATGGTGGTTGTGCTGTGGTTGTGTATTTGGCCGTTTATCGCGGTGAAAAAGTGTGAGACAGTGCAGTCCGAAGTCGTTGGGCGAGGTGGTGCGTGACTTAAAACGGCCGTTTTTGAGTTCGCATGAGGATATACCAATTCCTATTGTAGACCTACCAGCCCATTTTGCCTAACAAACGGCCAACTTTTATTAGCGTTTTTTTACTTGTGTTCGACCTTAAGGCTAGAGGGCAACTGACGTTCATACTTATACTTATAGTACAGAAGAACCAACCAGAATAAGATAACATGGCACGGGCATTGAAGAAGAAGAAATGTTCTCTTCGCTATTACCAGACATTGATCATGGTTGGCATCGTTGTTTTACTTTTCTTTCAATTCAAGGTCATCTCTTTGTCTGTGAAAAATATTGATAAAGGTTTCGACAAGCCTGAATCTTCTATTCCTTCTGCTCCTGTGGTAACAAATTGCACTTGTGTCGATTGTAATGAAGACAAAATATGCGGGGGGCTGTGGCGTGGTAATCGTTACCCAGGCATGCCATCGGAAGAAGAAGTGACTCATGTTAAGATTCACATCGTTGTCTCTCATTGCAAATGGTCTCTTGACTGGATGCCCAAATATCTTAAAGGGTTCACAAATATTGCAAGCATTCATGTGATTAGCAAGTGTGGTCAGGTGGTGAAAGGAGCACCAAATGAGGCAGTCACTGTAGTGCTACCAAACGTCGGACGATGTGACCATGCCTATGCACACTACATCACTAATATTCTTCCACAACTTGTTACAACTAAAGATGCCACACAAGACAACTCGATCGTTGTATTCTTGAAAGATACTACAATGGTTCGTATTCATCAGGGTCCCGAGTTCCGTCGAACTAGCCTGAAGTCACTTGCTCGAATCGCCTCTTCTGTGAATGGGTTTGCATGTGGTCTGGATATTGTTCAAGGGAGTGAGATATCAGCGTATCACGTTGTCAAAAAACTTCGTGAGCAACAACTGAAAGGTTATAACAAGGGGGAACAAGACTATAAAACTGGAGATGGCGTGCCTTTCCGATCTAAATACAAAACTCTTGGGGATTTCTATGAAGCTCTGAATTTTTCCCCGCCCCCCTATTCTTTAGTTCAACAATGCTACGGAGGGATCTTCGCGGTGAGAACTAAGAATATCTTCCAGCAGGACATGAATTTGTGGAGGATATTACGGAAGATGCTTGTAAGTTTCACAAAATCAAAATTATATTCTCGTCAGATGCTTCGTCCAATTATGAATAACTTTCGGATTCCCACTATCACTCTTTTCACAATGCAGGAGCGAGGCGACAATATTCAAGAGGGTCACTTTGCAGAGCGGAGTTGGGGTCCTTTACTTGCCAAACCATTGCAAGGGTTTCAGACAAAAGCCTTGTTACGACATTCTACACGTGTTCGAGATGATCATTTCTCTATACACGGAGCTTTAATTAGGGGAGCTGCTAAGAATGCAAACGAAACGAGGTCAAAACAGAAAAGTAGGCAAAAGATACAAGATAGAACCACACCGAAGACCAGGTCAGTCCGCGTCATGAATGAATCGAGGTCAAAAAAGAAAAGTAGGCAAAAGATACAAGATAGAACCGCACCGAAGACCAGGTCAGTCCGCGTCATGAATGTACCTAATCCGGTCGATATTATTGTCGTAGATAACTAATCTGAATCTGATACTTTCTATTTACTTACAGACCCATACATATTCAGCGTGTGCAACCGATGCCTAAACAGCTTCGACGATCGTCGATGCGACGCAAGGGCCAATCCTGGCTCGCTGATGCAATGATGTAGTTCCACATTTGGTTATTTATGTATTTAGAGCAAATGATAGTATCCAAGCTTCGACAAAGCTTAGAGTTATTGCGGAAATCTGACGAGCTCTAGCGTACCTAGATAGCGTGGGCGCGTGGCGCGTCAGTATGTAACGTTTCTGTACGTGGGCAGTACATGGGTAGGAATCAGCTAGCCAGATTTTTTGTACATAGAGGGTTATGTTCCCCACCAAAGAGGCCTCATTCTCGCTTTTTGGTTAGTTCAAACTTTGGATAATGTGAGAATAGACTGGGGCAAATACAAAAACTGTGGGGTGAAATTTGTGTTGAGCATAATTTTAACACCTTTCTCTTCCACACTCTATAGTTTATATAATTATATCCCTTAGGATATTTTGTTTGCCGAGTCTTAATTGGGTTGGCGTTAGGGGGGCTTGCGCTCTTCGACTCCAAGAAGGTAGCAGCTGTTCGGCCCCTCAAATTGAAATATCCTGGATAATTTTTTTTCACTGTAGATTAGGCGGGGACAATTTAATCTATTTTATTTTAATTCTGTGTATGGCCAGTGCCAAACCACAGTCATATCCCTACGGGAGGTTAACCAGGGTCTAGACCTGGTTTAAGAATCTTAACCAGGAATAGACCTGGATTAGCGCTGTGCCGCTAATGGATGCCATAGACGCCGCCAACCGTCTAACCCTTGCATCAGGATCATCAACTGGACCAATATGATCAATGTTGACCGTTGGTTTGGGCCGCGGTAGTGTGTGTGGGGTTGTGGTGTGGCCTCATCACATGGCACCGGCCATCATCTTTTTCGGTCGTCATCAAGCAGTTGTGGTGATGGTTACGTCAACCATAAACGTCCGTCTCGCCTCCTCATCATAACGCGTTGATACTACATAAACATGGGAATGTTTCGGCGCCGGTATTCCTTCAAGTGGGGATTGTATTCATGCTATATTCGATAATCGCCACTCGGTATTATTTTCCGGCCACAATATTTATCGTCGATGATCGACAAATCAAATGATTTGGATAGCCAACACACGGTACAGCAGGCAGCAGAAGTGAACAATAAAGTATTATGGATAATTAGGGCTTGTGGAATGGGCACAACTATCGATGTTATGATGCGTCAAGTGTTCGTCTTCAGAATGGCAACTCACAACTTCACTCATTATTTCTGCAAATACGGAGAAGAATAGTGTTGTTTCATGTTTAAATATTTGATAGTGGCGGAAACAGTGCGAAGTGAGGGGCAGTGGGAAGTACTGAGTGGGAAGTACCCCATAATCATGCAGAGGAGTGTATACTGAATGATATCTACTGGTGGGGGATACAAATGTGAAATTTATTCACTGCGCTGAAACAACGCTCATTTGATTATCATATCTCATAATCGTCCATCGAATCGATCACAATTATATCAAATACAATAAGGCACAGTGCAATGTATGCAGTTCACTGTTTTAAGTATTTAATTGCATATAATGCAAAGATTTACCTTCCTTCCAGCACGTTTCAACTCTAAAATAGCGGGAATATCACGCCATCAAGGGCAAAATATCTGTTGAAATCATAGTAATAGCAAGCCCATGATATCTTCTGACGTCGACGATCATTGGTTCTGGATATAGAAGCATTCTGCGTTGTGCGTAGGCTGCTATTGCAGTGGACACCATGGTAGACATGGTCAAGATCTGCTGGTGGTATCTGGTCTACGCGTACATTAGCTAGTATTACGTACTTATTTACTCTTTCTTAACCAGGTTTAGCCCTTCCCGCCATTTCCTACCGCGGTAGAACTACGCACAAAAAACCGTAGGGATATACGTCCGGCCATGTGGTGGTCTTGTTGATGATGGAGGATGAGAACCCTCCCGCCCAAATTCGTATGAGTTCCTACGCGCGTATAAAACTATTTTTCTCAAATCAAAACAAAGCTTAGCTCTCTGCGGATTTGAGCTCAGCTCGCTCTCAGCTTTTCACATCTGAATCTGTACCCCATTTGTTCACAGCACAAATATTCGCTGAGAACGAGCATCCTGGAAATACCTCCTGCAGATGCTTCGCCGCTGTGTCAGTGGTTGATAACCATAAGTCGTTTCTGCTGGTGCGCTAACGGAATATGGTCAATGGCGGCAGTCGTTG
Source organism: Skeletonema tropicum (assembly GCA_037178625.1). Taxonomy (NCBI): domain Eukaryota; phylum Bacillariophyta; class Thalassiosirophyceae; order Thalassiosirales; family Thalassiosiraceae; genus Skeletonema; species Skeletonema tropicum. Next base: position 1,356,466 of record CM074137.1, read on the forward strand.
GTGCCTTCCACACGCTTTGGGCACTGTATGCTACACCTCGATGGGCAAGACGCAATTTTATCTTCCAGAATGCAAGAACCATGGCCGCAGTATACGTTCTAGGAGCTCCTAATTTTGGTTTAATGTTGATTGGAACCATAACAGGAGTCATGGGCAATATTTTATCTCAAGAGGGACACCAACGAAGAGATTGGATTGCAGCACTGCTAGGATTAGGTGTAGGCCTCTGTGTTGCTGTTGCATTTGTCCTGTGCTCGGGAAGTTTGATCAGCAAGACAGTTAGACCCTGGAAGATTGCAAATGATCACTTGATGAAGGCAAAGCGACATCATTCTGCGACTGGAGTTTCTATCGACGATTTCTACGATAACTATGATTATGGCAACATTGCCAACGACAAGATGAATGAACCTGATTTTGAAATTCCAGACGTCCACGCAGCGGGCCTGGCAGGACTAAATATGATAGCAGCATCGCAACTTTTGACTGATGCAGGGCTTACACTTGAGAAGATGCAAAGGGTGAACAACGAAGTACTGCTGGATACTCTTATCAAAAGCGCTGGGGTCGACAAAGCTGGTGATCGGCTGGAAATTATTCTTTACGTTAGGGATGCCGCGGTTGTGTCTGACTCGCCTCTGGAGACATAACACAGTATGGACTTATGGATCATAAGGAATACCATCAATTTATAGGTTAAGCCCCATAGTACAATTATTACTCGATGCAATCGCTAGATCACATTCCACATAAATTTCACTTGCAGACACAAAACACCTTTGCAATCTCACCGCATCAGACTGAGAACTGTAATATTTCTTTCCTCTCGCGCAGTAACCCTCAAAAGCCGCGTTATCTCGTCAGCTTTTGATTTGCGAGTTTTCGTACCATTCACAGCAACAATGATATCTCCTACAAATAGTAGTCCCTCCACAGGTGAGTTTGGTTTTATTGTGTGGATAGCAGGACCATACCCTTGAGTATTGGCAATTAAGACCTTTAATTTGCCCGGAGGGCAAATGACGTTACGTTGAACTCGAGACGACATGTCAGTCGGAGAGACAGCTCTCCTTCCAACTTCTACCCCCGTGTTCGACTGAAACGGTGTGGAAAAGTAGCCAGCAGTAGGTGATATTGAAGATGCCGTTTCTTTTGAGCCACTCGTCTTGAGGTCTTGTTGTTGCTCTCGCTGCTTACTTCGATACCTCACAACAAACAGGATCACCAGTGCGAGCAAACCGGCCCCACCCGCAGCGATACCAGCGATCATAGCAACTGACGAGCCACTGTTTTCTTTGGTTGTAATCACATTACCCTCAGCCACGCCAACGACTTTGACTGCTGACAGAGCAGGAAACATTGCCTCGTTGAAATCAGTGACGACTTTTGCCTCTTCTTTCTTCAACAACCTGACGAATTGATCTCCTTGCGTTTTAAAAGCACCAGCAAGCTTATTTTCAAATTGAACTTGCTCTTTTGTTTTGATATTGCGAGTTGGTAGTGCTACTCCGGTCACATCAACTTCGACCTCCAAGGTGGAACCAACAATACTCTCAACCTGTTCTAAATTACGCAAACGCTTACGTCCACTTATGACGGACTGGTCTATCACTGCACATTTGATGTAGGAAATTGGAGGAACAGCAATGGCAAGCTGCTCATTTAAAAACGTGTCACAAACATCTTCGAATAGCTTCAAGGAGTTATCATCCATTGTAGATTCGATGTTGCTTAACATGACGTGAATTTGTGAGTTCAATTGGATGAGACCAGATGATGACGATGATGACGATGATGACGTCGCTTGTTCTTCAGAATCAGCAGGTGCCCCATTTGCTGTACTCAAGGCCGAAGGACTATTTGTTGGAATAAGTGTCGTTTCTTTCTCGGTTGGACTACTGACAGGAACATTTGTTACTGATGGCGACGGACGAGATGGTCGCACATATACAGCAGTTGGAGAGTATGTCATGGGTTCAAAGACCAAACCACCAGACGAAATATTCCAACCATCCTCATCATCGGTGTCTTCATCTTCATCTGCTACATCCTGTTCAAATGCAGCAAGAACTGTATCAAAGTCGCTTGTTCGGATTCCTACATCAACGTCCAATGCCTCTTGTCCGGCCCGCAAATTCAAATTCTCAGTCGCACACTTTCGTTGCCCACTACATGAAAAAGAACCTTCCATAGAACTGCTATCATATCTGACATAATAACATGCCCTTCCCTGCTCTGCGGGCACAGTGAACAAATATTTTCCATTTTCATCAGTGAGTTGATAGCCTAAATTCTTTCCGGTATCACATGACCATAACTCCGCCACGACGATTATCGCAGTATTTGAAATTGGATTAATACTACCATCTCCTTGATCTACATCAAGCTGTCCATTTCCATTGATGTCAAAGAAGGCGGTTCCACCAATGGAAACTGTGTTAGATGCATCGTCTTGTAGGAGACGATCACTTAAAAGTCTGTGTTGTGCTGGCTGCGGTTCATATTTTATTACTGTCGGTATTCTTCGTGTGCCTACGCTGTTGACAGCGGCAGCGGCGACGGCGACCTTGGCAACGACAGCGGTGACAATCTGCTTCATTGGTGTTTTATTGGTGCTAGTACAGGAGTACGAAGTGGTACTAATCGCTCGCATCAATCGGCCACCGGCCACAGTGCATTACACAAGAATGATGAGAGTTTCAAATAAAATCGGCGGTTTTCTTGCACCAGATAGGCGCCAATACAAAGCCAAAATTCGAGTGTTTTCTCGTTTACAGCATTATGCCCACGCTCACAACATCTTACAGATCAGACAACATGTTAGCGGAAACTCTCGAACAATCCAGCAGCATACGAAGCTGTACCTATAGTTACGTCAGAAATGTGACAAAAATCACATTCTGGCCGGTACGGAGGTCTCTCAAAGCTAGTGATTTGTTAGGTGGCGCCATTTGTGGCCAAGTACTCTGTCACATTGACGGGTACGGCGCTAGTTAAATTTGCTAGCAGAGCGCGGGTACGAGGGCTTGATTTGTCATTCTCGGAGTAACTTTTTTTTGCCAGAAAAGTGACAACTGTCTGCGTAGGAACTTCTACAGAATGTGATTTTGTCATTCTGGAGCGGGCTTCTGTAAAGCCTGTAACGCACCATGATATTTTGAGCCGCTGGTAGCATCACGTCAAAAGCACAAGACCATCACCATGGTCAAAGCAGCATCGTCGACGAGTAGCAATGAGAAAGAGCAAGAAGCAGCCGCCTGTTAGAGGGCGGCGGCCAGCAGTATCTTAGCAACAAATCAAGTTCAAAAAAACAGTGGCGGCAAGTGGCGGCGGCGGCAGCAGCTTCGGTGTGGACGGAGGCACCGTCGATTTCGATGCAGGCGGGTTGGAATTCACTGTCTACAATGAATCAACAATGAAAGAAAAAGGGAAGCACTAAGCTTCCTAATTTATGGATTTCATGACAGCCTTCCATGGAAAAAGATGGTGATGTGTGCGTGTTTGATTTCCAGGCTCTCAAATGGATGCTCGAGTGAGGAATGTGAAGTGTGGAATCACATGGTCGTGCGGTGAGGGGTAGAAACCAGCAATACTTGTAGCAGCCCGATGCTGCTGCACGCTTTTGGACTGAATATTATAGACTCGGTCGCAATGGGAGCAAGACCTGCCATACAATTCACTCGGTGTGAACGAAATCAAGATAATGAAACTCGATAGAAATATTCGAGAAGAAAGTTGTTTAGGACTGTATGGAGCGTCTATGTGATAAAGGAATTCATTACGATGTTGCGATGGACGAGATAAGAGAGTTTTATGGATATGAAACGGAATCAACGAAGATAGTTGATGCCATGCTAAAAGACAGGCAATGATACAATGTAGAAGGCGGGATTCATCCCAATCTCTGCCGACATAAGTCTATATTAACAGTATATAATGTTTTTATTCGAGCAAATTCTTTGTTGCTTTCATTTTGGCGTGTCCGTAGTATTGAGGTTCTGCCTGGCTGCTCACCCACCAAGCCCCCTAGCCTAGTGGAAACCTACCTTGTGAGACTCCCATCTCAAATCTGTCATTTTCTACGTTATCATAACTCATACGTACGGTCTAGGTACATTGCTTGTAACAGTGTCGCTTGACACGCTAAATTGTATGAGTCCCGTCTGTTTGATTATATTGGCGCGCGGCGGCGGGGCAAGCTTCTCCCGGCTTTCGTGCTTCTATTCTTTGCTGCACGAAATATCGTACTCTTTCTGCACAAATGAAAATAAGAGCGGTATTAAGAACTTGTTTTCTGTCATATTCTGCTAAGCAGCTTCTTCTTTATTTCTCTATGAATTCTTTCTCATTACTTTCGTAGGAAAGGGGTTAGACGTCCAAAGGCAGGGGCTCTATTGGATAAAGAGGTAACATACATCAAGGAAATGACGCATAAGGCGCACGCTACTTCACCGAATGCGTACTTCTATGGCTAAGTGCAGGGTCAGCCTAGCCAGGATGCTCGTTCTCAGCGAATATTTGTGCTGTGAACAAATGGGGTACAGATTCAGATGTGAAAAGCTGAGAGCGAGCTGAGCTCAAATCCGCAGAGAGCTAAGCTTTGTTTTGATTTGAGAAAAATAGTTTTATACGCGCGTAGGAACTCATACGAATTTGGGCGGGAGGGTTCTCATCCTCCATCATCAACAAGACCACCACATGGCCGGACGTATATCCCTACGGTTTTTTGTGCGTAGTTCTACCGCGGTAGGAAATGGCGGGAAGGGCTAAACCTGGTTAAGAAAGAGTAAATAAGTACGTAATACTAGCTAATGTACGCGTAGACCAGATACCACCAGCAGATCTTGACCATGTCTACCATGGTGTCCACTGCAATAGCAGCCTACGCACAACGCAGAATGCTTCTATATCCAGAACCAATGATCGTCGACGTCAGAAGATATCATGGGCTTGCTATTACTATGATTTCAACAGATATTTTGCCCTTGATGGCGTGATATTCCCGCTATTTTAGAGTTGAAACGTGCTGGAAGGAAGGTAAATCTTTGCATTATATGCAATTAAATACTTAAAACAGTGAACTGCATACATTGCACTGTGCCTTATTGTATTTGATATAATTGTGATCGATTCGATGGACGATTATGAGATATGATAATCAAATGAGCGTTGTTTCAGCGCAGTGAATAAATTTCACATTTGTATCCCCCACCAGTAGATATCATTCAGTATACACTCCTCTGCATGATTATGGGGTACTTCCCACTCAGTACTTCCCACTGCCCCTCACTTCGCACTGTTTCCGCCACTATCAAATATTTAAACATGAAACAACACTATTCTTCTCCGTATTTGCAGAAATAATGAGTGAAGTTGTGAGTTGCCATTCTGAAGACGAACACTTGACGCATCATAACATCGATAGTTGTGCCCATTCCACAAGCCCTAATTATCCATAATACTTTATTGTTCACTTCTGCTGCCTGCTGTACCGTGTGTTGGCTATCCAAATCATTTGATTTGTCGATCATCGACGATAAATATTGTGGCCGGAAAATAATACCGAGTGGCGATTATCGAATATAGCATGAATACAATCCCCACTTGAAGGAATACCGGCGCCGAAACATTCCCATGTTTATGTAGTATCAACGCGTTATGATGAGGAGGCGAGACGGACGTTTATGGTTGACGTAACCATCACCACAACTGCTTGATGACGACCGAAAAAGATGATGGCCGGTGCCATGTGATGAGGCCACACCACAACCCCACACACACTACCGCGGCCCAAACCAACGGTCAACATTGATCATATTGGTCCAGTTGATGATCCTGATGCAAGGGTTAGACGGTTGGCGGCGTCTATGGCATCCATTAGCGGCACAGCGCTAATCCAGGTCTATTCCTGGTTAAGATTCTTAAACCAGGTCTAGACCCTGGTTAACCTCCCGTAGGGATATGACTGTGGTTTGGCACTGGCCATACACAGAATTAAAATAAAATAGATTAAATTGTCCCCGCCTAATCTACAGTGAAAAAAAATTATCCAGGATATTTCAATTTGAGGGGCCGAACAGCTGCTACCTTCTTGGAGTCGAAGAGCGCAAGCCCCCCTAACGCCAACCCAATTAAGACTCGGCAAACAAAATATCCTAAGGGATATAATTATATAAACTATAGAGTGTGGAAGAGAAAGGTGTTAAAATTATGCTCAACACAAATTTCACCCCACAGTTTTTGTATTTGCCCCAGTCTATTCTCACATTATCCAAAGTTTGAACTAACCAAAAAGCGAGAATGAGGCCTCTTTGGTGGGGAACATAACCCTCTATGTACAAAAAATCTGGCTAGCTGATTCCTACCCATGTACTGCCCACGTACAGAAACGTTACATACTGACGCGCCACGCGCCCACGCTATCTAGGTACGCTAGAGCTCGTCAGATTTCCGCAATAACTCTAAGCTTTGTCGAAGCTTGGATACTATCATTTGCTCTAAATACATAAATAACCAAATGTGGAACTACATCATTGCATCAGCGAGCCAGGATTGGCCCTTGCGTCGCATCGACGATCGTCGAAGCTGTTTAGGCATCGGTTGCACACGCTGAATATGTATGGGTCTGTAAGTAAATAGAAAGTATCAGATTCAGATTAGTTATCTACGACAATAATATCGACCGGATTAGGTACATTCATGACGCGGACTGACCTGGTCTTCGGTGCGGTTCTATCTTGTATCTTTTGCCTACTTTTCTTTTTTGACCTCGATTCATTCATGACGCGGACTGAACTGGTCTTCGGTGTGGTTCTATCTTGTATCTTTTGCCTACTTTTCTGTTTTGACCTCGTTTCGTTTGCATTCTTAGCAGCTCCCCTAATTAAAGCTCCGTGTATAGAGAAATGATCATCTCGAACACGTGTAGAATGTCGTAACAAGGCTTTTGTCTGAAACCCTTGCAATGGTTTGGCAAGTAAAGGACCCCAACTCCGCTCTGCAAAGTGACCCTCTTGAATATTGTCGCCTCGCTCCTGCATTGTGAAAAGAGTGATAGTGGGAATCCGAAAGTTATTCATAATTGGACGAAGCATCTGACGAGAATATAATTTTGATTTTGTGAAACTTACAAGCATCTTCCGTAATATCCTCCACAAATTCATGTCCTGCTGGAAGATATTCTTAGTTCTCACCGCGAAGATCCCTCCGTAGCATTGTTGAACTAAAGAATAGGGGGGCGGGGAAAAATTCAGAGCTTCATAGAAATCCCCAAGAGTTTTGTATTTAGATCGGAAAGGCACGCCATCTCCAGTTTTATAGTCTTGTTCCCCCTTGTTATAACCTTTCAGTTGTTGCTCACGAAGTTTTTTGACAACGTGATACGCTGATATCTCACTCCCTTGAACAATATCCAGACCACATGCAAACCCATTCACAGAAGAGGCGATTCGAGCAAGTGACTTCAGGCTAGTTCGACGGAACTCGGGACCCTGATGAATACGAACCATTGTAGTATCTTTCAAGAATACAACGATCGAGTTGTCTTGTGTGGCATCTTTAGTTGTAACAAGTTGTGGAAGAATATTAGTGATGTAGTGTGCATAGGCATGGTCACATCGTCCGACGTTTGGTAGCACTACAGTGACTGCCTCATTTGGTGCTCCTTTCACCACCTGACCACACTTGCTAATCACATGAATGCTTGCAATATTTGTGAACCCTTTAAGATATTTGGGCATCCAGTCAAGAGACCATTTGCAATGAGAGACAACGATGTGAATCTTAACATGAGTCACTTCTTCTTCCGATGGCATGCCTGGGTAACGATTACCACGCCACAGCCCCCCGCATATTTTGTCTTCATTACAATCGACACAAGTGCAATTTGTTACCACAGGAGCAGAAGGAATAGAAGATTCAGGCTTGTCGAAACCTTTATCAATATTTTTCACAGACAAAGAGATGACCTTGAATTGAAAGAAAAGTAAAACAACGATGCCAACCATGATCAATGTCTGGTAATAGCGAAGAGAACATTTCTTCTTCTTCAATGCCCGTGCCATGTTATCTTATTCTGGTTGGTTCTTCTGTACTATAAGTATAAGTATGAACGTCAGTTGCCCTCTAGCCTTAAGGTCGAACACAAGTAAAAAAACGCTAATAAAAGTTGGCCGTTTGTTAGGCAAAATGGGCTGGTAGGTCTACAATAGGAATTGGTATATCCTCATGCGAACTCAAAAACGGCCGTTTTAAGTCACGCACCACCTCGCCCAACGACTTCGGACTGCACTGTCTCACACTTTTTCACCGCGATAAACGGCCAAATACACAACCACAGCACAACCACCATGATGCCATTGTGGACTGCCTAGTAGTGCAAAATCGACACTGTACCATAGGGTACTTTTGAAGTTGGAGGCGGAGGAGCCAATTTGTAGATCCCCTTCGAAAAAGTACCCTATGGTTCGACAAATCATAGGGGAAACTATTTTTCCCCGCGACGTAACGGAAATTGGTTGATGCAACTGATGCTGTGGACTACTGCCTTAGGTAATCATCATTACCACCATTTACGATGCCACCACGACGCAACAATCGATACTATACATCCATAGGGAGGCATCGGTGTCTTGGTAGCTGCTGCTTCGCCCGATTACGTCGTCCGGAACGTCGGTTACTTGATGTCAACAAATTTCAAATAATTTTTTACATCAACGCTACTGCGCAGCAAAGAGGGGCAATAAACCATTTCCAAAGGTAACCAACCCGATCCCTCGACTCCAATATCATTATAGACGACGGCTTAGCACTCTGGAGCGGAAGGAAAGGCTGTACAACGTTGCCTACGCGGTGCAAAAATATACACAAATTGTCGTTTCCGTCGAAAACAACAATCAACTGACAATTTAATGAAAACGGCGTGGATATCGATTGAAGAAGCATTGATATATCATTATTATGATAGTATACATCCATGGAAGCAACATTAATAATGTTTGTTGAGGGGAATAGCATATTTATCAAGTATTACTTATTTGATAATTTACATAAAATACCACAAATAATAACACAGTATATCTGATATTAAACTCTAACATGATGCACCACCAACACATTGAAGTCTTCTGTTGTGTTTATATGATCGTATGGTACAAGGATAACCACTCATTTGTTATTATTGGTTCTTTACAAAGTTAATTATTGCATACACTCTGGGTAGAAAAATAGATTGCCTCTCACTGATGAAATGTGCTTGATCATGTACAAGTTGATGTTTGTGAACAGTTTAGGTAGCAAAAGACGTCCCCCAAGTAATATATATCAATTGAATGCGAGGAAACCCTCGCCTTTGCTGTGTATCACCACGTAAACGTCCGTGGGAGGGGTGAAGGGAGGTAAAAGTTGTGGATTTTATGCCGTCGATGGCGACGTTAATTTCTTCATTTTCGATCAACCAACTGAGTATTGCTGTCGTTCCCACATAGATTATGATGTAAAAGATTGGATAAGCTGAGTATCATAGGTGTATTCATCAGATGTGCAAAACTGTGGCCATAGGAGTGGAGGACATCATGGTGAGGGTGTAAAAGATGACATTCGGAGGGTGGATTTGAGTGGTACCGTTTAGCGAATTTGAGGTTACGATAGGAATCGTGCCTCTAGCTACGGCCAAAATAGCGATTTGTACGTAGGAATAGTAGTAAGAATTACTTGTGTTCGACCTTAAGCATCTACGAATCAAATACACCGAGCCAACCAAGCTAGAGGGCTGATTTGAGCGTCCACTAGGGTGTGTTGTGGTAGGGTCTTTGTAGACGACCAATAACCAGCCTTTTACTATTACTATTACGCATGATCTCAGGGCAAATCGGATAGACTCGCCAAAAACTCTTTTGCTTCACCTCATTCACTGCAAACGAAAAGGCTAAAAGGTGGTCACAGGGGGTCATAATTAAGCCGTCACGGCCACTCTGCGTGACCTTGACCCTTGCTTGACCACAAGATACGTAGGAAAGTCGATGGCTCTGTAGAATTTGCACGTAGGAATTCAGTAAGACCAAATGGTCTCAAAAATAAAATGGTCTCAAAATTGGTTTGATCACAAAACATGTTGATCATGGCAATACGACGCCCTAGAGTAAAGGCAGTTATAGCACTGTAGTGACCATATATGAATCCAAACATTTTAGGCGATGGTGTTAGCCAAAATTTAATGTGCCGGCAAACTAATTTCTAATTTGCTCAAAAGTGGTGTTTTTGAGACAATTTTCACTGAACGACATACTCCTACATGGCTACTTAGGAATAGTCTTCTCTTCGAAAGGGTATTGTACGATACTGGTTAACTCATCACGCACCGCACTCCGCTATCTACGGGCACTAAGAATGGGCTGCGTATCGCAGACAGACCACTCATATCATCCCGTTTTAGCGTAATGGAATTTCAAAAGGGTGAAATTTCACTACTGCAACTTTCGTGAAATTTACAGGGTGAAAGTTGCACCAATTTTGGCCAACAATGAAATTTCACAAAAATTCTGGCGCGAACGGATGGTACTGAACCAACACGTAGCACAAAAATAACCTAAGACCCTTCATTCCACCAACCACCAAACCCCAAAGAACACCACGCACCATCCAGATGATGAGTTTGTCAACTCAGCGGAGAGTAACTCTTCACCAAAATGCTGGCGACTAACAATGCAGTATTACTTATTCCTTCGTAGTAATTCAGCTTACATGCGTGTTCCTGCATTGGCATGTACCAGATGATTTTGGGCGCGGATGGCTCTTATTTTGGGTGCGGGTATGTGCACAAATCAACTTTTTGTTCACTCTGCCGTCTACCACACTTCCATCGCTTCCATCTTTGGAACAGCTGCAACAGAACAACAAGTCTTTTAGTATCAAAAATGTGGTACAGTATGTGGAATCAACTGGTGCTATTTCTGGTCGCATCACGTGGTTTGAATGTTATGCAGGATCATCTGACTTCTATCGATTGGTTGCTAAGCCTCTAATGTCTATGGGAACTGTCGGATCGATGGATTGTGAGCGTAGGGCCAAACCTCTGAAGAACAGCATTCTTGTGAAGGATAGGAATAGGATGAAGGATCCAACTGGTGTTGCACTTCTTCGAGGGAAGGAAAACCTCCGTCATATCATGGATGCGAAGAAGATGCTTGGAAAGAAGCTTGCTGACAGTCTCTCTTAGAGTGATGTGTTGACTGCAGAGTGCAAAGTATTACGACTATCTCAGGATAAGCTAGAGTGAAATTTAATCCCTTGAAATTTCTGAAATTTCTGAAATTTCAACCTGCAATTTTCAACCCCCTCCAAAAATGGTGAAATTCCATTACGCTATCCCGTTTCCCGTTTGTTCTTCTTCTATGTATGAGAGGTACAGTAGATTCGAAGTACGTACAGTTAGCTAGTAGCAAAATTCAAAATTCAAAATCGGTCGCATGTCGGAAGGCTTGCCGCACTCTCAAAATGTACTCGGGTGACGATGTAGGTGAAATCCAAAATGAAGAGCACCTAGATGTACGTGAATTGTGATGCGAGCGATTAGTACCACTTCGTACTCCTGTACTAGCACCAATAAAACACCAATGAAGCAGATTGTCACCGCTGTCGTTGCCAAGGTCGCCGTCGCCGCTGCCGCTGTCAACAGCGTAGGCACACGAAGAATACCGACAGTAATAAAATATGAACCGCAGCCAGCACAACACAGACTTTTAAGTGATCGTCTCCTACAAGACGATGCATCTAACACAGTTTCCATTGGTGGAACCGCCTTCTTTGACATCAATGGAAATGGACAGCTTGATGTAGATCAAGGAGATGGTAGTATTAATCCAATTTCAAATACTGCGATAATCGTCGTGGCGGAGTTATGGTCATGTGATACCGGAAAGAATTTAGGCTATCAACTCACTGATGAAAATGGAAAATATTTGTTCACTGTGCCCGCAGAGCAGGGAAGGGCATGTTATTATGTCAGATATGATAGCAGTTCTATGGAAGGTTCTTTTTCATGTAGTGGGCAACGAAAGTGTGCGACTGAGAATTTGAATTTGCGGGCCGGACAAGAGGCATTGGACGTTGATGTAGGAATCCGAACAAGCGACTTTGATACAGTTCTTGCTGCATTTGAACAGGATGTAGCAGATGAAGATGAAGACACCGATGATGAGGATGGTTGGAATATTTCGTCTGGTGGTTTGGTCTTTGAACCCATGACATACTCTCCAACTGCTGTATATGTGCGACCATCTCGTCCGTCGCCATCAGTAACAAATGTTCCTGTCAGTAGTCCAACCGAGAAAGAAACGACACTTATTCCAACAAATAGTCCTTCGGCCTTGAGTACAGCAAATGGGGCACCTGCTGATTCTGAAGAACAAGCGACGTCATCATCGTCATCATCGTCATCATCTGGTCTCATCCAATTGAACTCACAAATTCACGTCATGTTAAGCAACATCGAATCTACAATGGATGATAACTCCTTGAAGCTATTCGAAGATGTTTGTGACACGTTTTTAAATGAGCAGCTTGCCATTGCTGTTCCTCCAATTTCCTACATCAAATGTGCAGTGATAGACCAGTCCGTCATAAGTGGACGTAAGCGTTTGCGTAATTTAGAACAGGTTGAGAGTATTGTTGGTTCCACCTTGGAGGTCGAAGTTGATGTGACCGGAGTAGCACTACCAACTCGCAATATCAAAACAAAAGAGCAAGTTCAATTTGAAAATAAGCTTGCTGGTGCTTTTAAAACGCAAGGAGATCAATTCGTCAGGTTGTTGAAGAAAGAAGAGGCAAAAGTCGTCACTGATTTCAACGAGGCAATGTTTCCTGCTCTGTCAGCAGTCAAAGTCGTTGGCGTGGCTGAGGGTAATGTGATTACAACCAAAGAAAACAGTGGCTCGTCAGTTGCTATGATCGCTGGTATCGCTGCGGGTGGGGCCGGTTTGCTCGCACTGGTGATCCTGTTTGTTGTGAGGTATCGAAGTAAGCAGCGAGAGCAACAACAAGACCTCAAGACGAGTGGCTCAAAAGAAACGGCATCTTCAATATCACCTACTGCTGGCTACTTTTCCACACCGTTTCAGTCGAACACGGGGGTAGAAGTTGGAAGGAGAGCTGTCTCTCCGACTGACATGTCGTCTCGAGTTCAACGTAACGTCATTTGCCCTCCGGGCAAATTAAAGGTCTTAATTGCCAATACTCAAGGGTATGGTCCTGCTATCCACACAATAAAACCAAACTCACCTGTGGAGGGACTACTATTTGTAGGAGATATCATTGTTGCTGTGAATGGTACGAAAACTCGCAAATCAAAAGCTGACGAGATAACGCGGCTTTTGAGGGTTACTGCGCGAGAGGAAAGAAATATTACAGTTCTCAGTCTGATGCGGTGAGATTGCAAAGGTGTTTTGTGTCTGCAAGTGAAATTTATGTGGAATGTGATCTAGCGATTGCATCGAGTAATAATTGTACTATGGGGCTTAACCTATAAATTGATGGTATTCCTTATGATCCATAAGTCCATACTGTGTTATGTCTCCAGAGGCGAGTCAGACACAACCGCGGCATCCCTAACGTAAAGAATAATTTCCAGCCGATCACCAGCTTTGTCGACCCCAGCGCTTTTGATAAGAGTATCCAGCAGTACTTCGTTGTTCACCCTTTGCATCTTCTCAAGTGTAAGCCCTGCATCAGTCAAAAGTTGCGATGCTGCTATCATATTTAGTCCTGCCAGGCCCGCTGCGTGGACGTCTGGAATTTCAAAATCAGGTTCATTCATCTTGTCGTTGGCAATGTTGCCATAATCATAGTTATCGTAGAAATCGTCGATAGAAACTCCAGTCGCAGAATGATGTCGCTTTGCCTTCATCAAGTGATCATTTGCAATCTTCCAGGGTCTAACTGTCTTGCTGATCAAACTTCCCGAGCACAGGACAAATGCAACAGCAACACAGAGGCCTACACCTAATCCTAGCAGTGCTGCAATCCAATCTCTTCGTTGGTGTCCCTCTTGAGATAAAATATTGCCCATGACTCCTGTTATGGTTCCAATCAACATTAAACCAAAATTAGGAGCTCCTAGAACGTATACTGCGGCCATGGTTCTTGCATTCTGGAAGATAAAATTGCGTCTTGCCCATCGAGGTGTAGCATACAGTGCCCAAAGCGTGTGGAAGGCACCAACGACTGCCGCCATTGACCATATTCCGTTAGCGCACCAGCAGAAACGACTTATGGTTATCAACCACTGACACAGCGGCGAAGCATCTGCAGGAGGTATTTCCAAGAAGAGAGATGTTTCGATGGCCAGGACTCCGACCAGCGAATAATACAGGCAGTTGACATTGAGATAACTATCATACATGCTAGGAATGTCGTCTAAATCCTCAGGTTGTATCCAATGTCCATTCTTTGTGAGTACAGGATCCATAGGAGCGTTTAAAACACTGAGCGCTTGTAGGATACCAAACCCCATCGGTGGGTCCCATTGAGAATCGGTAGCTTCGACACGAGCCAACTCATTCTTCAGTGCTTCTTCGTTGTCATCGATTCTCTTGACGTCCCGCCTACTGACATCGGAAATATGGCCAGAGCGTTTTTGCTGATGCTTCTGCTTTACTCTCTTTCTGTTCGTTGTCCTAATCATATCTGATGTGTGTGTCCGAACGGGGCGAGATTCAAATAATACTGAAATACAGGAAAGTGAGGAGCCTGGAAGTTCAATAGATTGCAATGCAGGAAATTTCCATTAGGAGTAGATAGAGGGCTACTGCAGGAAAAAAATCAGAGCTGGCTCTGATTTAATTTTTTTGCGCGCGCCCCGCATCAACTAGCAAAACACTAACAAAACAGACAAAACAACCATGTGAGCATACCCTCCTAGAGCGCACCTGTAATCGTATTGAACCCAAACCAAATACGCGGAATGTCTTGAGGAGATGTATCCGAATGCAAATATAATTTAGGCGACCGAATTATATTGAGACGATAATGAGTTACAGACGTACCAAAAGTGCCTATTTTCGCTAGGCAATTCTAGTGATTCTATGTATGACGCATGCGTATATGAGCACCTATGCAGCCGCTGTAATGCGAGTATAGTGTATATGATGACTCCCAGCGGTTTAATCGAAAGGTAATAACATGTACTATCAACTTATGGCCGGTGCAGGTAGGTGGAGGGTCGATGTTGCGGCGTAGTAGGGCGTAGAGGCAACTACTGCAGTCGAGTTTTGTGTTTTGTGCGTAGTTTGTTAGCAAAAATCTCAAATCAGAGCTGGCTCTGATTTTTTTCCAGCTCTGATTTTTTTTGCGCGGTAGAGGGGCCATGCGACAAACGACAAACGAATATCACTGCCTCGATCTGGATATGAGGAGGCAACATCATGATGTAGAGCAAGAAGTTGAATGAGAGACAGAAGAGAGATGAGTCGCGGAAATTCTAGACTAATTCCCACGTTGATACTCTCGTAGAAAGCTCCTCCAATCTTCCTCTTCCTCTCTTTCCTCCCCCCCCTCTCTCCATTCCTGGGCAACCATTATTAAGTAGTTACTTCCAAACTTCCAGCTACGATATACGTTGTACACCAATAGCCTTACTGACCAATCGATCATAAGAGATGACAAGAGCACCCCTATCATGTTGCTGATCTGCTTGCTTGTGATCAGTCTTCAGGGGGTAGCTTCGTTTTCTACGCAGGCGACAAGTACAAAATCGACAAGACAACAACAACATGATGACGTAAAAACCACAAACTCTGTTGCTGATCGATCACCACACACACTAAACCTCTTCTCACTTCCACCCAAAGATGATAAATTCAAACTTCCAGGAGAGGCACTGGTTCGCGAGTGTTGGAGGTGGAAGGATTCCACATTGGGTGATGGACGAGATTACTTTGTGCCGAAACCAAAGGCACTGAAGGCGTTTCAGTCTCTCTTTCTAGGGATGGTGATTGACGTGGTGTACATTGACAATAGCGACGAGTGTACTCCGATAGAAGTCAAAATTTCAATGCCTTCATCGCATTCCAGTGTGAGATTGCCATTGCCATTACCATTACCATCAAGAGCTATTGACTCGTTTCTTGATCAGAGTGAAACATGCTCATGCAAATTTGAAGTTGTTGAGTGCGTTGCATTATCCAACTGCGCACGATTTGAAACCATCTTCGTATTGGAAGAGCAGACACAAGAAACAAACATAGATCAGAGGCAAAATATAACACAATTCACTGATATTGCTGGGAGGTACTTGACAGCATATCGTCTGCATCAACAAGTCTCTTCACAAAGAAGCAAGAGTTCTTCTCTGCTTGAACGTGCTGGATTGACATCATGGCTAGATTTACCTCAAGCCATTGATACACAATCTATTCTTGACAGCAATCTATCGGATAAGCAGTGCTCTGAAATCACGAGCTTGGCGCAACGTCTTTCATCGATGGATGGTGCTCTCAATCTCAGTTCTCATTTATCCCAAATTGCTGGTGGATTGGCCCCGAGGCCGAATAGACCAGATCGTGAAGTTATATTTCGACCCTACTCTTCGAGAGATGCTCATATTTTACTACAACTCAAGCGAACTGTAGAAGTTGTTTCAGTTGTAGATAGAGAAGAGGATGCAATAGAGAGCGGGAAGCGATCGAAGAAGAATAGCCGCGGGAGAATAAAAACTTTACTAGATGGTGCACTCTCTGCTGGAAAGGCAGCAAGGAATGAAGATATAGTTCCAGAAATCAAGCAGTTGAAAGAATATGGCTCCGATGGCACTCCACCTAAAGGAGTAGCAGACGTGGTTGCGCAGGCAGCCATTGAAAAGGCTATTCAACCATCGGTAGAGTCTTGTGTGGCACGACTGACTGCAATGGAGACAGCTGATGATATTACGCAGTTGAGACAACGAGTCAATGAAATAGCCTCGTCAATCAGCCAAGACGGCATAGATGGTCAGAGACTGACCAAGATGGCAAATGAACTACTCCATCAGCCAACAATACTTTTGAGAGAGGGCAAGCTATCAAGAAGAGAGATTGAAGATGTGGTCAACAGAATTGAACATGAACTGAGGTCACACTATTGAGTTGATCATGAAAAATTAACGTTAACACTTCGACATAACACGCGTATATATCCTGCCGGTCGATCGGGTGATAAAATTGAGACCTAACGCTTCGTCTGATGATACGGTTTAACTTACATCATGTGAGCTATACATTAATAATACTAAATCCTGCCAATCACTACTTAGTGATAGATCGGAGCCCGAATAATCGTTCCTTTACTATCCGCCACACCAATCGCCCTATCATCCATCTCCGGATTGTGAAATCCTCCCACCGGCTCCTCCACAAAGCAAGCAATATAATTCCCCTGATCATCCATCTGGGCTACATCCAACTGAATCATCTCACAACACTCCTCCGGAGTCTTCTCGGCACAATCCCAGGGGCCAATTTCATTCACTTCACCACCAACTCGCCACCCCCATGGATAGTAGATCATCCCATCAGCATATATTCCCTCCACGAGCGTCCCGTTAAGGTTGGTCGTGAGGACAACCTTGTAGTAACTGACATCGGTCTCTTCTCGAAGTTTCCGTACAGAGAGATTGAGGGAGGTGTGATTGTTGAAACTCTCGGAATTGACTGCGACGTAGGCATTGATTTTTTCTTGACAGACTGCGATTGTTTCACCTACGCATTCTTCGAATCGGTGCTTGCCCAACTGTAAAGTATAGAAGAAGAAAACACAAAGTCAATTAGCGAAAGTATAAAAGGGTTAAATGTAAAGAAGACACATAAGTCAAACACTCACAAAACGACTAGTCGGAGGTCCACGTCCCTTAGCACTCCATATATTCACCGAAGCTTCCCCACTTGCCACATCTTCCTCTAACATCCTCTTCCTCTCAATCTGCACCCGCTGCTTCTTATTCAAAGTACTACCCTTGAGACGAAGCTGCCTCGCTTGCAATTCTGCCTCCCAGACATTATCGCTGATGAGTTGCCTTCGATTTTCAGATGATGATGATGACTGCTCGTTGGATGTTAGGAAAGATAGGAATGACGATTCTTCTTCAATGGTGTAGAATGAGAGGATGCAGAATACGGATAGGATGAGAGCGATGCGGTTGTGTCTTGCCCGTGTGGACGGTGTGGTACCGTTGTTTCCCTTCACCATGGTGGCGTTGTTTTATGCGAGGGAATAGGCGGTGCGGATGGATTGCAAAACACTGATCGTGAGTCATTTTAGTGACCTTTTTGAGGAAAGCCAGGAGTCTTTGCCTTCTTGTGACCTCTTGTGAATCACGATAGCTGATAGTAGATGTCCATGCGGGACTCAATGACCCTCCTACAAAGTAGTCGAGTCAAAGATCGCAAGATGCACGCTCTCCATCTGCTCTCAGTCGAGTCAAAGATCGCAAGATGCTCTCATCTCCTCCGCGCGGCGAGGCGCGCGGTTTGCCGCCGCGCGCCGCCCTCCGCCTCACAAAAATGAAATGACGATGAAATCATCTTGTTGATATACGCTATGATAAAGCAGTACATAGTTTGTAATAATAGACAGAGGCAACCATGGCAACCGAAGAGCAACTCAAAGAAACCCTCTCCAAAATCTTACTCCAAGATGACGGCGAAGGAGTAGTCGACGGAATAGACGAAGACATCATCGACTACCTCTCCGGAATGCTCCACGAATCTGGCGTAGAAGATGTGGATGAAACTATCGTTCCTTTCTTAGAATCGTATGGATGTGATGAGGAGTTGGTTCAGGAAGTTTGTACGGCAGTTTCTTCTTGTGGTGATGCACAATCTGCAGATAATAACAATGGGGGTGCATCTACACTGGTAACCAATGGAGGCAATAACAACAGCAACGAACAATCATCATCCGGAGGAGCCATTAAATTAAAGCAAGGAATGATCTCCATGGCATCCACCCTCACCGAACAATCCGACGCCGAACTCGACGCCAATCGGTACATGTGGGGACAAGACAATAAAGTCATGGCCATGACGAATGAGCAACGTGATGCACATGATTCCACCACCTCGGCGAAGGATAAGCGGAAGCAACGGAAGGAATTGGAGGCAGCGAGACGGGAATATGAGGCCAAGATGGCTGTATTGAAGGCGCAGGAGGAGGGTGAGGCGGGTAAGGCGTCAGTGAGTCATATGGTCTTGCCGGATTATCGATCTGGAAGGAATGAGAAGGATATACATTTGAGGAATATATCGCTCAGTTTGGACAATGGGACGCCATTGTTGGATAATGGTGAATTGAAGTTGGCATACAATCGTAGATATGGATTGGTGGGAAAGAATGGAGTTGGAAAGACCACGTTATTAAAGGCGATTGCTGCATTTGATATTGAGGGTATGCCACGTCATCATCGTATCTTGCATGTGAGGCAAGAGTTGACACCGTCGGGTGGGGAGGTTAGTGTGTTGAATGCTGTGTTGGAGGCAGATGTGGAGAGAAACACTTTGCTGAAGGAAGAAAAGGTCTTGTTGAAGCGATTGGAGGGGGCAGATGGTGGAGGCGCAAAGACAGCAGCAGAAGGGTCAGCGTCGGCAGTGAAGGAAAAATTGGAGAAATTAAAGTCAGCTGATACTGCATCCGATGATTCCTTCAATGCTGATTTGAAACGATTGGAAGAGATCAACAACCGGTTGCAAATTCTAGGATCGGACTCGGCAGAGAGCCGTGCCTCAATGATCTTGTTTGGGTTGCAATTTACTGCATCAATGATTGAGGGTCCTACATCTGCACTGTCGGGAGGTTGGAGGATGAGAGTTGCGTTGGCTGCAGCTTTGTTTATTGAACCTGATTTGTTAATGTTGGATGAGCCTGTAAGTACTCATCAACCGTGCTGTGACTAAGTCGTTCTGTTGTTCTGATGTGCTACATTTGGAACCTTGACGCTCACATATTCTTGCATTATTCTCATCAGACTAACCATTTGGATCTTGAGGCCGTCCTATGGTTAGAATCATACCTGCGATCCTATCGGCATACAGTCATTGTGGTAAGTCACGACAGGTCATTCTTGAACGAGGTATGCACGGATACAATCGAATTCAAGGATAGAAAGCTGAACTACTACAAGGGTGACTACGATACTTATGTCAAAACGAGTGAAGAAAATGTAAAGAATGCCATGAGAGTGTACCAGGCTTACAAAGACAAGCGAGAGCACATGATGGAATTTATTATCAAATTTCGAGCTAGTGCCAATAGAGCGAAGCTTGTCCAAAGTCGCGTGAAGGCTGTTGAGAAGATGGATCTTGAAGCACCCGAGGAGCCGGTTGTGGAGCAGCTTTGGAGATTTAGCATTCCAAATCCTGGTCCTTTGGGACGTCCAATTATCGCTATTGATGACGTCTGGTTTGATTATGGTGCTGCTGACGCTAGTACGAAGAAGCCCAAGGAGGAGTGGATATTACAAAAGGTCAACTTTGGGATTGATCTGGAGAGTCGTTTTGGCATCCTAGGTCCAAACGGAGCTGGAAAGTCCACCTTGCTGAACCTCATTATGGATCGTCTCACGCCGAACAAAGGACAAATATCACGTAATGGAAACCTCCGCATCGGGCACTTTACCCAACACAGTGCCGACAAATTTGACTTGCAACTGTCTGCCGTGGAGAACATGCTCAACATTTTTGAGAAGGCGGACGATCAAGGAATGCGAAGTTGGCTTGGTAAGTTCCAAATCCAGGGGACTGATGCATTAAAGCCAATGATGATGCTTTCTGGTGGGCAGAAGAGTAGGGTTGCATTTGCATCTTTGGCCTATCAACAACCGCATGTGATTATCATGGATGAGCCGGTAAGTGAGCTCATTGAGCACTTCTTTGACATTTCAAATTCATACCTGTTTTCTTTTTATAGCTAGGCTAATGATTTCACTTGCTATCCTTTTTTCAGACTAACCACTTGGACATGGAGTCCATCGACGCCCTTGTCGAAGCAGTACAAGACTTCAACGGAGGTCTCGTCGTTGTAAGTCACGACGAACACTTCATTACCTCCACCTGTAAAGAATTATGGGTAGTTGGAAATGGAGTCGTGACGAAATGTCGTGGAGACTTTACCGAGTACAAAAAGGATACTTTGAAGCGTACAGAGAAGAGGATTGCGGATAGTGTCAAGAGTTTAAGCGCGATCAACAACTAGAGACACAGTGTGATGATTGACTACAACATATTGCTAACTTCTAATCTAATCATTGTGATACAAGCTCTCTATACTATCTTTTCTATTCAAATTTTGTTCATTCTTTCTACAATGCAAATAATATACATACAATAGCATATCACCACCTCGTATTTCCTCAGTTCAACAAACTACCCTTCATCAAATCATGCACATCTAAATTCTTCCCCGCCACGGTATGCATCACCAAAGTCGGAGGTTTCTTCCCCCGTCCCCCCTTCCGCTTTGCCATGGCATTCTTCTCCTCATTATCCAATGTAGTTTCTGTCAACTTTCGTTTCCTCGTCGTTGGCGGTGGTGGAAGAGGAGCAGCAGCCGCAGCATTACTAGACTGGTCACTACTTCCACCTAATAAAGCAGGGACACCAGTAAATCCCTTGGCAGTTGCAAACAATCCCCGTGCCGCCAATCGAATCTGCTCTTGTTCCACTTGCCTCACCTTATTCGCGGCATTTTGCTTCTCGACAACGGTATCATGTTGCATCCCTCTACCGGTACGTTTGTGATGTAATTCCATTGCCGCACGGGCAAGATGTTCGACGTAGGCTACCCCGTCGGGCATGTATTGGCTGAGTGTTTGATGGGGGAATAGCATTGGTTCACTATTATTGTTGTTGTTATTGTTTTTGTCAGTTGTTGCAGCAGCAGCAGCATTGGAATTGCTACCGACAGTGAGAGTTAATGACATGTTGGATTGATCACCTCCCTGAATCAATGGATCCATTGCTCCATTAGTATTATTGTTTGTAGTATTCTTTCCCCTCCCCCCAGCAGCAGCAGCAGTAGTAGCGCTCATTTTACTATCCTCACCATCCTCATGTGTACCACCATCACCAGCAGCAGCAGTATAAGTTGCAGAAGAAGAACCGACAATCCTCGATCGATCAAATCTTCTACCCAATCCGACCAAACGTGCATGTGCCAGTAATAAATAGGTTGATGCATTTCGTAACCGGCCTAATGCTTGGGCTTCCGCTGCAGCTCGTAAGAGCTGATCGGATTCGCTAAGCACCTCGTCGATGCCGCTGTGGGTGTTGGTGGTGGTGCTGCTGTTCGTTGCAGTGTCATGTTCGGTTGCGTCAGTTGGTGCCTGATGCTGGGCAGCTGCAGTGGGGGTGGTTGTGGTGGTATCATCTTCTTGCTTGATTTTGAATAATGCATGCGCTACAGGTTTTTTAGCCTTAGTATTATTTGTCTTCGTCGTGCTGAGAGCTAATCCTGCTGCTGCTAATTTTGGTGGCTGCTTCTTCCGAGCGGTGGCGGCGGAGGAGGAGGTTGGCTTTTGAGATGCTGCTGCTGCTGCTGCTGCTGCTGCTGCTGCTGCTGCTGCTGCTGCTGCTGCTGCTGCTGCTGCTGCTGCTGCTGCTGCTGCTGCTGCTGCTGCTGCTTTTCTTGTCGGAGCCGTCCTTGTGGGTGGTGTGTTGACCTTTTTACTTTTTGTTGGCATGGCTACACACTTGTTGTGATGATACTTACGACCAATCTCGGAGACGATGATTAGAAAACTTCACTGGCACAGTTCTTCTTCCGGTCCTTTGCTTACTGTTCTTCCATACTCAGACGGACGATCCCTACGATACAGATATAATGTTGTACGCCTTATATCAATTGTTTTGTGTTCACTTTTTGGGAAAAGAAAGGAATGCAATTTGGCGCGCCTCACAAAATCAACGTAGGAACTAATACCTAAATTGGCGGTAAGTATCATTCAGAGGAGAACATACTGTGTTCTGATGCATTCCGCACTTCGCTGTCCTACGGAGCTGTGTACTTACGCGTTGGTTAGCTCGCTCTGAAGAGGTCCATACATGAAGTTGCCAGTGTATTGAATTGCAACAAAAGTTATGAAGCCAATTTGAATAATAGACCTTTGTTATTACTGACTGAATATCCCTACGTGCTGTGTGAGTGATCAAAGTCTCTCCAGCTGAACAAAAGGAATGTAGACTTATGAATGAGAGATGAGCTAGGCAGCTCGTCTCGATGCAGCTGGCGCCGAAGAGGTCCATACATAAATAGTAATGTAGTCAATTGGAATGATAGACCTTTTTTATGATGTATTACTGACTGAATATACTGTGTGCTGTGTGAGTGACATGAAGTCTCTCAAGCTAAACAAAAGGAAAGCGAGAGACTCATGAAATCGAGATGGAGCTATGACCATCGTGTATAGAATGGGGTTGTCTGGGGTTGAATGGATATCTTGTGTGACCTATGCAAATGAAACTGAATTTGAACCAAATTTCTTGCGCTTCATAGAGGAGTGTGGCCCACCCAAGTTGACTGAAGTTGTAGACGATATATATGAGAGAAGACCATGCCCAATCCTCTGGACAGTGTCTAAATTGGAGTTACATTGCATCTCTGGGCGGATAGCGCTCCATAAGGCTTTTGCCTGGTGGTAGTCCTGCAAAGACATGGCCAGGACCTTTCCAGTCGGGATCGTCTTCCTTCATAGTCTGCATCATGTCCTCTTGCGCAGCAGGCCATGTCCCTTGTGGCATCCCCTTGCCAGGCATACTCATTTGAATATTCATCATCGCCGCGCCCTGTTCACCAGGCTGGCCTGTCGCAGGATTGAAGATAACATTGACAATTAAATCCCCGTTAGAGCGATGTTCATTGAAAAAAGATTCTTTGGTGAAATTGCGGAGGAAGTCTGTAAACAGATTCACCTCAAACGAGGGAGGTAACACACAAAAGTTGACAGAAACCACGCAATCGAGTATATATGTCCCAGCCATTGATGCTCGCATGACACAAAACAGCTGGAATTGATTCACAGAACATTTGCTTTGCTGCTCCCAATACTTTGTCGCTCTGCTTCTGCACTTTGGCCTCTTTCTTGTCGCTTCCAAGAACTCTAGAAGTGGCAGCATCAGTCACATCGTCGGCGTCTTGTTGTTTCAACAACTTATTCTCCTTGGCCTATCTCCGCACTGTACTGACGTCGTTTTTTGTTGGCTATATCTGAAGAAAGTAATGAGAAAACAAAGAGTGTAAGAGAGGTGCAGTTGGACATTGACAAATGAGCTATATTCACACAAGATGGAAGTGTATCTTCGACGTCCCCCCTGTTGTGTAGCTGTAGCTGTAGAGTAGACGTTCATTTCATTTCTAATCACACACATAAAAATTTATCTGACTGGCCCCACTTACACTCTCATGGTAGGAAGATTCAATAGTATTACACCGGGCGGCAGCAGCGATGCAGCTGTAGCACTTGATAGACACACTCAGCTCGTGTGTTTTGTGATAGATGTGTGGTGGCGACGAAATCGAAGATTCTGGATTCTGGACGGACCGAAAGTTGAGACAGCGAGTACCGGTAGGGAACAAACACGTGTGCTGTCTCTCTTGTCTCGCTCGCGGAAAAAAATGGTAAATGACTTCGGTCATCGCTAGGCGTATCGGGATAGCGGGCGCATGGGCGTGCCCACAAGAGGGACTGGTTTGACAGGAGGCTTGACGGGAGATTTTGGATGATTTTGTGTCGATATTCGGGGATTTTGCCCGCATTTTAGCTCATTTTCACCTGATTTTCTGTAGTTGTGGGCCCCACGTGGGCAACGCCCAGAATAGGGTATGAAAAGCGCCCGCTATCCCGATACGCCTAGTCATCGCTGTGTTCCATGTGACATAATGGTCACAGTCATGCATGCTGTATATTATCATCACTACGTCTTATATTATTTGTGCAATACATACAATAGCTTTACTTTTTGCTTTTTCCTTCGCTCATAATCATAAAACTTGTGCTTGTGCAGCCATCTCCAGCCACCTGCTCTACACTCCTATCTGTGGTGGCTGAGCATAGACAACAAAGACGATCATATATGTAACAGAAATTTTAAAGTACGTCTGGTGGGCCCTACAAAGACGATCAGAATGATGGTTGAGACACGAAAAAGAAACAACGTTGTATCAGCCGGAGATGAAACAGCCACAACCTCCGACTCTGAGATTTCCTCCTCGAAATCGTCAAGAACAGCCAGTAGTACCGATCGACGCTATGGATCATTTGCAGTGGCAGCTATAGTCCTGCTCATCTTCGCCTTGGCAATACAAAGCTCCCGACAACCTCAAAATACGTCGAGTCAAACAACTAATAACTACAATGAAATCATGCCAGAAATGCCAATCGATGTCAAAATACCAATCGATAATAGCAACACTACACTACTAAGAAGAAATTTGCGATCCATGAATTTCATCGACAGACGTAACCCAGACGATTTGAAACGTCTACACAACAACGCAGGCACGTACATTGATCCGCAAACGACACAATATCGTCAACAAAATCCACTAAACGATGATGATTACAAGATTGACGCATTAGTGAAACCAGATGGATATCCTTGGCATCGCTGGGCCAAAAGTATTACTATGCAACAACAACAACAACAACAACAACAACAACAACCTGATGATAGTTATCCACTCAACACACAAAAGTATGTCAATATACTCGCTCGACTAGGCAATGGTGAAAATCAACTGGGAGATGTTTCTCCTCAGAATTATACACAGAACGGTGTACCCATTGACGAGGACACGGTACGGATGCACGGGATGGTTCGACCATACATAATTAGAAATGGGACAGTGTTACGACCTGAGGGAAGAACGGGTATGTTTGTTACATTGGTCCAACGTGCGTTGGAGTTGGCTGGGACGTTGAAAGAGGAGGATGCAAGGATGAAAGCACTGTATGAGGGTGAATTACCAATGATATTTGATGCAAATGACTACCCTTGGTGTGGTGATGATCTTGTACCGATATTTAGACTGAATGCAATCAGAAGTAGGAAGTGCATGCATTCATGGCCTGTAATGTCACTGACCTACTTCAACGATCCGACAAATTTCCAATTGGCTGATTCGCCGTACCAATGGGATGGCTTGATGACTGAATGGGATGAGAAGTATCCATGGGAGAGCAAGATTGACAAGGTTGTGTGGAGAGGGAGAATCACAGGTTACACATATAAGGATGGAGAGCGGCCACGACAAAAGCTGGTTCAGTATGCTCGCGATTATTTGGATGTCATGGATATCAAACCCTCCACTTCGAAGAGTAAAATGCCACAGGATGACTTTCAGAGGTACAAGGCCATCTTGGACATTGACGGTAATGCTTGGTCTGCTCGTTTTGGGAAGCTGTTGTAAGTACTGAACGATGCTTGTGGCTTTGCATTATCACTCTCTCTTTTCCTACATAAGTATGCCATTCTCACTCTTGTGATGTCACGTTTCAAATCAATGACAGGTGCTATAACTCGGTTGTAATCAAAGTGGAAAGCTCCTATGTTGGGTATTGGGAAAAAGAGATCAAACCATGGGTACATTACATTCCAGTGGAGGCTGATTTCTCTGACCTGGAAAAGACTGTGAGATATGTGATGGATTCCCAAAACGCGGAACAGATTCAACAAGTTATTAAAAATGGCCAGGCGTTCTGCAGAACAAAGCTCACCATGGAACAGTACACTGTTGACATGTTATGGACGCTGCTGGCGTATCGGGAACTCATTGCGGGCTCACCTGATTTTATGGAGGAGTGGGAAGGTAATGAAGCTGCTTACTCAATGCCTGCTTTAGATATGAGGCCCTGGAAAAGCAGGGCGCAGGCTGAAGCTGAGGCACAGGCTATGGCTTGATTACATTAGGTTGGAACATTTAGTAGTTCATTATTGTACTGAAATAATTTGCTTGGGAATATGCATAGCCAGTATATTGGCTATTTTACAACACTTTTAGCCCTCGATTGGCTCTTGCCCTCCACCTCCTTGTGGTTGAATATCATGAATCAGTCGTTTATCGAGGACTAGTCCAGTAGCATCACCATTCACACCATCTGCCGAAATATCATCTCGAAAGCGACGCCATCTCGGAAGCCATTTCCAACGCTTCTTCTCAAAGAATAGCGGTCCGAATCGCCATCCAACGTAGACATCTTCCATTGTATCTGTGTCAGTAATGGATAGAGACAAAACCGTTTTGATCAATAAACAACGAAAAGACAGAAAGAAGCAACGGAAGTATAAATTTACTCACAAACTTTCTGCGTAAAAAGAAGAGAATTGCTTGCTGATGATGTTCCTTTGAAGGTAATACTAATCTTGTGAAAGTCCACCAATGATGCAATCATGTCTTGGTAAGTATTGAGGTCTGCATCCCAAACGCCATCTCGTTTCAGTTTTTCGCGTACAGAATGTTTGAGTAACGGTGAGTTTGCATTCAACGTGTGACGTAGATACCAAACCTTATTCATGTAAGGATTTGTTGATTGCTCTAACTCGAGTGGGAAGTAAATCCTTCCCTCGGGAGTGGCTTGTTGTCCTTTGCCGGTGTCATTTTCTTGAACAATAATTGCAGTTTGCTTAATGGACTCTGAGAGACAGATTTGTTGCCGATTTATTCTTTCAGCGGACCTTGATCTCCTATGAGAAGGGTCGACGATTTCTAAAATCGCATCGGCATTTTCTTCTTCGCGCTTTGAGGACTCATCAGAATCCAAAGAGGAGAATTTGTACAGTCTTGCTGGGGCACTCGTTTTCATCGCTGCCTTGGCAGCATTGTAGAAATTCTGCTTCCTTTTGCTAGAAGCTCTAGAGAGAGTGGTGCTGCCTGAAGTTGTGTTGTTATGCTCTGAAAACTCATCCATCGAATGTGATTTAGTAACAAACTCTTTGTACAATTCCGGAGAATGTTGAGTTTCGCTACTCATCAAATCTGCATGCTTTCCAGATAACGATACCAACGCAGCACAAGATGCATTCCTCACTGCTCGGGATTTGTGGTTCGCATGGTCATTGATAATACGGAATTCCAAAAATGGATATGGAACGGCCTCGCCTTCAAGAGAACCTAAACCAAACCCCATTTTGCGGTAGCTATCCATACTTGCACCTCTATCAGCGTCAATCGTGGCGAACTGAAGACACACACTCGAGCTGAATGTCACACTTGCTTTGGTAAGTACACGCTCCAGCTTGGAGAAGAATATTGCAGCACTGAGACTGTTGAATAGCAAACCTATGAATGCAAAGAAGGAACAACACACCCGTATAGGATAGCAATCCTCCCCTGATGGTGCCACTTGTCCATATCCAACAGTGGTGAACGTCGTCCAAGACAATTCGAACGCCATTTCAAACACTGATTCAGTCTCAAATACAAAGTTGCATCTCCCATCGGATGCCCTTTCCATGGCCACCACTACACCAGCAAATGCAAAGACCAGAGTATAATATGCCGTCAAACAAATGGCCAACACCGCAAAAAAGGAAGATTGATAAATCCATATCACAAAATCTTGGCCGTATCCGTTCATGGTGTAAATTATGGATTCGATGAATGTAGTATTCTCTTCCGGCGGTGCAATAAAGTATTGATTTTCCAAAGTAGTGATTGTAGAGGACCTTTTTCTGTACCGTTTCATGGGTGAGCAGGCCAATAATACATATTGCCACCCACTGAATAATGATGCTTGTCGGATTTGTTGTGTTTCGTCTCTAATATTTTTGCCTTCGTTTTCATTATTTCCATCCACTTGATTAATTACATTGTCTTGGGTATCCTCATAATTATTATTATTTGTTGGTGCTTCATGCTGTTGGTGCTGCTGCTGTTCATGATTTTGATTACTATGGAAAGAGGCAATCGATCTAGAAAGCTCCGTACTCCTCAACGAAAATTGAATGTTCGAATCCGATCCAGATAGGGTTGAATCCACACTTGTCCGCAGCGAAGTGTTGGTCGGCGTTGCCAGAACTCCATTATTCATGCGATTTACAGCCCTCTCCTTTCGTTTTTTTGTTCGGGTGTACGATGCAGATTCAGATGACCAAGCGGAGTGAGATGAGTGATAGGACGATTTATTATTAAGTCCATTATTTGCACCATCACTGACAGCCCTTTTTATATTTGGCATGGGTAAATCATCTTCCTCGCCGCCGGAAAAAATATCATTATCATCGAGAGAGCTCACGCTTTTCACGTCGGGAGAGCTGACGCTTTTACCGTCAGTTTCATGGGGCTGCTCATCAGTCACAATCACCATGACTTCACAGAGACCGTGTCTTTAGATGTAAAAAACAGTCAATTACGAGTGCTGATAAAAGGCAAATTTCTTTTGATCCTTCAATGAGCACTCCTGTAATACTCCACCGCAGTGACGCCCTTGCTCGTTCGTTCGTGTTGCGTGTAAGAAGTTATTATTCTACAGTGTATCGCCCACGTCGGCATAAATGCGAAGGTAGAACCAGCCGCCGATTGTGGTAAAAGTATGTGAATGCGATCGAGCAACACTGTGACCTCACTGTGACCTTGCCCGCCCTCGTGATTCGATGTGTCTTCGCGATGGTAGATACCGCTCTATGACAGGGAGGCAGTAGTGATCATCATATCCAATACCGCTGTGACATGTCGGAAGGTTACTTAAAAGGGAGTGTAAATAGAGAAACAAACTTTACTTTTAAATGGAGGGGCTTGGGGCGGGCTCGGGGTGTTCCCGAAGGCGCCCTTGGGAGTGTTGGGTACGAATTGGTTGACGTAAGTCGATGGCGAACGCTTTGGTTCAGGCGAGAACGATTTGTTGGAGAAAGTGGATCTTGAGCCTTATTTACCCTTGATCTTGGGGGTGGGTATATTAATACGGTGTAGGAGTAGCCGTAGAATTTCTGTGGGCTTTGGATGAGGATAGGATGCATGGCATGTGCATATGCTTGCATGCTTACCTATTTACATACTACTGTGAACAGCACAGGTACTATCAATCACTTCAGATAGATAGATAGATCGATCGATAGATAGATAGATAGATTACTTGGAGATAATGGCAAACAAACAATATGTACAATGAAGATGAGAAGTTCTTCGCTGGGTCTGTTACATTGCTACTGTGATTGCACCATGAGTTGTTTAGATTACAAAGATACCTACTTACACGAATTTAACACTGTCTCGTTAGTTGGAATATAACATTTGATCAAGTAATCACAAGCGTATCATTGGGATACCCAGCCTCCACTTTGTACTGCTCAAAAAGACGCTGCAATGCATCGACATATCGGTCCATCAACTCATTCACTTGCTCATCGGTAGGATTGGCTATACGCTTGCATGTCAACTTGTTCCCATTCTCACTTTTCTCCGAAGTATTCTCGACAGGATAAATTGGATCGCCCAACACCATTGATATCTTTGGCGTGTGAGGGACGGGTAGGTAATACTGTCCATAGTACAAGGCGATGCCACCTTTGAGTTTACGTGATATCGATTGCATCATGAGACCTACATCAAATGATTTTTTCTTCGCATCTGTGTCTTTGGATGAACCATTCTGCTGTTCCACATGAAATAATTGATCCAACATGTCCGTTGCACCAAACACAAATGCTGGGAATATTCTTGCTCCAGTTTGCAGTGATAGTTTCATCAATCCATATCTTCTTGCCTTGATTGTTTGTGTAAATGGAAGTGAATTCGACTGACGTCGACGTTGCGAATAAAAGATCTCGGCAACTCCTCCTGGCAAGATGTAGAGATTCTCTTCCTTGATTTGCAAGAGATGAAGCAATTTTTTCTTATCCGCAGTCGTAGTCGACAGGTAATGAAGAACATGACGTAACACTGGAAGACGCATGGCAATCTCAGTTGCACAACCAGTGCCGTACAAGTTGGGCAGTAGCTGATGACAAATGGCACCCCATATGAATCCGTGTAGAGGTAGGATTGCATGAGGATGCATCGCGAAAATACTCAAATGATCACTCTTCATCTCTTTTGAGTTCAACATTGGTGTCATGTTGTGGTGGAAGTCGAATATCTTGTACCAGACCTGGCAGTACACTTTGAACTTTGACCAAACCGACACGGGGTGGAAGGCAAGGAACAAGCCGGTGGCGAGGAAGAAGCCGGCCGCTTGTGGATGAAAGTGATACACAATCAGTGGTGATAGGAGCAGCAGCGGTCCAAGGTAAAAGGACGCAGTGCATACAATAACAAGCGCCCATGCTGCAACTGAAGAGTACTCGAAGTCAGCTTTCGCTTGGATGAGTGTTGGGCTGAGCCCGCAACTCTCTGTTGCCGCGAGTTTCTTGTTGTTTTGACTGGATGAACACATAATGTATAGAAGATGATGCTACCCGAGATGATCCTACCCTTTCAGCAAATCATTTATGATGATAAAGATTTATTTGTATGATATTATGATATCAACACGTAATGAGTTCTTCTTTGCAACGCATGCAACTCTGCTTGTACGTGGTGGCATTTTTCTTTTCGATTTTTGCCCTTCGCTTCCAGATTCCAGATGCGATGGTGAATGGTGAACTTCCACATTCCACGTGACAGTTGATTTGATGACACCGCAAAAATCGCGAAAATCTACCTCACATTTTTTGCTAGAGGGTTCACATCATTCACCATTCACATCAATACTGAGATTGAAATACACAAAGTACTACAATACTATACTGAAAAGATGAAGTTAGAATTGACATCCCTAATTGCACTATTTGCCGCCCTCTCATGCGTAATGGCCGGCAGCTCACCACGCCCCTTCGGCATCACAAGATCTCCAGCAAAAACAACAACATCTAACATCCTCTCCATCCGCGGAGGAGCAGTCCACGAATCCTCCACACTCGCCGATCTCGACTCCAAAATCCAAAACGCCGCCCTTCAAAACAAACTAACAATCATAGACTTTACGGCCACATGGTGTGGCCCGTGCAAGGCAATAGCCCCAGTTTACAAGGAATTATCAGAGGAATTTGGAAGTAGTGCACAATTTATCAAGGTGGATGTGGATGATAATCCCGAGGCGGCGCAAAAGTTTGGTGTTTCCGCCATGCCGACGTTTGTGTTTATTAAGGGTGGGGAGGTGGTGGATAAGTTGATGGGGGCGAATGCTGCGAGGCTTAAGGAGTTGATTGCTGAGTGGAGTCTTTAGAGAGAGAGAGGTGTAGATGGATACGAGGATGGCAAAATGATGTTGGTATGTAATGCTAAAGTGGGGGGCGGGAGAAAAGTAGCTGATACGCTAGCTAGAGACAGAAAAGTACAATTCATGTTCATCTTGGGCATTCCGGTTCATTTAATGATATAATCTCCAACGATATAAGCTGATCCAGATTGTCAATGAAAAGAAGCAAAGAAACGAGATTGGCAATGCATGGTTGATTGAATCATGTTACTACACTCTACTGACTCCACTCTTCTTTTTGCTTCATCCCCTCCTTGTGATTTAGCACTGTTGAGAAGAATGTGTCTTTGTCCAAAACAGCTCCATCAGTCCCATAAACCGCTGCTTGCCAAGCGATAGCCATCTTTGCAATGGCACGACCAGAAAATCCATCCGTATCATTCACAACACGCTGGAGCACATCTTCTTTGAGCTTCTCATCCTCATCCACAAGATCAGTATCAACCGACAAGAGAAGCGGTGGTTGTTTCGTGAAGTAGTGCGTGATTTGTGATTTCAATGTCGAGGCACACAAGTTAGTTGTTTCCATGAATTGACGAACGTGTTGATCATAGTAGAGTGATATCAAATCTCCTCGACATTCTGCACTGGGGAGTGGGAAGAAAATAGACTCATCGCATCGATCAAGCACAGCTGAGTCCAAGTCTTCGGCGCTGCATATATAACAATGTGTGGTGAGAGACAGGTGTACCTGATGACAACCAAAAATACCTCTCAAACAACCCAGCGCCAACTCACCGATTTGTAGCAAGGACGAGCATAAAGTCTCTTCGATCTCCTCCTGTATTGTACAACAGTGCGTTTAGGGCGTTATGTGCCGTAGCTGTCATCAAACCAGTATCTCTTGATCCGAGGAAGCATTCCGCTTCATCAATGAATAACAAGACTCCTCGCTGTGAATGCTTTGCCCATGCAAATAGCGAATGGATCTGTGTGACAGCATCTGCGCCGAGGGGGCTCACGTCACCTCCACTCATCAATGCGTAGTCTATCCCAATGACTTGAGCCAATTTCTTTGCCACAAGTGTCTTCCCCGTTCCTGGAGGTTATATGGTATGTGACGTTAGAGAAGTTTGATCAGCAGAGAGGAACACGAATCCATACAACATTTTTTAGGACTCACCTGGAGGTCCGTGTAGTAGGACGTGTCGGTAAGGGGCTTGATGTTTATTGGCGTTGCGAGCTGAGTGAGCCAGCTCTACAACACGAGTTTTGAGTTCGATTGGCAATATTAGGTCACTGAACGTCTCGTCGATAGATTTAGTATCACGTTTTGATCTCCACGGAAGAGGAAGAAGCTTTACATACGCTAGTAGCGACCAAGGTAGTGACTTGCGTGTAGTCTCTCGTACAAGTTGTGGCCGTCCAATGAAGCTTTCGATGATGGACCGAATCAGCTTGGACGTTTCCCTTGCAAAGAAGATAGAGCTGACAAGGAGACAAATGTATCCGACAAAAGTCAGTACTTCCTTCGGTTTGTTGACAGCGCTAGAGAGTGAAGTAGATACATGTGTAAAGACAGCATTGATTGCTGCAATATTTCTCTTTCGTCGTTGCTCGGATTCTGCTTTGAGACGACGTAGATGAATGTCTTCGTTTGCCCGATCTGCCTCTGCTTTGGCAATGGCTACCGCTCGCGCAGTCTTGACTTTCATTTCTTCGGAAGCTTTATGGAAAAGGATTCGTTTCTCGTTCTCAATCGCAGCCACGGCCTCCGCAGCCTGCGGGATATGGAAGAAATGATTAGAATTATATATCATTGTCAACTATTGCCGAGTTGTAGACCTATACTTATAATTGATAAGAAACTTACCTCGATCTTTGCCCGCTCAATCCTTTGACTAGATTCAAATTTGGATAACATCGCCCTCTCGGCTTGCAATCTTGCTGCTTCATCCTCTCGTTTTATCCTTGCAAGTGTCATTTCCTCACTCTTCCTCAGCTGTTCTTCCTCGGAAGCTCTCGTGATCTCTAAATGCTCCTGTTCATGCTTTGAGCGTAGAAGTTCCATCTCCATTTCATTCTTTATGATTGCAGCTTTCGACGCTGCTTCCTTCATTCTCAGCGTGGAATTCTCCCCCGTCGTCATTGCAAGCAGTCGTTCGAAATGGCTTATCTCGGTATAAATGGCTGAAATTCGCTGCATTTGATCATCGGTGTCTATTTGGAGACGATCCATCAATTTCGCCAGCTCTTGGGTTGCACCAACACTGTACATGAAGACGGTCGGCTCATTCACACTGGGAAAGTTTCGCAGCGTAGTTGGCTTTTCGCCATTCTTCTTCTTCGTCGGCAGAGTTCGATCGGGTAAAATACTCACAGCATCTGGCACAATTCGTGCAAGTTCCTGCCCAATGATTCCAACTCGCGTTCTATCCTGGTCATTCGTTAGACGAAATGTTGATAGGGGTAATTTCCGCAGAGCTTCTAGAAATGACGTGGTGTTTACTGGATGAACATCGAGGTAGATTTGGTTGTTCATGGTTGCGTCCGAAATGCTGTCTTCCGCCGATGAGGCAAAAGAGAGTAAGAGTAAGAAGTTTGCCAATAGCAATAGAAGCAATGACAGGTTAATTGATGCTAGCATTGTAGTTGTAGTAGCTGTTCTGTAGCTAAGAGTGCGGAGAAGGGGAGGTTCGCCCTAGACTGTCCCTTGATTGACCAATACTACTTTTGATCGTCCAGAAGAAGTTGAGAGATTTTTAAAATATTTAATCAGAATAACAGATTCCAGAGTGGCAATAATTGGAGCAGATTTCCGCTTTCGACCGATTTACTCCTATCTATTGTTGGTCTACCACCATGGCCGACGCGACGGAGCAGCAGCTACGGGAAAAGATTGCTTCCCAGAAGGCTGCAATTGCTGAACTTCCCTCACTAAGAAGTATAGTTGATGAAACTGGTCTCACGTCGCCAGAGACCAAGGCAAGGGCGCACCAAATCAAAGAGCTGTCGGACAATGAAGAAGAGCTCGAGCTACTACTCGAATCTAGGCGGGTGGAGGCTGTTGTAAAGCTTCAGGACGAGCTGCATCCTCCTGAAGACTCTGGTGATTGTCCCATATGTCTTGAAACAATCAAAAACGTGAATAACTTGACAACAAAGCGATTCGGTTGCTGCGGCGGTTGGACATGTGATAAGTGCTTCGAGGAGTGTATAGCCAACTGTGAGAAAAAAGGAATTGACGACATGTACTCTAACAAATGTCCACTTTGTCGGGAGAGTCTTCCCGCCAACGGTGAGGAATGTGGAGCCAGGGTGTTAGAGCATTCAAACAAAGGTAAGGCATGGGCGCAGTATCTAATTGGGGCGTGGTGCTTGGATGCAGCGAATAGTAAAAAGTACGGTCTTTCTTTCGATGAAAAGAAGTGCTGGGAATTGATCGAACAAGCCGCAGATCAAGGTGATCCGGACGCGTTGTTTTTTACGTGGACGCAGTATGATGATCCATCAAAGTATGATGATGAAGATATGAACAAGCTGCATTGTTTGAAAAGGGCGGCAGATCTTGGACTCCCATTGGCACAACACAATCTGGCTATTCATTACATGACCCTCGCAGCAAGTCAGGGTTATTCTAAATCGCACGGTCATTTGGGAAATATGTTTAGATATGCTAAATGTGGTCTGACGCAATCTTACATCCTTGCGAAGCATTACTCTGGAAAGAGCTTAGAAGAAACCGTTTCCATCTACAACTTTTCATTCGCATCGTGGTACCTAGAACAGGACCGTTATGAAGAGATTGTGGAGATTCCTGGTCATAGTCCCATCCCAAAGTTTTTGTTCTGGGCACGGACAGGAGTGTTGGAGGGAAACATGCCAGTGAAAGCGAAAGATGATCTGACCAAGTGCATATCAAACATAGAGGAACAGGCAAAGAGTCGCTGCGAAAATTGCAGGAAGGAGGCAGGATGCTCTTCTTTCAAGCGATGTGTGCGATGTTTAGGAGCTTGGTATTGTGGAAAGGAGTGCCAAGTCCAACACTGGAAGGCTGGGCACAAGATAGACTGTGTCAAGAGGAAATAACCAATCCTTCAAGACGAAATGAAGACTCATTCAAATACATACGATAATGATAACTACTATGCATCCCGGTTGCGATACACAGTATTGTCCTACCTTTCTTTCTCGAGCAGAAGTAGCAAGTAGCTGCGAAGTCAACAAGAAGGCGAAGAGTGATTATCTTCAATTTGGAAACTGCATCTGCACCAATCGAGATCATGTGGAATATCAAGCAACAAGCAAGCCCTTACAAGGCGCACAAGTAAGTAGCAAGCAACAACAGGAGTAGCGTGAAGAAGAAAAGCTCCTATCTCCTTTTCACTGTTCTTGTAAGAAGTGAAGGAAAGTCTTTCTTTTCGGAAATCAAACTTGGCAACAAGTCTCAACTTCCCAGTAGGCGCTGTTCCCAATTAGGTACTTGGTCTGTACGCCCCCGGCGCCCTAAAAATTCCGCTGAATTTTGGCAGCAAAGTCTCACACTAGCAAAATTGCTACTGCAAGATGATGCAGCAGCTTCAGCTTCGGGTGTCGTCGCCCGCCCTCGCAACCGCGATGGACAAAATCCAAACAACATTCACATCATGCCCTGCGATTGGTCGGTGTGCACAAAGACGCGTTCATTGGGTATACAACAACACTACCGATCGATTCTACCTCAGAAGATCCTTTGACATTTCATTGGGCCAGCCGCCGTCGCTTGAGCACATAATATAGCATCAACCGCATAGGAGGAGGTGTCCCCTACGCTGAGTCTCTACCGAGATATCCACAATTATTGCAGAGGGCTGTTGTGTGATAACGGTCCATCATCTGTTCCGATCTCTTTTGAATCTTTAAAAGTTTTGCAACATAAAGATCATGACAGATCCGCAGCCCACTACAGTCGGCAGTAAAGATATTCAAATTATAGATGTCAAGATGGATATTGATGTCAACAACAAGCCTGCGGTGTCATCTTTGTCTCCTGATGTGTCTCCTCCTTCATCTGCGGCAGCGACAGGTGTAAAAAGCGTTCTTGATAAAAATGGCTCATTATCTAGCGCTCTGAAGAATGGATCTCCCTCTACTGATAAGGCGGCATCTACTGCCACTGGTAATACCCAGACCTTGAGTCAAGATAAGAATAATAGTAATGGTGACAGTGAGAAGGAGAAGGGCAGCATCCCTAAACCAACGATCAAAATTAAGCCGAGCGCAAAGAAATCAGCATCCTCCACCAATGATGGCAAAAAGAAATCATCATCATCCTCTACAACTACCACCACCAAACCCTCACTCAAAAAGACTTCCAGCTCCAACTCCACCGGATCATCCTACTCCGGTGTCGGCGGCGGGGGAGGCATGCAACGATCCAAGGCCTACCAGGGCAATCTCCGTTCTGCCGCGGCAGCCCATCGCAAGGATAAGGTTGCCATCCCGCCCATCGGTTCACCCGGACTTCTCATGATGCCCAATCCAGCCCTAACTGCCAATTTTCCCAAAGATATTCAAACTCCGGAAGAATTAAAGCAGTGGTTGTACAATGGACAGTACCTGTTGCCCGCGACGGTATTTCGTAGGGCTATGGAGGTGGGGGGGTATACAGCGCAGCAGCGGAAGGACCATCCACATCGGGGGAGTAGTACCGAGCGACAGGTGGGGGATATGTTTGATTCGGATGTGGGGGGATTGTATCTTCATTTTCCAGAGTTGATCCCCAGTCGAGTTTGGGAGAGGCGATTGGGTGGAGAATTGGACGATTATACGAATGATGATGCTGTGGATTATATGGATGATTTCCCGGTACGTGATCGACGAAAACGTCGTAGAAAATCATCCTCCACAACATCATCGAAACGACGTGGGAGTCACTCATCCGATACTAATACCAAGAGTGACGGCGGTGGATCCAACAACAATAACAACAAGTCCAAAGATCATCACAGTGGTGTCAAGGGTGCACGATCCAGTTACATCTTCTTCACACATGAGATGCGTCCCAAAATGATGCAAGAATTTCCAGGAATGAAATTTACCGAACAGGGCATCATCATGGGTGAACGGTGGAGGGCATTGACTCCGGAACAGAAGAAGCCGTATGAGGATTTGGCCAATGAGGATAAGAAGAGGTATGCCACGGAATGGGCGGCGTATCTGGAAACGGTGAAGAAGGAGATTCGTGAGGAGAAGGAGGGTGGTGGGAAGAATAATAAGAAGGAGGATGATGGTGAAACGACCAAGGAGGAGGTGGAGGATGACGATGAGGAGGATGAGGAAGACGACGATGACGAAGAAGAAGACAGCAAGCCAGTGGTGGTAAAGCCAGCAACAGTTAGGAAGAAGGGCAATGAGTCAGCAATCAAAGGGCCGCGTCTTGTCGACGCTGTGATTTTGAGTCTATGCAATATTCTTGGTGAAAAAGCCTATCGGACGGAGCCCCTTCCTCCCATGCCTCAAAAGAATAAAGAGTCTGTGCCCCCAGCAGCCGCGGTTGCAAACGATTCGAAGCCTGTAACTGCAGCGAGCTTAGAGGCACCTTCTTCCAACGGAGACATTGTTCCCACGGCCGATATATCGAAATCTGACCCTAAGCCGATTGTTCCAGAACAGTCTAAATCGGACTCCAACATTGTCAAACCAGCGAATCCAGATCCAGTCACATCATCTGGCACAAACGTAGCAGCAGCAACCGATGGTACCAAGGAGACAATATCTCATCCTTCCAAAGATCTTGCTTTGGAAGAACTTCCAAAACTCAACCCTGCTCTACCCCAAACACGCAAACGATGTCGGCCCCATGAACCCATGTCCTTCCTTGACATGATTCCTACCTCCCTGACATGCACTTATCCGCAGGAGTATGTGGCCAAACGACGCGCCTACGCTGAAGCTGTCAGGGCGCGCGAAGAAGCCATTATTGCCAGCCAAGAGGCCAAGGATGATGCCGATGACGCTCGAGAAAAGTATCTAGCTCACACAGAGGCATGGGATCGAATGTTGGAGTATCAAAAGCAACAAATTGCCAAGAGGGCGGCGGAACGTAAGCGACAAAAGGCGAGGAAGGAGGCAGAAGAAAACAAGAATGGTGACAAAGATAACGGGGACGCTGAAACAGGGAATGATACTTCCAATAAGGAAGTTGTTGAAAAAGAGGAAGATCCTATGGAGTGTATGCCTCCTCGACCAAAAAGTCCTCCTCCAGCACGTGTCGTGTCTATTCCTGACATTCCAACTCCTCCAAGTCCACCTCAGTTGTTCGAAATTGACGATGATGACATGGATACTGACAACAATACTACCTCAATTCGCGTCCCTAAAAAGAAAACGGAGCTTCTGCAACATCTTGATCCAAAGTGTTTCATACCAAATATGGACGGAAGGTATTTTGGTTTGATTAGCAATAGTATCGCTGATCCTCAATTTGTCGGACCTACCTCGACAGGTATCCGCGGTACAACGTTTGGAGGAGGCACAGGCTTGGCGACGAGTTATGTTGGTGGCGGTAGAGGTGCCAGTGGGTTGGTCTCAGGTCCATCCCGCAGCTCTGTTGGTTCTAGAGCCTCGTCAACTGTATTGGCGATGGAGGAAGATGCGAAAACCTCTGCATCTACCTCCGATGGCGCGGCAACAAAGGTGGCATCCAAGAAAAAGAAGAGGTCGGCATCATCTCCACCATCCTCGTCATCATCATCTTCAAAGAAACGGGACA
Organism: Skeletonema tropicum; assembly: GCA_037178625.1. Classification (NCBI taxonomy): domain Eukaryota; phylum Bacillariophyta; class Thalassiosirophyceae; order Thalassiosirales; family Thalassiosiraceae; genus Skeletonema; species Skeletonema tropicum. Next base: position 1,396,407 of record CM074137.1, read on the forward strand.
AAAAAGAAACAAAGAAATTATGCCTCGCCACCGGCGATCGTATCACTTCTGCCACAGAAGTCTCCTCTGGACCCGCTGGTCCTGAATTCCCATCTGGATGGGTCATCAAAACCTACCGCCGCTCTGGAGGAGAGACCATTGGTAAAACGGATCGATTTTGGTTCTCACCCGGTCGTAATATCCGATTCCGTGCAAAGAAGCATGCCAAGCAATTTATTGATATTCTCAATGAGCCTAGTATTAATGGCGATGAGGATGCTGCGGCCGAAGCTTATAAGAAGAGAGGACTGCACTTTTGATATACATAATGATTTTATAATTATCATTTATACTACAGCAGTCTTGTTCATGTACATTACTGCAACAACTTGATACAAACACAGCATTGGATTCGTATAAAATAGCATTTGTCTCAGTGGTAAACAAACCTTGATGCCACAAGCCTTCAATCTTCTTCGTAGACGTAACGACTGGTACGTCGCACTCCACGTCCACATGACTTGCAAAAGTACTCATCCACCCTCTTGATGGGCCGAGAAGACGATGATGCAGGATACGGTCCATGTGTTGCAGGATCATTAGGTCCATGAGAAACATTCCAACATGTCAAAATGTCTTGTTCCTCTTCTACAATCACTCTAGCTCTAGCCTCACGCCATAAAACATTATGACAGGACTCTACAGATTCATCATCAGAATCAATCTGATCCAATTCATCATCAAAACTATCATCCCATTGGGCCAAGATATGACAGTTCCGTTTCGTTTCATCATCTAATTCGTCGTCGTCGTCATCGTCTTCTTCACTACCATCACGATGAGGAAAAATTTGTCGTGATGCATTCGGAGACAAACGTTCCATATGCATGGGTGGATCACAGCCGCTAAATCTGGCAACAGAGTTGTTGCCAAAGCGTACTTCTTTTGCTGCTGGTGGTGTTTTTGTTGCGGGTGTTGTTGTTGTTTTGATGGGTGTAATGATGGAAAGTGATGCCATCTTTGGTACTAAATCATCATCATCATCTTCTGGTAGGTTATCGATTGAAGAGACTGAGACTGGAGAGGAAGGTTGTTGACGGCTTATTAGTGATTGCTTCTTGGCGTTTTGTTCTTGTATGCGTTTGGAGCGGCGAGGCTGTTGTTGTTGTTGTTGCTGTTGAGGCTTTTTTGGAGGAGTCCTGGCAGATCGGCGGTGTTGATCGGTCAGAACAAGTGATTGCAACGAACAACGGCGTTCAGCCAATCGAGAAGAGCGTCTATTATGGGAAGGCATCGTTGTTAATGGTATATAGTGGATCTGTTGATAATAAGTATATGAAGCCTTATTGTGGATCGCTCATGAACATGATCCAATATTATTTATGAACCAACGCCAAAGCAAAAAGGATCAAAGCTGAAGAAAGTGAAAAGTCAGTTGATTTTCCGACATTTTGTTTCGGCTGTTTTCGGAGTCTCGTACGCGTCCTCTTTCTGCGAAGTTCTCGCCAAAATTTCAATAGAAAGGGCCGGTGAGTACCGCGAATGGTAAAGTTCTCACCAAAATCTCATTAGATAGGCAGAAACGAAGATAATCTCTTGGTAAAAGGTAAACCGCGCGACCCAGACGGTGTCTTCAACTTTGGTCACTGCGACTGAACCTTCACAAGAAAAGCGACCGCATCATCGTCGTCTCGATCGTCGTCTCACAGTTACAGTTAATAGTAGCTAAGTATTAATTTAGTTAGCGTTGGGCGCTGTAAGTACATACTTCATTCCATCTTCCATCACCCCGCCGCCCAGGCCCGCCCATACACAAAAGAAGTATTGCGTTGTCACCATGCCTTCGCCGGCGATGACTGTAGTAACTCACTCAGCGGCGCTCTGCGTTGGAGCTGCCGCTGTGACTTTATTGCTGCACCGACATTCTGATGGATCCACGGCGGCAAATAATGATGTTAGTGCACAAAGAGAAACCAAACAAAGCATCATTCCAAAATCACACTCGGACTGCTTCAATGATATGCTACCAATGTTACCTATACGGCTATCACAGCCGAATGACAATCTACTAATTGCATTTGATACACGTAGTCGAAACCCTGCATTTGTCATGGAGCGGATAAAAAATTATAAGCAGCACAAAGATGCAGCAGCAGCAACACCACCACCATCACGAAAGAACAAGAGGTTCTTTGAAGACAAGACAATTCCCGCCCATCATCGCTCACGGAATCATCATTATCGAAATTCAGGGTATGATCGAGGACATTTAGCTCCTGCGGCCGACTTTAAAAGGGATGGTGAAGTACATGATAGTTTTTCATTGTCCAATATTTCACCGCAGTTACCAAGATTTAATCGAACAATGTGGTTGAGAGTAGAGGAATTTGTTCGAAGTGTAGCGGAACATGAAGAGAAACAACATAAGGGTGATGATGATGCTTCTTCTGAGGTACAAACCTGGGTTATGACAGGTCCACTTTGGCTACCATCATCGACTGTGGGGAAGGATAAATTTCAATACTCGTATGAAGCAATAGGGCATCCTCCATCACTAATTCATGTACCCACTCATTTCTTCAAGGTTATAGTAGTAGTTTCAAAAAGAACTGCAGAAAGTAATAGTGGATCTCCTCCTTTCCAGTTGAGGAAGTTTGCTGCATTTGTAATTCCACATTCCGAATCGGATGAAAAAAGTTCGAGACAACTCCGATTGGTGGATTGCATCGTTAGATTGACTGATTTGGAGGCAGTTGCTGGATTAGAATTCTTTCCTAAACTGCTTGGCTCTCATAATAGCGATGGTAGTGATGATAATGATGATGGCAAACCGCTATACAAGGAGCTTGCAGATGCGCTGACAGATGACGTTAGAGCTCAAGCTAAAAACAATCAACTGCTACTTCTTGAGGATGATACTGCAAAACATGATGAGAATGGCACACTGCAGTCACGAGGCGGGGTAGGAATCAGCAAACGAAGGCAGAAAAAGATCAAGCAATTACTACGAGATCATTCTCCTTCATTGTGTCAGCACTTGTGCAAAAATAATAATGCTTGCTTCAAGTATTTGTGAATGAGATGGATACTCTAAATTTTCTGTTACACTTAATACTACTAATGAAGAGAGGCACTCCAACCATTCTATATTGGCGTCTATCAATCCACTTAATAGATGCTCAATATTCCCATGAGTACACACAAAATACATCGTCCTGTGACATTATTGTTGTTGATATGTTCGCTTCCAAAACGACATCACACAAAAAATGATGTAACCTACGCATACGATTGCGATCCAACCACAGTCGAAGTTCCCGCTGTCAGCACGGTACCGATTGCAGTATCGTCATCATTACTGACATCTTTTTCTACATCAGCTAATTCATCGTCTTCTTCCTCTCCTTCTTCGGGTTTGTTTGTCTTATTGCGACGGCAGAAGTAAAGCGTGATAGCAAGCACAATTAATAGGAGAGGAATGCCTACTGACATACCGATGATTTGTCCTGGAGTCAATGTTTCTGGCGTAGGACTTGCTGGAAGTTCTTGTTCATAATCGGGTTTAGGCATTTCTCCCGGAGTAGGGTTCTCCCATCCTTCTGACCCAAGAGTTCCAATGGCAGTCTTGCATATATCATTCAAAAAGTTAGTTTGTGCCTCCGACACTGGACTTCCATCAGCACCTTCAACAGATAATTTGGCTCGATCGGCCTCACAGCAATTATCTTCTCCACCCATCTTCTTACACTGACAAGTGAGTGTGTTCCATGCAAATTGAAGTGGCTCGGATAAATCATCAAAGGTGGTAATATCATTTTCTGACAAGTATCCAAATGCCAGCAAGTTCAAGAACTCAACGTAACTATCTTTGTTTATCGCATCATCGACAGCTGTACTATCGATGATCGCGTAGCAGCTATCCATTTCAGCTTGTGTGAGTGTATCTTCTAACATACGTGAGGATGATATAGTGGGGATGTCTTCACTGCTTGATTGCAGTTTACGGCTGGATGAAATTACAGGTATGTCTTCGCTGCTTGATTGTAGCTTGCGACTGGAAGAGATCGTGGGAATATCTTCACTGCTTGATTGCAGTTTACGGCTGGATGAAATTACAGGGATGTCTTCGCTGCTTGATTGCAGTTTACGGCTGGATGAAATTACAGGTATGTCTTCGCTGCTTGATTGTAGCTTGCGACTGGAAGAGATCGTGGGAATATCTTCACTGCTTGATTGCAGTTTACGGCTGGATGAAATTACAGGGATGTCTTCGCTGCTTGATTGCAGTTTACGGCTGGATGAAATTACAGGGATGTCTTCGCTGCTTGATTGTAGCTTGCGACTGGAAGAGATCGTGGGAATATCTTCACTGCTTGATTGCAGTTTACGGCTGGATGAAATTACAGGGATGTCTTCGCTGCTTGATTGTAGCTTGCGCGTAGAGGAAATTACAGGGATGTCTTCGCTGCTACTACTTGCGGTGTAGGCAGCACGGAGGCTTTTGGCATCTGCGGCTCCACCAAAGATGGTAATGAGAGCAATGAGGAAGGTAAGCGAGTTCTTCATCTTGGTGTCTATATATTAATATTATATGTTGTAATGTATCTGTGAGAGGAAAATGGTGGTGATTGGCACGCATGTGGAATGTTTGAGGTATCGCCCAATCTCTAACCCCGAACCCAGGTGATTTTCTTCTTTTGTTCTTGATTTTCTCGTGCCTAAAACTTCCCTCCACTAATTTCGCTCAGCTCAAACTTCCCTCCACTATTCCACCTATCGCTACAACTCGATCTCATCAAAACCTGCTTCTCGACTGACAAATCCACCTTACTTATGAGCTACGCTCCTAATCTGCTCAATTATCATTATTATAGTATGAAAGAAAGATGAGGCTTCAAACTATTTTTGTCACATTGTTTTGCGCCGGCGTTCATTCGCTACCGGCTGCACGAAGTTATGATAGAAACATCGACACATCACACACACACGAAGATGAAGACGGGAGAGAACTTCAAATAGATTGGTCAACTTTTGCTTCAGAGCTTGCTGAGAAAAACAAACCAACTGCAGTTCCATCAAGGTCGGGATCCTGGGGAATTATCACACGTTTACCAACACCTCAAATAGAGCAAATAGAAGGGAAACCAGTGATAACTCGTTTTCCAACAAAACCACCAACGAGACATCCAACACGGATGCCTACGACAAGTCCTTCGGAATATCCGACATTGAAACCATCAGCAACACCTTCCTTTACGCCGTCAGTGCATCCAACAATACGCCCTTCGCTCACACCGTCAAGCGAGCCAACAAGTGACCCAAGTGACTTTCCTTCAGCATCGCCGACATCGCAACCTTCTATATCGCCATCGGACCAACCAACAAGTGCTCCAAGCGATCAACCTTCATTAACGCCGACAACAACGCCCTCATCAATCCCATCTAGCCAACCAACGAGTAGTCCAAGTGAATCTCCATCCTATAAACCGTCTGTCTCGCCTTCTACTCAGCCGACAAATATACCAAGCATGTCTCCATCGGCGTTTCCAACATTGAAACCTTCTGCAACTCCGTCGATTCGGCCAACAACTCATCCCAGCACCTCGCCTTCTTTACAACCAACAACTAGTCATCCGTCTAGCCACCCATCAAGTCAGCCTACAGCTACGGTTGAGGTCCAGGTTATATTAGAAGCTGGATCGAGAAGTGAAGGTGGTGTCAAGCTTGCTGTGCTAGGATCAACAGTTCTTATAATCATTAGTGCTTTGATTGTTAAACGAGGTATTGTACGAAGGATCAATGATGATGATGATGATGGCAATGAAGAAGAGGGAAAAAACGATGTAAATGATGAAGAACGAAGTAAAGAAGACGATGAAGTGAAAGAGCAAAAGCAAGATGAACACAAATGTGAAGAGGGAAAGGAGGTACCACCAAGAACTTTCAGTAATGGACTCGTATTCCTAGCCAGAAGCAAGAGTAAAGAGGAGACTCTTCATAACAGAGAGAAGAGTGGTGCGAAAATGGCTGATGTTGAGGAAGGGCGAGACAATGGTGGGCATACCATCACTTATCCTTTACCACCTTCCGCTGCAGAAAGGCGAAACAATGATGGGCATACCATCACTTATCCTTTACCACCTTCCACTACTATTGACACTCGCACTTACAAGTCTAAGGACCGCCCAGGACTTGCTCCGTTTCATGTCATGGCGTCTCGTCGACAATCAAACAACACTTTCCCAATGTATCATGATGGATAGAGTCGGCATCATTGCCGGAGAACAATCATCCCAGCTCGACGATACTCTTGGTAGGGAAAATCACAAAGTATCTTGGCAGTGGAAGCGTACGTAGAGTGGCAGAAAATAGGAGAACATTCGTAAACATTCACAGAAATCCGCAGTGTATTAAAAGAGATTGTAGAGAAAAATAGTATCGAAAAGATGTCTAGAGCTACTGATTAGAGTTTCGTCTATCAGGAGTATGCAGCATTACTAATAAATAGGGCAATGTTGCATGAAGAACTACTAAATTCACCTGAAGAGCTACCTAAGGGAGTAGATAATATTCGAAGGATTTTCTATTGATGATTTTCTTGGAATGACTGATTTAGCTCTAAATACATCTGTGAATTTTCGTTCGAGCTACTTATTGTACAAAGTACCTCAATTGCCGCGTTGAGGTAGGCTGAAATGTTGGAAAGATTGACATATTGTCATCATTCCAGCCATCTAGCCATCGTATGCTGGCCCCAATGAAGGCCCCAATGTTGGATAATGGGTAGTAGGGGGGTGCGCACCCCTGATATTCAAATTTCAAACCTATTATATTCCATCAAATATTGATCAAATACCTTCGTCTATACCCCCAATAGAAATCCTCAAAGTTTGGTGGTGTTATATCTTTGTCTTGTGTGGATATCAGCCTCCGTATAGGGGCACTTTTGGCCATCGTGGGAATGGATTTGGAGCTGAGTCGAGTCAAATCTGGTTAGCGAAACGATAGGAATCAGTATATATCGCCAAACACCATCCACTCTTTTAGGTCAACATGCCCACCATGGCGGACTTGACAGTATCGACCTCCTACACAGCAGTATACATAATTCCATCAACAATAGAGACCATCATATCATCCTATATGGTATGGCTGGCCATTTTGTGCTTTTATCAGCAGCTCCAACAAGTTTTTCTTCCGATCACATATCAAAAATAAGACATTTTGAGCCGCTCGACTTCCGCCCAGATAGTGAATAATCAATATCACCACCTGTATCAAACTGTTAAGCACCGAAACAGTGGATATATTCCTTTAAATAACCATTGAGATGAATTCGGGCCACTCTTTCGGTGAGTTTCGTCAAAGGAGGCCGAGTTATATTGTGTCACCGGTGCCGATCGTCTCGACCATCGACAACTTAATTTTGGCATAATATTCTGCAATATCTAAAATAAATCAGCATTTGCAAACCCCAAAACACCATGATATTGTTTCAAATATATTGTAGCAACGTTTGCGCACCGTGGTATTGCTGTGGACTGCTGATTCTTTCTAATATATACTCATGTGTGGTGAAATTTGAGCCATCAAAATAGGTGATTTTTAGCGTTTTGGGCATATAGCGTCCACTTTACGACTCATTTAACCCCAACTGCTGCGCAACATCGATGATAGTGACCAATAGAAGGGTGTTTTATGGTTGAATGGGGTTTGCAGCCATCTTATTATCCTACATTGGCATCGTACGGCTCCATGCGTTGAGTCGAGAATCATGTTCTGTGGTAGGCTTAGATTACACATATCATATCATGTTTTGTTAAATATAGCATATAAAGATGACCTGCTCTAGACATAGTATATTGGAAGGTGTTGTTTATATTTAAATGCTGTGAATGACCTCCACTTTCATAAAACGAAAAAAGGCGCAGTGATTTTGTTGTATAATTATATGTCGCCCTAACAGTAGAGCGAGATGATTGAGCGGTTATCGTCGATTGTATCGGACACTGATCGACTGTAACATCCAACATGATCAATATCATCGATTGGTGCTGTTGTTTGGGTTATGGTACGCCACTCAGCATCCATATTATGCCATGAAGAGCTTTCTAAGCTGAGCTGATGTCTCACAATTTTGCATGATATAATTGATTATCACGACCCCACTTCATTAGATCCACCAAACCAAGCCATCATCCGACGCCAATTACCCATAAAGAGTGCATATTGTAAGGCTGATTGATCTATATTCATTGTTCATTCCAATACTGTGATTCTCCACCTAGATTTTGAGCCGGTTCGGCTCATCGTGACATGGCTGGTATGGCGCCGACGAGGACGTTGCTGTCAATTGAAGTGACCAGCGAGGCATCAGAGCATCCTCCTAGGTCTATACTATTGACGGATGTGAATATTCTTGGTATGAACCATGTCAGTTGTCTATTAATAGCGTCGGGGCGACGATGTATGCGTTGAAATCGGAGATTTGTCAGAAAAATGGCATGGTTTGTCAGCTTAATCTCCACCGGGTGAACACTTGAGACCACCAAACTCAACAGGCACATAGACGGGGGTATGGTCTATGTGCCTGTTGAGTTTCATAGTGTGAGAGGAAGTAATAACAGAGATTAAGCTGACAAAGGGTAATAATTCTTACGCCAAACTGGCGATGGCCAAATTTGGCCATGGTCAAAAAGTTTGACAAAAAATACTTGGCGCGCTCAACTCGTGATTAAAAAAAATCATAGGCTGCGCACCCCCCTATGGGTGTAGGCGTAATCGTTGGGTCCACCGTTGGCGAACTCGTTGGCCCCATCGTTGGGTCCACCGTTGGGTCCACCGTTGGCCCCATCGTTGGCACCATCGTTGGCACCATCGTTGGGGCCAACGTTGGCGAAAACGTTGGCCCAAAGATGTGCCCTGCAAAGGAAGGCCCCAACGTTGGCCCCAATGTTGGATAAAGGGTAGGCGTTAATGTTGGAGAGATTGGCATATTGTCATCATCATCACTCGAGTCATTGTCGCTCTCCGTAATATTCCAGCCATCATCGGCTTGGGTAGACTGCGATGTGATGTTTTTGCTGCTTGATTGCAGCTTGCGGGTAGAAGAAGTTACAGGGATGTCTTCGCTGTTACTGCTTGCCATGTAGGAGGCTTGAGCTTGAAGGTTTTTAGCAACTGCGGCTCCACCAAAGATGGTGATGGTGGTGATAGCAATGAGGAAGGTAAAGGAGTTCTTCATCTGTATGGTAGCTGTACAATAAGTAGTATTGCTCTGTGTAGGAGAATGAATTATGTTCTTGGCGACGGCGATGGAGAACAAATCGCTCTCAATCGTGATATATTATCTTCAAATGCAGTTATATTCTTCTCGCTCTTGTTCTTTTGATTTCTCAACGCCGCGAAACTTCGCCAGTCTCAACTCAAACTTCAAAGTTCGCACCACACACCACACTAAGTACTTATCGCTATGTACTACAGGTATGTACCTATCTCAGCGGACCTATCCTTTACCCTTTGCTCCAATTGTGACACTCGCACTTACAGGTCTAAGGACCGCTTTCATGCCATGGCGTCTCGTCGACAATCAAACAACATATCACATGATGGATAGAGATTATAGTCATAGTCATATAGAGTCGGCATCATTTCCAGAGAGCAATCATCCCAATCCCAGCTCCATGATAACAACGTTACTCTTGGTCGAGAGAAACATAGTATCTTGGCAGGTATGGAGTGCAACATTGGGTGATAAGAAATAGAAGGACATTCACAAACATTCACAGAAAATTGCAATGTATAAAAGAGTTGTGAAAAGATATCTTCCATCTAAATCTAATCTAGCTATAATCAATTTATTCTACATTCTAAAATCATTTGGTTCCACAAACTACCTTCATTACGGCGTTGAGTCATCACTCCAGTCATCGTCGCTCTTGATAATATTCCAGCCATTATCAGCTTGGGTAGGCTGCGATGTTGGAGATAGAGAGGGCTGATATGTTGGAAAAGTTGGCATGTTGTCATCTTTCCAGTCATCATCGTCATCGTTCGAAATACTATTCCAGTCATCATCAGCAGCTTGGGCAAGCTGCGATGTTGGAGATAGGGTAGGTTGAAATGTTGGAAAGATTGGCATATTGTCATCATTCCAGTGATCGTCATCGTCGCTCTTCCAAATATTCCAGTCATCATCAGCTTGGGTAGGCTGCGATGTTGGAGAAAGGGTAGGTGACAATGTCGGAGAACCTGTAGGGAGGTTGTTTGGGTTACCATCATTCCAGTCATCAGTATTATTGTTTCCACCCGACGATGGCGTCGGAGATGGAGTACCAGGTGGTGGAGCATTACTGCAATCAAATTCTTCGGGGGCAAAGTTGCTCCAAGCGCATACCTCAGCTCGAATCCATTCATATTGAGAAGAAACCCTTGCGTATACTCCAGGATAATCTTCACTTGCACACCCGATACCCCAGCTCACAACTCCTACTTGCACATCTTCCGATGCATCTCCGCCCCGGATGATTAAGGGTCCTCCTGAATCGCCTTGACAAGAGTCTTCACCGGCATCTTTGGCACATAACATGTTGCTTGTAATGGAACCCTGGTAGCTTCCATAGTCTCCATCACTACTCTCGCATTCTTCATTGGTAATAGTGTTGACCTCTACCTCCATCAACTCGGATGCCAGCATTTGACCTTCATCAGTTGGGTCGATATCACCCCATCCCATGACAGTGACCGCAGCACCGATATCAGGTGTGGCCGCATCACCATTGAGCTTGACAATGTTGATATCATCACTAGCGGCCTCATTTAAGAAGATGAGCAGAAAGTCATTATCAGTATTTAACCAATCATACTCCGGATGAGGCAAAGCCTTCTTCACACCAAGCTCTTGCCCATCATTATCATCATGTGCATGACGTCCAACCACAGCGTTGTAATTGCCATCGCCGCCGCTATCACAATGGGCGGCTGACAATACGACATCTCTGGCGATGAGTGAGCCTCCACAGAAATGACCAATGTCGTCTGAGAGAGATACAGCGTAGGGGTATCTATCTTCGATGGCGGTGCCTCCTCCGATGATGCGTGTACTTCCTCCTCCTCCTCCTCCTCCTGAGAAGAGATTTGACTCTCTCATTCTTCCACTGCTGCTGCTGCCGCGGATGGTGCCTGTGGCAGATGCAATTGTTGCTTGTGTGACAATAGTTTGGATCTTCATTGTTATGGTACTGCTGTTGTTGTGCTGGCTGCGAGATCGAAGAAATTATGAGACCATTGATAAGATCAAAGTTATGAGAACATTAGCGAAGAATGAAGCCGATGAAGAACAAGCAAGAACATCATGTCTAAGCAATCGTATGAATTGGATGTCGTCTCACACTTACATTTACATCAACGCATGTCTCGGTCATTGGCATCGGTGCGTGGTTTGTGGTCTTGCTTCATCTAAATAATGAGAGGAGCTAAGTCGTTCGTTCTGTCGTTCTGTCGTTCTGTCGGTCGGTCGTTCTGTCCGGGCCCTTTGGCGTGTCCTTTGGCCTTCACGGGCATTTTCGATCGACTCTTTCTTTGATTGGCTTGACTAATTTTTGCTGATGGAGGTGTCCACAAGCTCGCCCGGGGCGTTTCGAAAAAGCCCGCTTCGCGGTTTTTTCTCACGGGGTAAGAGAGGTAAATAAAAGTGTAGGCAACTAGAGTTTTGTACGTCTTTCTCCTCTATTTTGGTGCTTTAACCCGCGCAGCGGGCTAGCACGAGCGCCAGCGAGGCTAGTGAGGATGAAGGATGTAATGTGTATTTGCCCCGCCCGCCTGGTTCTGGTTGAATCTCCAGCCCTCCTCCTCCATTGTTGATTCATTCCATCAGCACTCTGTTTTTGAGAGTCATTGCTATCAGCGGCAGAATGAATGTCCACCGTCCACCCTCAGTTGCCTCTCTTATGAGACAATGATACAACGTTGTGTGGTGATGCTACATCGCTCGGTGCTCGGTGCGTACCTGTGCTGCTGTGTTTCCATATTCCGTTTCTGCCCAAACTTGTCCCATTTCTGCCCAAACTTGTCCCATTTCTGCCCAAACTTGTCCCAGGTTGATATCTCATGCATGCTCATGATGATTTAATTGTGTAAAAAGAGTGTAGAAGATACTCCACCACAAAGAATCACCACCCGCTAATTTTATTGTGTGGATGATTTGAAATTTTTTTTGTGGCATGTAGTGTTTTTTTGGCGCCAAGGCATAAAAATGTGGCGCCATCGGAGGGACAGCGGCATTTCACGATGGTGCACAGTTCCGCTAGCACTTCCGAACCATGTCGACAGGTCAAACCACCCCTTCTGCTGGCCGCAACAGCAGGAGCGAGAGCGGCCGATCATCCCGACGTTCGAGAAGGGGAGAAGATACCACGCCTGCAAAGCTTTCAGTCCCCAAACATTTCTTCTTCAGCCGTGATGAGAGTCGTAATTGCTTCAATTTTCAATTAAAGCCAACAGTTAACGCACACAAGAGAGTCATCTGTGATGGCTGCCTTTATACTCTAAATAACGCTGGAGGCATCCTCACCCCTGACCTTATCAGCAGGACACGCGGGACCAACGTAAAAAAGAAATGTCAACGGCCTTGGGACCAGACATGGAAAGACCACCCTGATCGTGGAAAAGTGCAACGACACAATGATTTCATGGCTCTATTCGAAGATGAAACAACAATTATTACTCCAGTCTCGCATCCTGTCGATATGCGGTCATTAAGAGGTTCGCCGGCAAAGAAGAAAAAGAAAAGCAAAGCTACAAATAACAAGCAGTCGAAAGAAACAGAAGAGCAAGAAGAGACAGAAGTGGATCTTCTTCTGCCAAAGAGACTCAATCCGGGAAGCATTGTAATTTTCGACCACAATGGTCACCTTACCGATGATGCTGTTGCACTGTTCGAACAAAAATTAAAAACCTCGCGCAATGGTAAACTACCGCCGAATGATAACGATTAACGAGTTGCTGGAATGTTGTTGCAATGGATGTTTGATGAGCATGATGTCGATGTGCCAGTTGCAAAGTTATTATCATTTACAAAACACCGACCAATGCTTGTTGCTAAGATGCCAGGGACCTATGCAGTCGAGGAAACAACAAGAAATAAACGTGCACGGACAAAGAAAGCAGGTGACTGGCTAGATAGTCTCAAGTCTGGCGGCTTCAACACTGAGGATGAAATGCTTGAGTTACTCATACAGCGGCGGTTGAAGAATGGCATTCCAAAGAAATACATTATCAAAACATGGAATGCACACCATAGATTCGACGTTGAAACAACGCTAGCCTGCTGCAAATTCGCTGGTATAAATCTAAAACAACTACGACGGGTTGCGATGTTTATTGCCTGTGACACTCGTGATCCGGGAAGTAATGGCAGAGGACTTCGACCATTTGCACCAACAAAGGAGTGTTACAAACGGAAAAGGGATGCTGTTATAGCAAAATACCCGACAATGACATATAAGAAGGTCCCATTGCTGGAAAAGGATGCCGATGAACTGAAAGAACTCGTCTACAAACTTTGCAAAGATGATTGCCCAATTAGTGGATGGAAGCCAAAACTAACACGCTCTATGAAAGCCCATCTCCTTTTTGGTGGACATCTTGTGAGACAGCTCCGTCTATGGGGCACTCTTGGTGGTATTGACGAGCAAAACATTGAGAGCGCCCATGCAATATGGAATAAATTACTGCGGCAATTTGGAGTCACTCGAGGTACGGAACTTCAGAAGAAGGTGTTACGTGAGTACTTATTCCAGACGGATGATTTTATGCATTTGATTATAGCACGTGTCAAAGAAGAAGGCAAGCGCAATCTGAAGAGTGGAGGCAATGATACTAATGAGCTTCCTCGGGCAAGACCGGCACAACGTCGAATTGTCGGTGACGAACTTGATATCGAAGGATTGCAGAATGATAGTTTGGAGATTGGACCTTTGGCAGTCAACATCAACAATGAGGTATTGCAGGGGAGTGACTGCTACTGCCATGGTCATCACTGCCGAGCAGTGGAAGGAGTTGTGCAATTTGGAGCCGACCGATCTCGATAATGATATCAATCGCAGGTTGTCGACCTTGAAGTGCAAGCACAGCTTCATCAAAGCGACAAAAGAAGCAAGGCAACATCAAGTATTCACAGTCTTGCCGAGAGAATTCAAAAGTTATGAAGAAACGGAAAGACGATGGTATGAGTGATTTAGAGACTAAGAACAAAATTCTTCGTGAGATTGGAATTCAAAGTGGACAGCAATCACTCCGTGATGTATTTTCTCGGAGAAGTTCTAGTACGTAGTTAATTGTTACTCCTATGTAATAGTTCAAAGTGGACAGCAATCACTCTGTGATATTGCTTGCTGGACCTGGCTGTGGCACGTGTATTATTGCTCTAGTAATAGGATGGATATCTACGAGTACTTGAATTTACTTTACTTTGACTTCTAAGTACTCCCCCTCCATGCATGCATTCATTTCTATTCATTTCCCACTTGGGAAGTTTGGCAATCTCCGCTGCCGAGGGGCCAGTGGAACGGACAGCCTTGGCTTCAGTAACGGCATCATTGAAAGACTTTACACTTCTGAAAATGCAGCCAATGATGCATGACGAGTGAATATACGAATCATGATTCAGTCATGACCATGGCGCATAAACTAACAAAGTCACCAGAACTGCCAAGAGGAATTACTTGCAAACTCAACCAGGATGACCAATCACCTAGGCCTCTCCTTGATGCTGCTGCCCAATTTCGATAGCTACATTTCCATCCTCTGCACCCACTACACCACTTCCAACGACACAAACTGAAAGTAACACTGGTTGATCGCATCCACGATAATCCAAGCGCTTGCAGTCGCCACCTTCCACCTTCCGTATCGAGTCGGATTCTACTGGTAATCCTGCAGAACAACGGTATTGTCATGTCGAGAGAGTCCCAATGCAAGTTGACCAATTGTTATTTTGGAAAATATGAATCCCAATTTGTTGCCCACTAGATAACTAGCCATAATGACTTGGCACTTCCTTCTGCGGTAAGAAGATCAAAGATAAACTAGTCACAGCATTTATTGAATGTCCCAAAACGCTTCCTTGAGTTCATTGGCGCTTCCACATAATGCAGATCTTTCCATCCTTACTATACAGCCCGTCACGTAAATCGATGCTTGGGATGGCAGTTACGTTATGAGTTATGAGGCAAGACGATGATAAAATTGCAGTGTTGATGAGGATGAAGGATGTAATGTGTATTTGCCCCGCCCGCCTGGTTCTGGTTGAATCTCCAGCCCTCCTCCTCCATTGTTGATTCATTCCATCAGCACTCTGTTTTTGAGAGTCATTGCTATCAGCGGCAGAATGAATGTCCACCGTCCACCCTCAGTTGCCTCTCTTATGAGACAATGATACAACGTTGTGTGGTGATGCTACATCGCTCGGTGCTCGGTGCGTACCTGTGCTGCTGTGTTTCCATATTCCGTTTCTGCCCAAACTTGTCCCATTTCTGCCCAAACTTGTCCCATTTCTGCCCAAACTTGTCCCAGGTTGATATCTCATGCATGCTCATGATGATTTAATTGTGTAAAAAGAGTGTAGAAGATACTCCACCACAAAGAATCACCACCCGCTAATTTTATTGTGTGGATGATTTGAAATTTTTTTTGTGGCATGTAGTGTTTTTTTGGCGCCAAGGCATAAAAATGTGGCGCCATCGGAGGGACAGCGGCATTTCACGATGGTGCACAGTTCCGCTAGCACTTCCGAACCATGTCGACAGGTCAAACCACCCCTTCTGCTGGCCGCAACAGCAGGAGCGAGAGCGGCCGATCATCCCGACGTTCGAGAAGGGGAGAAGATACCACGCCTGCAAAGCTTTCAGTCCCCAAACATTTCTTCTTCAGCCGTGATGAGAGTCGTAATTGCTTCAATTTTCAATTAAAGCCAACAGTTAACGCACACAAGAGAGTCATCTGTGATGGCTGCCTTTATACTCTAAATAACGCTGGAGGCATCCTCACCCCTGACCTTATCAGCAGGACACGCGGGACCAACGTAAAAAAGAAATGTCAACGGCCTTGGGACCAGACATGGAAAGACCACCCTGATCGTGGAAAAGTGCAACGACACAATGATTTCATGGCTCTATTCGAAGATGAAACAACAATTATTACTCCAGTCTCGCATCCTGTCGATATGCGGTCATTAAGAGGTTCGCCGGCAAAGAAGAAAAAGAAAAGCAAAGCTACAAATAACAAGCAGTCGAAAGAAACAGAAGAGCAAGAAGAGACAGAAGTGGATCTTCTTCTGCCAAAGAGACTCAATCCGGGAAGCATTGTAATTTTCGACCACAATGGTCACCTTACCGATGATGCTGTTGCACTGTTCGAACAAAAATTAAAAACCTCGCGCAATGGTAAACTACCGCCGAATGATAACGATTAACGAGTTGCTGGAATGTTGTTGCAATGGATGTTTGATGAGCATGATGTCGATGTGCCAGTTGCAAAGTTATTATCATTTACAAAACACCGACCAATGCTTGTTGCTAAGATGCCAGGGACCTATGCAGTCGAGGAAACAACAAGAAATAAACGTGCACGGACAAAGAAAGCAGGTGACTGGCTAGATAGTCTCAAGTCTGGCGGCTTCAACACTGAGGATGAAATGCTTGAGTTACTCATACAGCGGCGGTTGAAGAATGGCATTCCAAAGAAATACATTATCAAAACATGGAATGCACACCATAGATTCGACGTTGAAACAACGCTAGCCTGCTGCAAATTCGCTGGTATAAATCTAAAACAACTACGACGGGTTGCGATGTTTATTGCCTGTGACACTCGTGATCCGGGAAGTAATGGCAGAGGACTTCGACCATTTGCACCAACAAAGGAGTGTTACAAACGGAAAAGGGATGCTGTTATAGCAAAATACCCGACAATGACATATAAGAAGGTCCCATTGCTGGAAAAGGATGCCGATGAACTGAAAGAACTCGTCTACAAACTTTGCAAAGATGATTGCCCAATTAGTGGATGGAAGCCAAAACTAACACGCTCTATGAAAGCCCATCTCCTTTTTGGTGGACATCTTGTGAGACAGCTCCGTCTATGGGGCACTCTTGGTGGTATTGACGAGCAAAACATTGAGAGCGCCCATGCAATATGGAATAAATTACTGCGGCAATTTGGAGTCACTCGAGGTACGGAACTTCAGAAGAAGGTGTTACGTGAGTACTTATTCCAGACGGATGATTTTATGCATTTGATTATAGCACGTGTCAAAGAAGAAGGCAAGCGCAATCTGAAGAGTGGAGGCAATGATACTAATGAGCTTCCTCGGGCAAGACCGGCACAACGTCGAATTGTCGGTGACGAACTTGATATCGAAGGATTGCAGAATGATAGTTTGGAGATTGGACCTTTGGCAGTCAACATCAACAATGAGGTATTGCAGGGGAGTGACTGCTACTGCCATGGTCATCACTGCCGAGCAGTGGAAGGAGTTGTGCAATTTGGAGCCGACCGATCTCGATAATGATATCAATCGCAGGTTGTCGACCTTGAAGTGCAAGCACAGCTTCATCAAAGCGACAAAAGAAGCAAGGCAACATCAAGTATTCACAGTCTTGCCGAGAGAATTCAAAAGTTATGAAGAAACGGAAAGACGATGGTATGAGTGATTTAGAGACTAAGAACAAAATTCTTCGTGAGATTGGAATTCAAAGTGGACAGCAATCACTCCGTGATGTATTTTCTCGGAGAAGTTCTAGTACGTAGTTAATTGTTACTCCTATGTAATAGTTCAAAGTGGACAGCAATCACTCTGTGATATTGCTTGCTGGACCTGGCTGTGGCACGTGTATTATTGCTCTAGTAATAGGATGGATATCTACGAGTACTTGAATTTACTTTACTTTGACTTCTAAGTACTCCCCCTCCATGCATGCATTCATTTCTATTCATTTCCCACTTGGGAAGTTTGGCAATCTCCGCTGCCGAGGGGCCAGTGGAACGGACAGCCTTGGCTTCAGTAACGGCATCATTGAAAGACTTTACACTTCTGAAAATGCAGCCAATGATGCATGACGAGTGAATATACGAATCATGATTCAGTCATGACCATGGCGCATAAACTAACAAAGTCACCAGAACTGCCAAGAGGAATTACTTGCAAACTCAACCAGGATGACCAATCACCTAGGCCTCTCCTTGATGCTGCTGCCCAATTTCGATAGCTACATTTCCATCCTCTGCACCCACTACACCACTTCCAACGACACAAACTGAAAGTAACACTGGTTGATCGCATCCACGATAATCCAAGCGCTTGCAGTCGCCACCTTCCACCTTCCGTATCGAGTCGGATTCTACTGGTAATCCTGCAGAACAACGGTATTGTCATGTCGAGAGAGTCCCAATGCAAGTTGACCAATTGTTATTTTGGAAAATATGAATCCCAATTTGTTGCCCACTAGATAACTAGCCATAATGACTTGGCACTTCCTTCTGCGGTAAGAAGATCAAAGATAAACTAGTCACAGCATTTATTGAATGTCCCAAAACGCTTCCTTGAGTTCATTGGCGCTTCCACATAATGCAGATCTTTCCATCCTTACTATACAGCCCGTCACGTAAATCGATGCTTGGGCTATCAAAATAATGAGAGGAGCTAAGTCGTTCGGTCGGTCCGGGCCCTTTGGCGTGTCCTTTGGCCTTCACGGGCATTTTCGATCGACTCTTTCTTTGGACGTGTGATGTGGAGTGTCAAGAAATAGGGTTCTAATTTTTAGTAAGGGTACAGTTGATGTGTGAGTGTCAGAAATGATGTGGTTCACATTAAACCTCTTCATAGATAATCCCTCTCACATAAATCAATATTCTCCCAACCGTGTCTCAGTAATCACTACACAGCATTCGTAGAAGGCAATGTACAACCTTTATTACATAATTATTTAAGTGTTACATAACGTACTATTTGAATACTGCTATGTATATAAGTAGACACAATCAATATCGTAGTAGATAGCCGGTGCCTCCTCTCTTGTTTAGAAAACCCGCGCAGCGGCTAGACGAGCGTCAGCGAGGCTAGTATAAGCTGATAGGTAGATAAAAGTGTGACCAAAAAGGACCAATCACGCTTTGAAAAATGTAAGCGTGACTGAGCGAAGTGGCTGTGTCAAGCAAGTGTGTCAGTGGACGTGCTGTAATGCCCTTTCTTTGACAGTTTGCGTTTACCCGTTCTCGGTTCTACCCGGATCTAAAACAACCAAAACCAAAGTCAAAGATAGGTCAAAGATCCATCCACGCCGATGGTGAAAAAATCGGGGCTGCTACTATTGCTACACTCTTTATTAAGCACATAGCAACAACTAATCAGCGTAGTCAATTGACGCACTGCCATTACTAAAATTACCGCAGTTCCCCCCCTCCATTACACTGTAAACAACAGCGGGCCAATCCCCAAAAATTAAAACCGACACATAACAAATAAATAATCAACCAAAAACTACAAAAATGGCAGAAGGAGACGGCCTCACAATGAACAACCTCCTCTCCGAAGTCCAAGGCGCCCTCGACAAATTCAAACTCGAAGACGACACCGCCGGCGGACCCAACGACTACTACTCCCCCTACGCCAATCTCGAAAAGGCCGCAGTCCTCCAAGAAGCACGATGCTTCCACGATCCCACGGCGGTCCGTGAAAGTCCCCGGAAGTGTTGTACGGTCATTGCCCAATTGTTGCATTTGACGAATACCGGACAGTATATGAATAGTGCCGAGGCGACGGAGGTGTTTTTTGGTGTGACGAAATTGTTCATGAGTGATGATGCGTCGTTGAGACGAATGGTGTATTTGTTTATCAAGGAGGTGGCCGAGACGTGTAATCCGGACGATGTGATTATTGTTACCTCCTCCCTTACCAAGGATATGACTTGTGATGTGGACCTCTACCGTGCCAATGCGTTGAGGGTTTTGGCACGAATTGTCGATGCGGCCATGCTGGGTGCTATTGAGCGATATGTCAAGCAGGCTGTGGTGGATAGTTCCGGGCAGGTTAGTAGTGCGGCGTTGGTCAGTGCGACGCATTTGTTTGAGAGGAATGAGGAGAGTGCGGCGATTGTGAAGAGGTGGATTAGTGAAACTACGGAGGCGACTAGTAGTCCGAATGAGATGGTTCAGGTGAGTTATTCCATGTTGGCTCCCCTCTGGAATTTGGGGGGAGGGGATGTTGGAATGATTATTTTATTTTTGTCATTTTCAATACACATTCTTCTCATGTTAATTATCATTCTTTCATTCCCCCCATTGTTATCATCACTACCATTTACATCACCACCCCCTCTATCTTTAGTTTCACGCAATGCAACTCCTCTACCAAATCAAAAAACACGATCGCCTCGGCATGCAAAAACTAGTCACACAATTCAGCCAACGCAACACCCTCCGTTCCCCCCTCGCCCTCGTCCTTCTCGTCCGGTACACCGCCAAACTCCTCACCGACGAGGTAGCCGAGGGACGTCAATCCGGATCATTCCAAAGTGGGACCAACTTTAGCCGTGCGGGATATGCCTTTTTGGAGGCGTCACTTCGGCACAAGTCGGAAATGGTTGTGTATGAGGCTGCCAAGTCCATTTGTGCACTTCCCAATATTGAACCGCAGGAGTTGTCCCCCGCTGTGAATGTGTTGCAGTTATTCTTGTCGAGTCCCAAACCTGCCGTGAGGTTTGCGGCTATCAAGACTGTCAGTCAGGTTGCCGTGAATCATCCCCGAATTGTTTCCAAGTGCAATGAAGATTTGGAGGCGCTCATTGCCGATGCGAATAGGAGTATTGCTACCTTGGCGATTACCACTTTGCTCAAGACGGGAAGTGAGAATAGTGTGGATCGATTGCTCAAACAAATTTCTGTCTTTTTGTCGGAGATTCCGGATGAGTACAAGGTTACCATTGTCAAATCCATCCAACGTCTTTGTTTGACGTATCCGGCCAAGCATCGTGTGTTGGTGGGATTCCTTTCCAACTTTTTGAGGGAAGAGGGTGGATTTGAGTTCAAACGATCCATTGTGAATTCGATTGTGTCACTCATGAAGCAGGTGCCGGAAACAACCGAGGGGAGTTTGCTCCACCTGTGTGAATTTATTGAGGATTGCGAATTTACCATGCTATCCACACAAATTTTGCATCTGTTGGGTGAGTTGGGACCGGGCACTTCTGCCCCGGCGAGGTACATTCGTTTCATTTACAACCGTGTCATTCTTGAGAACTCGGCTGTTCGTGCTGCAGCTGTTGGAGCGTTGTCCAAGTTTGCTGCCCGTTGTCCTAGTTTGAGGTCTTCGATATTGACACTCTTGAAACGTAGTCTGGATGATGAGGATGATGAAACTCGTGATAGGGCATCTGTGGCTGTTTCTGTGTTGAAGGACGCAATGGAAGAATTCCCATATATTGCACCCGCGGAGGATGCCGATCCTGATGAAGAACCCGTGCCGGATGTGCCACAGGCAGGTGACCCGGCTGCGTTTGTTCTGTTGCAGGGACTTCCAATGAGTTTTGATAGACTGGACCGTTCTATCCGTGCTTATGTCAAAGCACCTGCTGCCATGGATAGCCCTGATCAACTTACATTGAGCACCCTTCCAATCGTTGAAGAGTATGAAGAACCCGAATCTGCAGTCGATGATGGTGATGATATTGGAGCAGATGCAGCTCTCGCCGCAGCTGTTTCAGGAAAGGAGAAGGAAAAGAAGGAGGTTGTCGATCCAGCTGCTGCTGTCTATGCGATTCCGGAATTGGCTGCATTGGGCCGTGTGTTCAGATCATCTCCCCCTACAGCGTTGTCAGAAGAGGAAGCCGAATATGTTGTCACTTGTGTCAAGCATGTCTTGCCAGAACACATCATTTTACAATTCCCTATCCAAAACACCTTAGAAGATCAACGCCTTGTGAACTGTACTGTGACGGTTGAGGGAGATAGCGAGTGTTTCGAGGTCGCTGGAGAAGTAGCTGCTGAGAGCATTAAGTACGGAGAGACTGTGAATGCCTTCACCGTCATAAGTCGTATCCCCGATGCTCCTTTGGCTCCCTGCAATTTTGAATGCGTTCTAAACTTCGGTGTCATCCAAGTTGATCCTAAGTCAGGCGAGGATGAAAGTGATCCCTTTGAAGAGGAATATCCTCTTGAGGAGTTGGAGATTGCGACTTCTGACTTTATGGCCAAGGTGTCAGTGCCCGACTTCCGCTCCTCCTGGGAAATGGTTGGAAATTCGAACGAAGTCCTTGAGAAATTCGCTTTGCAATTCAAAAAGCAAGAGGACGCTGTGTCTGCTGTGATTGACTTTCTTGGAATGCAACCATGTGATGGAACTGGACATATCAAACCAGGAGAAGGGGGGAAAAAGCCGCATATGCTTCATCTCAGTGGTGTGTTTGTCGGTGGGACAAATGTGTTGGCTAGAGCACAGGTGGCTGCACAAGGGGATGCATCTGGTGTGCTATTAAAGATTGCGGTCCGTAGTGATGATCCTGATGTCTCGAGAATGGTTGCTGACTGTATTAGGTAAAGAGTTCTGTTCAAGCCAGCCAATTACTTTTGAGTAGAATACTGCTCTTCTGAAATAGATAGCACAAGAGTTCGATAGCGGTTCCCTAATTTGCTTATGAATTGCGGCGTTAATTAAAATATCATTAATGTTGCAACCGATCAATATCGTCTAACTAAGTTCGTTATCTCGAAATTAGGGTTAGGGCGTCTTTAAAATTTCTGTTATATTATTATTAAGTTCGTTATCTCGAAAGTAATCTGTTTTTGACCACACGCAGCGTCTGGGTTATGGCATGACGACATCTTTACTGTTGTTGTTGTCATTTATTGTAAATTCTACGCCAGTTTCAGCCTGAGCATTGGCATCATCTTCTATGCTGCCATGCACATCATGATTGTCAAGAGAGGTAGATTTTCCCAACATTTCATCGCCTAATGTCGATGATTTTCCCAACAACTTATTGTAGTATGGTGAGATTTCATTGGCGGCGGCACCAAAGACACTATTC
This sequence comes from Skeletonema tropicum, assembly GCA_037178625.1. Taxonomy (NCBI): domain Eukaryota; phylum Bacillariophyta; class Thalassiosirophyceae; order Thalassiosirales; family Thalassiosiraceae; genus Skeletonema; species Skeletonema tropicum. The sequence continues at coordinate 1,419,467 of CM074137.1, forward strand.
AAATTATCAATCTTCTCCGGAAAATCTTCCAGTCTCATCGACTCGTTAGCAAGAGGAAAGTGCGCTGACATTTCATCCTCAGAAGTCTCGTTGCTTGTCAGATTATCTAAGGACGGATGTAAACTTGGAATGATAATGCCATCTTCCAGATCTGGAAAAGATTCAACACGAGCCCATTCAACACTATCTTCTTCGAACGAAGAGTTGGCACTTTCATCTTCGCCAACACTACTTGAGACACTTTCGTTCTGGGACAAAGTGTCAAAGCTTTCATCTTCTTCAACGTGATCGTTCTGTTGAGGACTTCTTCTTCTTCTTAACAATATTTCCCTTCGATGAGATCCTCCCGATTTATGTTTCTTGTAAAGAGAAACAGTAATAAGCACCAAAAGGATAGTAGCAGCCACTCCCACTACAAAGTAATCAGGGCCAGTATCTGAAACATAATGTCTTTTGTTGAGAGCATCTTTTTGAATTTCCAATGTCCACAACGTAGGTGTTGATGATCCAATCGTCTCAGCTGACGGAAATCCAGAGGGATTTGATGACAAACTTGGTGAATGTGATGAAGAACTACTTGGCGGAATTGAGATGGTTACGTCTGAGGGAGATGAACTGGGTCTCTCAGTCAGCGATGTTGACGGAGTTGCAGAGGGATTTGACGAAAAAGATCTACTGGGCTGACTCGAATGACTTGCTGAGGGTTTGGAAGACACACTAGGGGAGCCTGATGACCGACTGATCGAAGGTGATGATGATGCTGTTGGCTGAGATGAAGGAGATACACTGGGGCCAAATGTAGGAACGTTACTCGGAGCTTCTGATGGAGAATCAGTTGGGACAGCACTTGGTTTACTCGAAGGAAATCGACTTGGTGCAGATGACGGTGTCTCCGAAGGAGACTCCGAAGGAATAGAGCTTGGTTCACTCGACGGCTTGCCTGATGAAACTACAGTCGGAGACGTGGATGGCAACATAGACGGTTCAGATGATGGAAATTTGGTCGGGGGCGAACTTGGCGAAGCTGACGGAAGCTGGCTCGGAGAATATGACGGAGACATCGATGGAAATGCACTCGGAACAGCTGAAGGAAGAGTGGTTGGTAGTTCAGTCGGTTCAGATGATGGAGTGTGACTCGGTATATCTGATGGAGGTTCACTCGGTGCAACCGACGGCGAGAGCGAGGGAGACGAGCTAGGTTCGTTTGTCGGATGGACTGATGGTGATGAGGTAGGCATGGCTGATGGAGACACACTTGGTTTGCTGGACGGATTGCTAGATGGTTCGGAAGACAACATCGCCTGCATTACACATTCTTGTTTGCCCCGATCATCTTCTTGATACCAACAACAGCTCGCAATTTTGCAAATATTATCTTTCTCTGGATGTAAAAAGCAGTCAGTCAAAAATGCTCTACAGGCTAGACTGTAATTTGAAGATGGAGAGACACTCGGTATGACTGATGGAGTTGTGCTTGGAACATCTGATGGAGATGTTGTGGGCACGGCCGACGGAGACACCGAAGGAGACGAGCTGGGAATATCTGATGGAGAGTAACTCGGACTAGCAGTCGGTGACACCGAAGGAGACGAGCTTGGTTTGTTCGTCGGCTGAATAGATGGCAATGCTGATGGTGTTAATGATGGAGTGTGACTGGGCACAGTCGACGGAGATGGGGAAGGAGCAGCTGATGGAAAATCTGTTGGAGACGAGCTTGGGCTGCTTGTTGGGAGCGTAGATGGTGATGCAGATGGTCCAGATGATGGAGATTGGCTGGGTGCAACTGTCGGAGAAGCACTTGGGGCAGATGATGGTGATGAACTCGGCGCATCTGTAGGAAAAACTGATGGAGATGCGCTTGGTGTGCTTGTCGGCTCAGTTGATGGAGGTGCAGATGGTGTTGACGACGGAGATTGGCTCGGTGCAACTGATGGCGACATTGTGGGCACATCCGACGGAGATGGACTGGGTACAGCTGACGGAGAACTTGAAGGAGATGTGCTTGGTTGACTTGTCGGATGAGTGGATGGAGATGTTGATGGTGCTGTTGACGGAGAGTTACTGGGGTCAGCTGACGGTGAAGAGCTCGGAGCAACTGATGGCTTTGATGATGGAGACCAACTTGGCATACTTGTTGGCTTCGCAGATGGCAGTGCAGATGGTTCCGACGATGGAGAGTGGCTAGGTTCATCTGTTGGAGTTGCGCTTGGAGATGCTGACGGTAGCGCAGATGGGAATGAGCTTGGTGTAGTTGTTGGCAGATTGGACGGCGATGCTGAAGGTAATACTGTTGGACTGTGTGATGGTGATGAGCTTGGCTTGCTTGTTGGCAGATCGGATGGTAACGCAGAAGGACTTGATGATGGCTCATATGATGCCGTAACCGTAGGACTCAATGACGGCACAGAAGACTTTAGTACACACTCACGTTTTGCCTCTCTATCATCAGTATTGTTCAGTTTGTAACAACATCTTGCAATCTGGCAAATACCAGCTTTTCTGGGACTTTTCATACATTCAGAAATGATGTCACTACAGGATGCATTGTAATCAACTGTTGGAGGAGCAGACGGAGCATCCGAGGGAGACGAGCTGGGTTCGTTTGTTGGATAGTCTGATGGTAATGAGGTAGGCATAAGTGATGGTAATGGGCTAGGTATATCTGAAGGCAGTACGCTTGGACTGCTTGTTGGATTGCTGGATGGCTCGGTAGTCGACATTGCTTGCATGACACAATCTCGTATGCCCTGTTCATCTTCTTGAAACCAACAACAGCTTGCAAAAAAGCAAATTGTTTCTTTCTCTGGATGGTCGAAGCAGTCACTCATTATAGTTTTACATGCTGCAGAGTGATCAATAGATGGAGCAGCTGACGGTAATACTGATGGCGATGAGCTTGGTTTGCTTGTTGGACTGCTTGATGGCAAGACAGACGGCTTTGATGTCGGTAACGAGCTTGGAGAAGCTGACGGGGAATTACTGGGAGACGCTGATGGAGAATTTGATGGTTCTGCGGAGGGTTGTGCTATTGGAAATTCGCTTGGTACGTTGGATGGCAAATTGCTTGGTTCAACTGAGGGAGAGTGACTTGGAGATCCCGACGGCGATGTCGAAGGAGTTGAGCTTGGGTTTGTTGTTGGAAGAGTTGATGGTGTTGCCGAAGGTGACGATGATGGAGATGAGCTTGGTTTGCCTGATGGAGAATTTGATGGTGCTGCTGAGGGTTGTGCTGTTGGGAATTTGCTTGGTACATCAGATGGTGATTGGCTTGGTGCAGCTGACGGTGAAGAGCTAGGAGTAGCCGTTGGAAATCCCGAAGGCGATGTTGAAGGAGATGAGCTTGGGTTTTTAGTTGGAAGTTTTGATGGAGTTGCTGAAGGTGTTGATGATGGTATTGAACTCGGCACATCTGATGGCTCACCAGTTGGTGCATTTGTTGGAAATACTGGCAAACATTCTCTTCTGCCCTCGTCATCTCTCTGAAACCAACAACATTTTGCAATTTCACAACTTTCTATATATATATCATCCGAGAAACAATGTGTTGTGTACATTTGGCAGCTGCATTTCTCCTCGCTCATCTCCCCGTCAACCATGCAATTTGAGAAGTCACAGAATATTTCCTGTGTTGCTATTAATTGGTGCTCCGGCACGCAGCCACGAAGGCCGTCTGCTTTGCATGAGGAGTCTATTTCAGATACGCATAGTTCTGGATTGCCAAATGCATGCTCCATGCATTTGCATAATGATGTATCACAGCCATCGGAACAAAAATCTGGCAACATCAGTTCTGTTGCTGAGAGAGCCCTATTGAAGTTTAGCGCCGCATGAGCACCATGCCCATAGAGGAGGGCGGAGGCGGCCGCTGCACACACCAGTAATTGCATCATTTCTGTCGTTGAATGACTGTAGCGATAGGCGGCAACCAATAAGGGAGAGATGACTTCTATCTCTGTCTTGCGTTGAGTTGAGTAGGTAGGTTGAGGCTTGGGGAGGATGATTTAGTGAGAGTGGATTTCCTGTGAGTATTAGCGATTTTCTTTCTATAAAGCCTTGCTGAAACGCTTTTCATTTACCTTTGGAAAACATCTTTGCTGTATATCGCTTTGGAATTGTTAGAAGTATTGTAAATTTTTTAAGTTTACGTACTACTCAAATTCTCTTTCTCGACCTCAGAAGATGGTATCTGCATATATCCCAGATACCATCTGACAAACCAAGAGGATACCTGTCTACAATGAAGTAATACTTAAAGTCCTTGTTCTTTGATCAAGAGCCAGAGCAGAGAAGCGCCATGTAACACATAATAATAAGTATGATATGGAACTGAAAATAGATATTGGTTCTTCTGACGCATCAAACCAGAGGAGAAGGGGGGGAATGCATAAACAGATAGGACGGACCGCAATTTGTTGTCTCGATCCATAGAAGTACAAAGTAAACACAAATGTTTGCATCATATTTTCTATTTGAAAGTGAGCATCTATCCATTCTAACATTGGTCCGAACTCTTAGCATTGACATTCCATCTCGAGTCACCCTACCGTGAAACAGCGGCCTCTCAGTGATATTTGATGCTGTAGATTTAACAATCAAATCTTGGCACAAACAACAATCGCACCAATAGAAAGACTACACATATTTTATTATATAATAGTTAGGATTTTATAAGTACTTATACAATGAGAAAATATATGCACGGCTTAGGCTAGATCATCCAAGTTGCTACTCAAAAGGATAAGTTTTCTAACACTGCCACTTTTTTGAGCAACCAATTTCGTGACGTTATGAGCTGACCAGTCTGATGTGTTTTCACTATCTACTGCAACAATGTAGTCACCAACAAACACTTTTCCTACCAAAGGCGAATCATCCTTGATGCTGTGAATTTTGGGCCCGTCGTTGGAACTGTCAACAACTATACCCAATTTACCCGCTGGTGCAAAGACCTCCCTTCGAATACGCTTCGGCTGCTGATCTATGAAAGTGGCCAGACTCTTTGTAATTTGATCTACCACTCTAGTTTGGTATGATTGATTAGATGCAACGCTGTTTGTTTGATCGAACGTGTTGGTATAGGATGGAGTAAATGTACTTTCACCTTCGTCAGTGTAATCATCATAATAACGACTTCTTCCCCTTGATGACGATCTTTGCCGCCGACGAGATCCTCGAGATCTACTCTTGTAAGCCCTGTGCGAAAAGATACTAAGCACAACAAGGGCAGCAAAACCAACGACTCCAAACACAATAATACGAATCAAACTATAATTTGGGCCATTGCTTGAAACGAAACTTCCCGTCATGAGAGCTTCCTTCTGTTTCGCCCATAGCTCGGATGTTGGTGTTCCCGTTGGCTCAGCTGATGGAGATGCTGAGGGCATGGAGGATACACTCGGCGAACCAGTCGGTGCAATCGATGGTGTCGCAGTGGGATGTGATGATGGGCTACTCGATGGAGATGCAGTAGGTGAAACTGAGGGAAACGAGCTGGGTCTATCTGTTGGTGACACTGATGGAGTTGCAGAGGGGTTTGACGAGGGATGTGCACTAGGCTGACTCGTCGGATGACTTGACGGTGGCGCAGATGGTTCATCTGTTGGACTGGACGAAGGAGATGTACTAGGATGACTTGTTGGATAGCTTGATGGCGATGCTGATGGATGCAAAGAGGGCTGAGCTGTCGGTTCCGTCGAAGGAGATGCGCTTGGTATGCCCGTTGGCTCAATTGATGGCGATGCAGTGGGTTCTGACGATGGACTGCTTGATGGAGATGCAGTAGGTATATCTGAGGGAGATGAACTTGGCACGCTTGATGGTAATGCAGTAGGTGCAGCTGATGGAGTTGCAGTCGGGTACAAGCTCGGTGTACCCGACGGCTGGCTTGATGGTGATGGAGAAGGTTCCAATGAGGGGAATGCACTAGGAGCAACTGACGGCATCGTCGAAGGACTTGCTGAGGGTTTGGAAGACACACTAGGAGAGTCTGATGGCTGACTTGATGGACTGATCGAAGGTGATGCTGTCGGCAGGGCAGAAGGAGATACACTGGGGCTCAATGTAGGAACGTCACTCGGTGTTTCTGATGGGGAGTCAGTTGGGGCAGAACTTGGTCTACTCGAAGGAAATCGACTTGGTACAGATGACGGCGACCCCGTAGGAAATGAGCTTGGGTCAGCTGTTGGCTGTGCAGACGGCGACGCAGAAGGTTTTGATGATGGAAACGTGCTGGGTGAAGCTGACGGTAACAAAGATGGAGAGACACTCGGACTAGCAGAAGGGCGGGCAGAAGGCGTTTCAGATGGGCTTAATGACGGAGAGTGGCTCGGTGCAACAGAGGGAGAGTTACTAGGTGCAACTGATGGCGACACAGATGGTGACGAGCTTGGATTACTTGTAGGGAGAGTGGATGGCGACGAAGAGGGCGATGATGATGGTCTGTTGCTGGGAGTGGTTGAAGGAGTTGTGCTTGGATGATCCGAAGGAGATTCACTCGGAGCAGCAGTCGGAGACACCGAAGGAGACGAGCTTGGTAGACTCGTTGATGGCGAAGCTGATGGTGATCTGGACGGAGCAGCTGATGGAAAATCTGTTGGAGACGAGCTTGGGCTGCTTGTTGGGAGCGTGGATGGTGATGCAGATGGTCCAGATGATGGAGATTGGCTGGGTGCAACTGTCGGAGAAGCACTTGGGGCAGATGATGGTGATGTACTCGGCACATCTGTAGGAAAAACTGATGGAGATGCGCTTGGTCTTCTTGTCGGCTCAGTTGATGGAGGTGCAGATGGTGTTGACGACGGAGATTGGCTCGGTGCACCTGATGGCGACGTTGTGGGCACATCCGACGGAGATGGACTGGGTTCAGCTGACGGAGAACTTGAAGGAGATGTGCTGGGTTGACTTGTCGGATGAGTGGATGGAGATGAAGACGGTGCTGATGACGGAGAGTTACTGGGGTCAGCTGATGGTGGAGAGCTCGGAGCAACTGATGGCTTTGATGATGGAGACGAACTTGGCATGCTTGTTGGCTTCGCAGATGGTGATACAGATGGTTCTGACGATGGAGAGTGGCTAGGTTCATCTGTTGGAGTTGCGCTTGGAGATGCTGACGGTAGCGCAGATGGGAATGAGCTCGGTGTAGTTGTTGGCAGATTGGACGGCGATGCTGAAGGTAATGCTGTTGGACTGTGTGATGGTGATGAGCTTGGTATGCTCGTTGGCTGATTGGATGGTAACGCAGAAGGACTTGATGATGGCTCATATGATGCCGTAACCGTAGGACTCAATGACGGCACAGAAGACTTTAGTACACACTCGCGTTTGCCCGCATTATCATCATCATTGACTTTCCAACAACATCTTGCAATCTGGCAAATACCAGCTTTTTTTGAATTTTTGAAGCATTCAGAAATGAACACACCACATTGCGCTTTGTAGTCAACTGTTGGGGAATCAGACGGAGCCGCTGAGGGAGACGAGCTGGGTTCGTTTGTTGGATAGTCTGATGGTAATGAGGTAGGCACAGACGAAGGTGATGAGGTGGGCGCAGCTGAAGGCAATACGCTTGGTTTGCTTGTTGGATTGCTGGATGGCTCGGAAGACAACATTGCCTGCATTGAACACTCTCGTATGCCCTGTTCATCTTCTTGAAACCAACAACAGCTTGCAAAAAAGCAAACGGTAACTTTCTCTGGATGGTCGAAGCAGTCACTCAAAAATGCATCGCAAGCTGCAGAGTGATCAATAGATGGAGCAGCTGACGGTGATACTGATGGCAACGAGCTTGGTTTGCTTGTTGGACTGCTTGATGGCAAAAGAGAAGGTTTTGATGTCGGTAACGAGCTTGGAGAAGCTGATGGGGAATTACTGGGAGACGCTGATGGAGATACTGAAGGTGATACGGTTGGTTCACTCGACGGGCTGGCAGAAGGTAACGTAGATGGCAATGTTGTCGGAGACAAGCTTGGTCTGCTGGTGGGATTGCTCGATGGCGATGCAGAAGGTACAGCCGATGGCGACGAACTAGGCTCACCTGACGGGGATACCGATGGAGATGAACTTGGTTCGTTTGTAGGCTGTGCGGACGGCAATGCAGATGGCGTCGCCGATGGAGATTGACTTGGCACATCTGAGGGAGAAGAGCTCGGAGCAGATGACGGAGATTCTGATGGTGATGAGCTTGGATTACTTGTCGGCTGTGCAGACGGTGAGGCAGATGGTTTTGATGACGGAGAGTGACTCGGCGCAGCTGATGGAGAAGAGCTCGGGATATATGAAGGAGATGCGGATGGCGATGAGGTTGGCTCACTTGTTGGATGATCCGACGGCGATTGAGATGGTGCTGATGTTGGAGATGAACTGGGTGCACTTGAAGGTGTCGAGCTTGGTACAACAGACGGTGATGTCGAAGGAGTTGAGCTTGGTGTGCTTGTTGGTTCAGAGGTCGGTGATTCAGAAGGTGATGATGACGGAGATGAACTGGGTTCTGCAGATGGTGTCGAGCTCGGAGCAGATGACGGAGATGCTGAAGGGACAGAGCTTGGTGCGCTCGTTGGCAGTGCGGACGGTGATACTGATGGTGTTGTTGATGGAGATGGACTAGGAGCAGATGTTGGGGATGAGCTGGGCAAATCTGACGGTGATGTTGAAGGAGACGAGCTCGGTTTGCTTGATGGATCGGTTGTTGGTAGTGTAGACGGCTCGGATGATGGAGACGCACTTGGACCAGCCGATGGAGAGGAACTTGGAGCAGCGGATGGAGATTCTGAAGGCGATGAGCTTGGTTCATTTGTGGGCTGCGTAGATGGTGATGCAGACGGCTTTGCTGAAGGAGAGTGACTTGGTATATCTGAAGGTGAACGACTTGGAAAATCTGACGGAGATGCAGATGGCGATGAGCTTGGTTCAGATGTTGGTTGTCCAGATGGCGATGCTGAAGGTTTTGCTGAAGGAGATGAGCTTGGAGTAGAGGTGGGGCTTGAGCTTGGTGAAGCTGACGGAGATGCCGAAGGATTTGAGCTTGGATTGCTTGACGGATGAGCTGATGGCGATTCAGACGGTGCTGATGACGGAGATGGACTGGGTTCTACTGACGGCGAAGAGCTCGGGGCAGATGATGGAGATGCTGATGGCAAGGAACTTGGTTCACTTGTCGGCTGTGATGACGGCGTTGTAGAGGGCACTGATGATGGAGAAGCGCTTGGAGTAGATGTGGGAGAGGAGCTGGGAAAATCTGACGGTGATACTGATGGCAATGAGCTTGGTTTGCTTGTTGGAGCGCTTGACGGCAAAAGAGAAGGTTTTGATGTCGGTAACGAGCTTGGAGAAGCTGATGGGGAATTACTGGGAGACGCTGATGGAGATACTGAAGGTGATACGGTTGGTTCACTCGACGGGCTAGCAGAAGGTAACGTAGATGGCAATGATGTTGGAGACAAGCTTGGTCTGCTGGTGGGATTGCTCGATGGCGATGCAGAAGGTACAGCCGATGGCGACGAACTAGGCTCACCTGACGGGGATACCGATGGAGATGAACTTGGTTCGTTTGTAGGCTGTGCGGACGGCAATGCAGATGGTGTTGAAGAGGGGAATGAAGTTGGCACATCTGAGGGAGAAGAGCTCGGAGCAGATGACGGAGATTCTGATGGTGATGAGCTTGGATTACTTGTCGGCTGTGCAGACGGTGAGGCAGATGGTTTTGATGACGGAGAGTGACTCGGCGCAGCTGATGGAGAAGAGCTCGGGATATATGAAGGAGATGCGGATGGCGATGAGGTTGGCTCACTTGTTGGATGATCCGACGGCGATTGAGATGGTGCTGATGTTGGAGATGAACTGGGTGCACTTGAAGGTGTCGAGCTTGGTACAACAGACGGTGATGTCGAAGGAGTTGAGCTTGGTGTGCTTGTTGGTTCAGAGGTCGGTGATTCAGAAGGTGATGATGACGGAGATGAACTGGGTTCTGCAGATGGTGTCGAGCTCGGAGCAGATGACGGAGATGCTGAAGGGACAGAGCTTGGTGCGCTCGTTGGCAGTGCGGACGGTGATACTGATGGTGTTGTTGATGGAGATGGACTAGGAGCAGATGTTGGGGATGAGCTGGGCAAATCTGACGGTGATGTTGAAGGAGACGAGCTCGGTTTATTTGTTGGACTACTTGATGGTGATACAGATGCAGAAGGTTCTGATGATGGAGATGAACTGGGGTTTGTAGACGGAGATGCCGAAGGTGATGAGCTTGGTTCAGCTGACGGTTGTGAGGACGGTAATGCTGATGGAATTGTTGATGGTGAAACACTTGGAGCAGATGTTGGAGATGAACTGGGTTCCGCTGATGGTGATGTTGAAGGTGACTGACTAGGGTTGCTCGTCGGATTGATGGACGGTGATGCAGAAGGACTTGAGCTTGGCTTGCTTGACGGTTGAGCTGATGGTGACTCAGACGGAGATGATGACGGAGATGAACTAGGTTTTGCAGAAGGTGATGAGCTTGGGATATCCGTTGGCGAACCCGAAGGAGATGAACTTGGTTCACTTGTCGGCTGTGCGGACGGCATTGAAGAGGGCACTGATGTTGGAGAAGCACTCGGAGCACTTGTAGGAGTTGAGCTTGGCTCAGCTGACGGTGATGCTGAAGGTGTTGAGCTTGGCTCGCTTGACGGATGAGCTGATGGCGACTCAGATGGTGATGCTGATGGAGATGAACTGGGTTCTGATGATGGTGATGAGCTTGGTTTGCTCGTTGGATTGCTGGATGGTGATGCAGAAGGACTTGAGCTTGGCTTGCTTGACGGTTGAGCTGATGGTGACTCAGACGGAGATGATGACGGAGATGAACTAGGTTCTGCAGAAGGTGATGAGCTTGGGATATCCGTTGGCGAACCCGAAGGAGATGAACTTGGTTCACTTGTGGGCTGTGCGGACGGCATTGAAGAGGGCACTGATGTTGGAGAAGCACTCGGAGCACTTGTAGGAGATGAACTGGGCACGTCTGAAGGTGATGCTGAAGGTGTTGAGCTTGGCTCGCTTGTAGGATCGCTGGATGGTGATTCAGATGGTGATGCTGATGGAGATGAACTGGGTTCTGATGATGGTGATGAGCTTGGTTTGCTCGTCGGATTGCTGGATGGTGATGCAGAAGGATATGAGCTTGGCTTGCTTGACGGTTGAGCTGATGGTGACTCAGACGGAGATGATGACGGAGATGAACTAGGTTCTGCAGAAGGTGATGAGCTTGGGATATCCGTTGGCGAACCCGAAGGAGATGAACTTGGTTCACTTGTGGGCTGTGCGGACGGCATTGAAGAGGGCACTGATGTTGGAGAAGCACTCGGAGCACTTGTAGGAGATGAACTGGGCACGTCTGAAGGTGATGCTGAAGGTGTTGAGCTTGGCTCGCTTGTAGGATCGCTGGATGGTGATTCAGATGGTGATGCTGATGGAGATGAACTGGGTTCGGATGATGGTGATGAGCTTGGTTTGCTCGTCGGATTGCTGGATGGTGATGCAGAAGGATATGAGCTTGGCTTGCTTGACGGTTGAGCTGATGGTGACTCAGACGGAGATGATGACGGAGATGAACTAGGTTCTGCAGAAGGTGATGAGCTTGGGATATCCGTTGGCGAACCCGAAGGAGATGAACTTGGTTCACTTGTGGGCTGTGCGGACGGCATTGAAGAGGGCACTGATGTTGGAGAAGCACTCGGAGCACTTGTAGGAGATGAACTGGGCACGTCTGAAGGTGATGCTGAAGGTGTTGAGCTTGGCTCGCTTGTAGGATCGCTGGATGGTGATTCAGATGGTGATGCTGATGGAGATGAACTGGGTTCGGATGATGGTGATGAGCTTGGTTTGCTCGTCGGATTGCTGGATGGATATGCAGAAGGATATGAGCTTGGCTTGCTTGACGGTTGAGCTGATGGTGACTCAGACGGAGATGATGACGGAGATGAACTAGGTTCTGCAGAAGGTGATGAGCTTGGGATATCCGTTGGCGAACCCGAAGGAGATGAACTTGGTTCACTTGTCGGCTGTGCGGATGGCATTGAAGAGGGCACTGATGTTGGAGAAGCACTCGGAGCACTTGTAGGAGATGAACTGGGCACGTCTGAAGGTGATGCTGAAGGTGTTGAGCTTGGCTTGCTTGTAGGATCGCTGGATGGTGATTCAGATGGTGATGCTGATGGAGATGAACTGGGTTCTGATGATGGTGATGAGCTTGGTTTGCTCGTCGGATTGCTGGATGGTGATGCAGAAGGATATGAGCTTGGCTTGCTTGACGGTTGAGCTGATGGTGACTCAGACGGAGATGATGACGGAGATGAACTGGGTTTTGCAGAAGGTGATGAGCTTGGAGTAGAAGACGGTGATGTGGATGGCGATGAGCTTGGTTCACTTGTGGGCTGTGCGGAAGGTGATGTTGATGGTGCTGATGATGGAGTTGGGCTTGGCGCAACCGACGGTGATGAACTGGGCATATCTGACGGTGATGTTGAAGGTGTTGAGCTTGGTTTGCTTGACGGCTCAGCGGTTGGTAATGCAGATGGCGTTACTGACGGAGAGCTACTGGGTTCTACCGATGGAGAAGGGCTCGGAGCAGTTGATGGCGATGCAGACGGCGATGAGCTTGGCCGACTTGTCGGATGAGTTGAGGGCGATGTAGATGGCTTTACCGAAGGAGAGTGACTCGGTGCAGATGACGGAGAAGAGCTCGGGACATTTGATGGAGAAACCGACGGCGATGAGCTTGGTTCGCTCGTCGGCTGTGAAGACGGCGATGTGGAGGGAGTTGCTGTTGGATGAGAACTAGGTTGTCCCGATGGTGATTGACTCGGAGCTTCAGAGGGCTCAGATGATGGAGATGAGCTTGGTTTGCCTGATGGAGAATTTGATGGTGCTGCAGAGGGTTGTGCTGTTGGAAATTCGCTTGGTACGTCAGATGGTGAATTGCTTGGTTCAACTGAGGGTGAAGAGCTAGGAGTAGCCGTTGGAGATCCCGAAGGCGATGTCGAAGGAGTTGAGCTTGGTTCTGTTGTTCTCGTTGGAAGAGTTGATGGTGTTGCTGAAGGTGACGATGATGGAAATGAGCTCGGCGTATCTGATGGCTCACCAGTTGGTGCATTTGTTGGAAATACTGGCAAACATTCTCTTCTCCCCTCATCATCGTCCTGAAACCAACAACATCTTGCAATTTCACAACTTTCTGTGCACTTTTGATTAGAAAAACATTGCGTTGTGTACATTTGGCAGCTGCATTTCTCCTCACTCTGCTTCCCGTCGACTATGCAATCTGAGAAGCCACAAAATATGTCCTTGCTGGAACTCAATTGGTCCTCCGGTACGCAACCACGAAGGCCGTCTGCTTTGCAGGAGGAGTCTATTTCAGATACGCATAGTTCTGGATTTCCAAATGCATGCTCCATGCATTTGCATAATGATGTATCACAGCCATCGGAACAAAAATCTGGAAATATTATTTCTGTAAACATTATTCCAGTTCCTTGAAGTGCCCGATTGAAGTTTAGCGCCGCATGAGCACCATGCCCACAGAGGAGGGTTGCGATGGCGGCCGTGTACACCAGTAATTGCTTCATTTCTTGTCACTGAAGATTATAACGATGTGTGGCCCAGCAGGCTTCTCGGAGAGCTTATATATTTGCGTTGAAATTTTTGGCTACTTTTAACTAGAAGTTAATACTTACACCTTTACCTAGTGCAGGATTTTGATTTCCTGCAAGTTGGCGATTTTCTCACCTCTTCCTGTCTTTGCTCTCCGGCCACAGAAAGGGAAATGGCTAATTACCGCTTTGGCAAAAGAGCGAGATGCTATCTTTTGCGATGCACATGACCTGGGTTGTCTACATAAGCATATCCCGCCCACGCACCCTGCTTGCTGCAAATAAGGCAAAGAAGACGTGACTCGACTTCGTTCAAAATAAAATCGCAATTTACTAGCGCGGTGAATCAGCGTGGTACTTACATCGAATTTTCAATTTTCATTTGCACACAAAACACCCTCAATTGCACGTACATGATGAACAATACTGATTCGTATAATCCCGAAGCCGCTATACGCGGAGGCTTTAGCAGGACTGAGTACGACACCATTGAGAAATCTCTTGACTTTGGCCAATCGGTGGCAGCATCGACATCATCATCTTCGCTTCGACCACTCACAACACCAGAGCGTCCTAGTACGCGCAAATAATCAGCAGTAGTGACAAACATCTTCGTAAGCTTGCCAATACTTGGCGCGTCCTCCTATTAACCTTCTTGTAGCCGAGTCGTCAGAAAATGATGCCTATATTATTTCGATCGATATCACAGAGACCATCGACAACACCACAACAAAACGAATTCCACGACCGGGCAATAGGGATGACACCAATTGCTATTGGTTGTTAGAAACTTGACTCGAGAGGACATCATATGAGCAATCAAAAATTCATGTTATCATGCAGGATTCAAAGTCAAGTGCCGTTATTATGATAGCTATAGTTTATAAGATACACCTCCTCAAACAGGTTGGTTTGAGGTGAAGTGTTTTAGATGTTACTTTCATCAGAAGAAAAACAAGACTCATTATGAAAAGAAGAGATCCACCTCTGAGAGTACAAAGGGGTCGAAAGAAACTAGGAAGAAAACATAAAGCCAGTCGAAGGAATGGAGGGGAACGATTAATTGTGTCTCGTGTGCTTTAAAATTTATTGGGATGTCTCCCAATAGCGCTGGTTTGTACCAAAGAAACAAAATGGAGAGATTGTCCATTGCGGCCATAAGCAGCAGCAGGCATCAGATATTCGTTTGGGGGCTAAATATATTCTTACCGAAGAGGATGATGAACTTGCTGATCAAAAAGTAGATTCGTATGTTGTTGAATCTCATCAAGCCAATCCTGTGGATGAAGCCAAAGCTGATAAAACAACTTGCCCAGAACTTACGTTGTTGGGAAAGTTGCGTCTGCAAGAACTGCTGAATCTACAGATAGAGACGAAGGAGTGAAGGCCATGGAGAAGCACTTTCATAGCTGTCAGCTTCGGTTTCTTAATTTCTTCCACAAAGACAATGTTACGAATGATGATTTGATTCGACCAGTGGGCAATGTGTCCAAGACCAAGAGGTCAAAAGCAGGTGGCAGTCTATACAATAGATTCAGACCTCCGTTTCAAAGACTATGTGAAATGGCGGAAGAGTCAGGTAAAAGGGGGATTGTTGTTGTCAATGAAGAAATTGAATGTTACCAAGTAGCATTGACTGCTCTTTCGGCTCCTAAGTTTCATGCTCAGAAAGATTGTAGGATCAGAAGATTATCAGTCCAAGTAAGAAAAAGCTAAAGAGATGAGCATGATGGATATGGAGTAGAACTTAATTCTATATTTTACTCTAGGTTTACCGAATTGTATTGAAAAATGTACATTATCCTCCTCACCCCAGAATTTACTACTGAGAGAAAAGCCCTATAGAGAAACTCTTATTGTAAGCTCCATTTTTGCAAATGAGGATGAACAAACCAAGTGCATTTACAAATGACACCCTCCAGGAAGGGCGTTTGATGCAGGTAGAGCTGGAATTGGCAGTGCTACGCTGAAGATTCTGAAGGTGCCCACACCTACCCAAAACCCAGCAAAAATGAGTGGGTATCTACAAATGTTCAGATACTTTCGCCGATACGACTTTCAGCTTCTGATGATGAGCCTCGTTGCCCATCGCATTGTACTTTCCTTCTTCGACGAGATCGAGGCTCCGTCGAAAGATTACAGGGTTAACTTGGCACAAACAACAATCAAGCAGAGGTCCTTCAATCAATGGAAAGACTACATATATTTTTATGCAACAGATAGATATTGATTTGGGAGAGCAGCATAGAGGGATTACTTCCTAAATTGTTGAGAGAATTACATTTAATGTACACGGCTTAGGCTAGATCATCCCAATTGGTACTCAAAAGAGTCAGCTTCCTAATACTGTCATTTTTTCGAGCAACCAATTTCGTGACGTTATGAGCTGACCAGTCTGATGTGTCTTCATCGTCTATTGCAACAATATAGTCACCAGCAAACACTTTTCCTACCAAAGGCGAATCATCCTTGATGCTGTGAACAATGGGCCCGTCATTTGAAGTATCTACTATGATGCCCAGCTTTCCCGCTGGTGCAAAGACCTCCCTTCGAACCCGCTTCGGTTGCTGATCTATGAAAGTGGCCAGACTCTTTGATATTTGTTCTACCACTCTAGTTTGGTAGGATTGATTAGATGCAACGCTGTTTGTTTGATCGAACGTGTTGGTATATTCAGGAGAGTCATAACTTTCGCTTTCGTCGTCATAATCATCATAATAACGACTTCTTCCCCTTGATCCTCCAGCGTTGCATCTTCTGTACGTCCTGTGCGAAAAGATACTAAGCACAACAAGGGCAACAAAACCAACGACTCCAAACACAATTGAACGAATCAAACCATAATTTGGGCCTTTGTCTGTGACATAATTTCCCGTCATGAGAGCTTCCTTCTGTTTCGCCCATAGCTCGGATGTTGGTGTTCCCGTTGGCTCAGTTGATGGAGATGCTGAGGGCATGGAGGATACACTCGGCGAACCAGTCGGTGCAATCGATGGTGTCGCAGTGGGATGTGACGATGGACTACTCGATGGAAATGCAGTCGGTGAAACTGAGGGATATGAGCTGGGCCTATCTGTAGGCGAAGCTGACGGGGTTGCAGAGGGGTTTGACGAGGGACGTGCACTAGGCTGACTCGTCGGATGACTTGACGGTGACGCAGATGGTTCATCTGTTGGACTGGACGAAGGAGATGTACTTGGTTGACTTGTTGGATAGCTTGATGGCGATGTTGATGGATGCAAAGAGGGCTGAGTTGTTGGACTGGACGAAGGAGACGCGCTTGGTGTGCCCGTTGGCTCTATTGATGGCAATGCAGTGGGTTCTGACGATGGTCTGCTTGATGGAGATGTGCTGGGTGCAACAGAGGGAGATGAACTTGGCACGCTTGATGGTAATGCAGTAGGTGCAGCTGATGGAGTTGCAGTCGGGTACAAGCTCGGTGTACCCGACGGCTGGCTTGATGGTGATGGAGAAGGTTCCAATGAGGGAAATGCACTAGGAGCAACTGACGGCATCGTCGAAGGACTTGCTGAGGGTTTGGAAGACACACTAGGAGAGTCTGATGGCTGACTTGACGGACTGATCGAAGGTGATGCTGTCGGCAGGGCAGAAGGAGATACACTGGGGCTCAATGTAGGAAAGTCACTCGGTCTTTCTGATGGGTAGTCAGTTGGTGCCGAACTTGGTTTACTCGAAGGTAATCGACTTGGTGCAGATGACGGCGACCCCGTAGGAAATGAGCTTGGGTCAGCTGTCGGCTGTGCTGACGGTGATATAGAAGGTTTTGATGATGGAAACGTGCTAGGTGAAGCTGACGGTAACAAAGATGGAGAGACACTCGGACTTGCTGAAGGACGGGCAGAAGGCGTTTCAGATGGGCTTAATGACGGATAGTGGCTCGGTGAAACAGAGGGAGAGTTACTAGGTGCAACTGATGGCGACACAGATGGTGACGAGCTTGGATTACTTGTAGGGAGAGTGGATGGCGACGAAGAGGGCGATGATGATGGTCTGTTGCTGGGAGTGGTTGACGGAGTTGTGCTTGGATGATCCGAAGGAGATTCACTCGGAGCAGCAGTCGGAGACACCGAAGGAGACGAGCTTGGTAGACTTGTCGGGTGAGTGGACGGCAATGCAGATGGTGATCTGGACGGAGCAGCTGATGGAAAATCTGTTGGAGACGAGCTTGGGCTGCTTGTTGGGAACGTGGATGGTGATGCAGATGGTCCAGATGATGGAGATTGGCTGGGTGCAACTGTCGGAGAAGCACTTGGGGCAGATGATGGTGATGTACTCGGCACATCTGTAGGAAAAACTGATGGAGATGCGCTTGGTCTTCTTGTCGGCTCAGTTGATGGAGGTGCAGATGGTGTTGACGACGGAGATTGGCTCGGTGCACCTGATGGCGACGTTGTGGGCACATCCGACGGAGATGGACTGGGTACAGCTGACGGAGAACTTGAAGGAAATGTGCTTGGTTGACTTGTCGGATGAGTGGATGGAGATGTTGACGGTGCTGATGACGGAGAGTTACTGGGGGCAGCTGATGGTGAAGAGCTCGGAGCAACTGATGGCTTTGATGATGGAGACGAACTTGGCATACTTGTTGGCTTCGCAGATGGAAGTGCAGATGGTTCTGACGATGGAGAGTGGCTAGGTTCATCTGTTGGAGTTGCGCTTGGAGATGCTGACGGTAATGTAGATGGGAATGAGCTCGGTGTAGTTGTTGGCAGATTGGACGGTGATGCTGAAGGTAATGCTGTTGGACTGTGTGATGGTGATGAGCTTGGCTTGTTTGTTGGCACATCGGTAGGTGACGCAGATGGACTTGATGATGGCTCATACGATGCCGTAACCGTAGGACTCAATGACGGCACAGAAGACTTTAGTACACACTCGCGTTTGCCCGCATTATCATCATCTTTTACTTTCCAACAACATCTTGCAATCTGGCAAATACCAGCTTTTTTTGAATTTTTGAAGCATTCAGAAATGAACACACCACATTGCGCTTTGTAGTCAACCGTTGGGGAATCAGACGGAGCCACTGAGGGAGACGAGCTGGCTTCGTTTGTCGGATGGGCGGATGGTAATGAGGTAGGCAAAGACGAAGGTGATGAGGAAGGCACAGACGAAGGTGATATGCTTGGTTTGCTTGTTGGATTGCTGGATGGCTCGGAAGACATCATTGCCTGCATTACACACTCTCGTATGCCCTGTTCATCTTCTTGAAACCAACAACAGCTTGCAAAAAAGCAAATCTTTTCTTTCTCTGGATGGTCGAAGCAGTCACTCAAAAATGCATCGCAAGCTGCAGAGTGATCAATAGATGGAGCAGCTGACGGTGATACTGATGGCAATGAGCTTGGTTTGCTTGTTGGACTGCTTGATGGCAATGAGCTTGGTTCGCTTGTCGGCTTTGTGGACGGCGATTCCGAAGGTTTTGATGAGGGAGATCCACTTGGAGCAGAGGTGGGAGAGGAACTGGGCACATCTGTCGGTGATTTGGATGGCGATGAGCTTGGTTTGCTCGTCGGAGTACTAGATGGCAGTGCAGACGGCTTATTTGAAGGTGACGCACTTGGAAAAGCTGACGGAGAATGGCTTGGAGACGCTGATGGAAATTCTGAAGGTGATACGGTTGGTTCACTCGACGGGCTGGCAGATGGCAACGTAGAAGGGGTTGATGTAGGAGATGTGCTTGGTTTGCTGGTGGGATTGCTGGATGGCGATGCAGAAGGTACCGCTGATGGCGAAGAAGTAGGTTCAGCCGACGGAGTTACCGTTGGAGATGAACTTGGTTCACTTGTAGGCTGTGCGGACGGCGATGCAGACGGCTTGACGGATGGCAAGTAAGTCGGTGTAAGTGACGGCGATGAGCTCGGGGTAGCTGACGGTGAGCTGGAGGGAAACGAACTTGGTTCGCTTGTCGGCTGAACGGACGGTGAAGCTGATGGTGACGATGACGGAGAGAGACTAGGTTCTGCTGATGGACTTGAGCTTGGTCGTGCTGAGGGAGATGATGAAGGAAAAGAGCTTGGATCACTAGTGGGCTGTCCAGATGGCGATGACGATGGATTTGATGACGGAGAATGACTAGGTGTGCCTGATGGAGAATCACTCGGGGGAGTTGTTGGCGGTGCTGAAGGAGATGAGCTTGGTTTGCTTGTAGGATTGCTGGAGGGTAACGCTGATGGTGATGATGATGGAAACGCACTCGGAACAGTTGATGGTAATGGGGTGGGTTCAGCTGACGGAATAATACTCGGAATATCTGACGGAGATGAAGTTGGAGACACCGAAGGAGATAAGCTCGGATTATTTGTCGGATGAGTTGATGGCAATGCCGACGGCTTTATTGACGGAGTGTTGCTGGGTTCTACCGATGGAGAAGGGTTCGGAGCAGAGGAAGGAAATTCAGACGGCGATGAGCTTGGCCGACTTGTCGGTGGTGCGGACGGCGATACAGAAGGCCTTGTCGATGGAGATTGACTCGGGGCTGCTGAGGGAGAACGACTCGGGACATCTGACGGAGTTGTGGATGGCGATGAGCTTGGGTCAGATGTTGGTTGTGCAGACGGCGATGATGAGGGTTTTGCTGATGGAGATGAGCTTGGAGTAGAGGTGGGGCTTGAGCTTGGTACAACTGACGGAGATGTGGAAGGTGTTGAGCTTGGTTCACTCGTTGGTTCAGATGATGGTGAAGATGTTGGCGATGAGCTGGGCACATCTGACGGCGATGCTGATGGCAATGAGCTGGGTTTGCTTGATGGATTGCTGGATGGTGATACTGAAGGAGTTGAGCTTGGCTTGCTTGACGGATGTGCTGATGGCGACTCCGACGGAGATGAGGACGGAGATGAACTGGGTTTTGCAGAAGGTGATGAGCTTGGAATATCTGTTGGCGAACCCGAAGGAGATGAGCTTGGTTCACTTGTCGGCTGTGCAGACGGCATTGTAGTGGGCACTGATGATGGAGAAGCACTCGGAGCACTTGTAGGAGTTGAGCTTGGCTCAGCTGACGGTGATGCTGAAGGTGTTGAGCTTGGCTTGCTTGTAGGATCGCTGGATGGTGATTCAGATGGTGATGCTGATGGAGATGAACTGGGTTCTGATGATGGTGATGAGCTGGGTTTGCTCGTTGGATTGCTGGACGGAGATGCAGAAGGATTTGAGCTTGGCTTGCTTGACGGATGTGCTGATGGCGACTCAGACGGAGATGAGGACGGAGATGAACTGGGTTTTGCAGAAGGTGATGAGCTTGGGATATCCGTTGGCGAACCCGAAGGAGATGAGCTTGGTTCACTTGTCGGCTGTGAAGACGGCATTGTAGAGGGCACTGATGTTGGAGAAGCACTCGGAGCACTTGTAGGAGTTGAGCTTGGCTCAGCTGACGGTGATGCTGAAGGTGTTGAGCTTGGCTTGCTTGTAGGATCGCTGGATGGTGATTCAGATGGTGATGCTGATGGAGATGAACTGGGTTCTGATGATGGTGTTGAGCTCGGAGCAGATGACGGTAATGCTGATGGAGATGAGCTTGGTTCACTTGTCGGATGTGCGGAAGGTGGTGCTGACGGTGCTGATGATGGAGTTGGGCTTGGCGCAACCGACGGTGATGCACTGGGTACGTCTGACGGTGATGTTGAAGGTGACTGAGTAGGGTTGCTTGTTGGATTGCTGGATGGTGATGAAGATGGCTTTACTGACGGAGTGCTGCTGGGTTCTACCGATGGAGAGGGGCTTGGAGCAGTTGATGGGGATGTGGATGGCATTAAGCTCGGGTGACTTGTCGGGTGAGTTGAGGGCGATGTAGATGGCTTTACCGAAGGAGAGTGACTCGGTGCAGATGACGGAGAAGAGCTCGGGACATTTGATGGAGAAGCAGACGGCGATGAGCTTGGTTCACTTGTTGGCTGTGAAGACGGCAATGTGGAGGGAGTTGCTGTTGGATGAGAACTAGGTTGTCCCGATGGTGATTGACTCGGAGCTTCAGAGGGCTCGGATGATGGAGATGAGCTTGGTTTGCCTGATGGAAAATTTGATGGTGCTGCTGAGGGTTGTGCTGTTGGAAATTCGCTTGGTACATCAGATGGTGATTGGCTTGGTGCAGCTGACGGTGAAGAGCTAGGAGTAGCCGTTGGAGATCCCGAAGGCGATGTTGAAGGAGATGAGCTTGGGTCTGTTGTTGGAAGTTTTGATGGAGTTGCTGAAGGTGTTGATGATGGAAATGAGCTCGGCGAATCTGACGGCTCATCAGTTGGTGCATTTGTTGGAAATACTGGCAAACACTCTCTTCTGCCCTCATCATCGTCCTGAAACCAACAACATTGTGCAATTTCACAGCTCTCTGCATATTCTTGATCCGAGAAACATGTTGTTGTGTACATTTGGCAGCTGCATTCCTCCTCACTCTTTTTACCGTCGATCATACAATCTGAGAAGTCACAGAATATATCCTCTGTGGAACTCAAAAGATTATCCGGCACGCAGCCACGAAAGCCGTCTGCTTTGCAGGAGGAGTCTATTTCAGATACGCATAGTTCTGGATTTCCATATGCATGCGCCATACATTCACGCAAGGATGTAGGGCAGCCGTCAGCACTGAAATTTTGTAGTTCTGTTGCTGTGAGAGCTCGTTTGAAGTTTAGCGCCGCATGAGCATGGCCCGAGAGGAGGGTTGCGGCTGTGCACGCCAGTAATTGCTTCATTTCTGTCGCCGAATGATTTAATATGGAAGGCTCATAGGATAATTATAACATAGGAGGAGTGCTCTTGCTTGCGTTGATATCATTCCCAGCCATGCATGCGGCAGCTTCCCAAGAAGTTGTTGGCGATTCAGACTTTCTTGTCAAATTTCTTGTCACTTTGGGAAGAAGAAAATCACGATACCTCTTTTTCGCCTTTTTTGAGCGTTCTGTGACCGACGGGTGGTCCTATTTCTGGCGGAGCTCTTTTGAGATTGCTAGAGCTAGGCTGTAGAAATAATTCATGTAGGAATTAGTACTTAATTTTGGCCCTTTGTCAGTCTTTTTCACCGCGCACGTATTTTTCCCCTCCTATATCTACGATTCTAATGGCATCTTGCCAGCATCTTGCCCCTTGCCCGCCTCTCTTCCGTCGACTCTCAACAACAATGAAGCAAAATATTTTAGATACAAGAAGATCAATACTCCGAGGTCCATCCAAAATGATAAAATGGGTGGGAGTGTTCATGTTGCTATCGGCGTCATGATATTCTTCCTCGGAGATAATTTGATCATTTTCTACAAGCATTCACCTCTATTCAAAGAACATAATATTCATGATTCGACAGTGGTTTGGGCATAAGATCACTATCACAACAACACTGACTGCAATAATATCAATATCAAAGGGGACGAAGCTGCTGCTGCTGCTTCTGCTGCTGCCAACACTGACGATGATGCTGGAAGGAGGAAGAGACTACTTGTACTTGTAGCGCAAGCATCAGGAAATGGACAATACAAGGAAATGATGGATGTTACAAGCAAGGTTAACACATTATACTCCAAATATCACGGTATAGATTTCGTCAATGTGCACGGCGTATTGTTGGGTTCACAACTTTGGCACGCGACATTCAACAAGGTCGCCTTACTCGAGACTGCGATAAATGCCGAGTCATACGATGCCGTGCTTACCCTTGATGCCGAGGCAGTTATTGTTGATTTGGATGTGAACTTGTTCGACTTAATGCCATCATCCGATACATGTTTACAGCCGAACGTGTGGAGGATGAATCCGTAAAGTGGAATGTTAATGCGGGTGTTATGATATGGAATTTGCGTCACCCGGAGAGGTAATCAAATTATCCAAGGAATGGTCAAAGCGCAGTCGCAAATCTGTGAAAAAGAGAATATTCTATGAAGATAATCAGGGTATAATGCAGGACATATTGCAGGAATATCCCGTGGAAGAGATCGCGTGAAGTATTTTAATAATGTTGAAGGGGGATTGATTAATGGTCCTCAGGGGAAACATATCATACACAGAATGAGGGAGAAGAATTCAATTGATAAGGCCGATCTCAAGACGTCTGTAAAGAAACGACTACGAACGTTGAAGGAGGTTTGTGATAAGGTGGAGGAAAGATATGGGACATTAGTGGAGGAAGAGAGATGAAGTAATGCAATTTCCTGAATCGTTGCCAAAGGCCGGACACTTGGTGAATACTCGTCGCATTGGCCCAAAACCAAAAAAGTTAATAGACGCCTTCTATACACTCGTGAGACCAATGCCTAGCGCTTAGTTTGTCCATTTTGGTCATAGGTTGTCTCTAGGCACCATTATTGTAGCTACAATGTTGTTGCCAAAAGTACGTGGACGTGGCTTTTTTTGAGGAAAAATGAGAATTTTGAATACATTGACATTGTGCTCTATGTAACGAACTTTATGTTCATGTGATATGTATCTATCAATAGATATTCTCGTGTATCTTCGCCCGATGGACGTTTCATATTGCTTCTCTTCCAATTATCGTATTGTAATCGTACCATTTGCTCACGTTACGATGGATTCGCTTGTGAGCATCGTTTTGATCAGTGTCATCATCTTCACCGGTGTCTTCATCGGGAGTCTTCGTCCGCCTCGCTGTCTGACTCTTCATCCGACTGCCAGCCGACTGAGTCCTCTCTGCCTCTACCTCGTCTTCTTCGCTTTCACCTCCACTGTTATTTTCGTCATTCCCCTGTTAAATTGTATTCAACATGCCCTTCTTTCTCTTCTTTCTTCCCTTCTCATCCGCTTCTGATCATTCCACCCTTGCCATCGCCAGTATCTGATGTTTGTTGCTCTCGGTATATATAGGTTTTTCCCATGCCCCACGATGAGCAAGAACACTCGCAAACGACTGTCTCGTAGACCAAGTCTCCACTCCTTTTCCTGACGCAAAATACCAAACTTACGATTTAGGATAGGTTTGAACTAAGAAATGCCTTGGATTAAGATGAATCTTGTCAGTATTCGCCTCGTAGATAGTGCAAAGAAGCAATAAAGAAACGCTCACAATCCGCCGGAGTGCATTCGTCTCAATTCTTCTTCGTCATCATCTGCCCATCGACCACGCAACAGAAATTGTCTCTACCATCAAAGTGCATTCATAAACAATGCTTGCATCGATCGAAGAGTTCTATGTTCTCGTCCTTGGCGATACTGTTTGTACAAACCTTAAGCAAAAAAAGCAGAAGATTAAGGTGTCAAAAGTATAATTAAGCACATTATACTCGGCGGTGATACTATACAAGCACATTAGCACTGCGCAGTAGGATATGGTAGCATTCGTAGAAGCGATGCTACAGTCTCGTAGCTGATCTGAGAGGTCCAGTGTGGGTTGGCTAGCAGCACCCATTTATACCAAATCGTATCTATCATCGTCAATACGCCCATGAGCCACTTCTAGTGGCCCATTATACTCGGCGGGGATACTATACAAGCACATTAGCACTGCTCAGTAGGATATAATAGCATTTGTAGAAGCGATGCTACAGTCTCGTAGCTGATCTGAGAGGTCCAGTGTGGGCTGGCTAACAGCACCCATTTATACCAAATCGTATCTATCATCGTCAATACGCACATGAGCCACTTCTAGTGGCCCATTATACTCGGCGGGGATACCATACAAGCACATTAGCACTGCGCAGTAGGATATGGTAGCATTCGTAGAAGCGATGCTACAGTCTCGTAGCTGATCTGAGAGGTCCAGTGTGGGCTGGCTAGCAGCACCCATTTATACCAAATCGTATCTATCATCGTCAATACGCACATGAGCCACTTCTAGTGGCCCATTATACTCGGCGGTGATACTATACACGCACATTAGCACTGCTCAGTAGGATATGGTAGCATTCGTAGAAGCGATGCTACAGTCTCGTAGCTGATCTGAGAGGTCCAGTGTGGGTTGGCTAGCAGCACCCATTTATACCAAATCGTATCTATCATCGTCAATACGCCCATGAGCCACTTCTAGTGGCCCATTATACTCGGCGGGGATACTATACAAGCACATTAGCACTGCTCAGTAGGATATAATAGCATTCGTAGAAGCGATGCTACAGTCTCGTAGCTGATCTGAGAGGTCCAGTGTGGGTTGGCTAGCAGCACCCATTTATACCAAATCGTATCTATCATCGTCAATACGCACATGAGCCACTTCTAGTGGCCCATTATACTCGGCGGTGATACCATACAAGCACATTAGCACTGCGCAGTAGGATATGGTAGCATTCGTAGAAGCGATGCTACAGTCTCGTAGCTGATCTGAGAGGTCCAGTGTGGGCTGGCTAGCAGCACCCATTTATACCAAATCGTATCTATCATCGTCAATACGCACATGAGCCACTTCTAGTGGCCCATTATACTCGGCGTTGATATCATACAAGCACATTAGCACTGCGCAGTAGGATATGGTAGCATTCGTAGAAGCGATGCTACAGTCTCGTAGCTGATCTGAGAGGTCCAGTGTGGGCTGGCTAGCAGCACCCATTTATACCAAATCGTATCTATCATCGTCAATACGCACATGAGCCACTTCTAGTGGCCTATTATACTCGGCGGTGATACCATACAAGCACATTAGCACTGCGCAGTAGGATATGGTAGCATTCGTAGAAGCGATGCTACAGTCTCGTAGCTGATCTGAGAGGTCCAGTGTGGGCTGGCTAGCAGCACCCATTTATACCAAATCTTATCTATCATCGTCAATACGCACATGAGCCACTTCTAGTGGCCCATTATACTCGGCGGTGATACTATACACGCACATTAGCACTGCTCAGTAGGATATGGTAGCATTCGTAGAAGCGATGCTACAGTCTCGTAGCTGATCTGAGAGGTCCAGTGTGGGTTGGCTAGCAGCACCCATTTATACCAAATCGTATCTATCATCGTCAATACGCACATGAGCCACTTCTAGTGGCCTATTATACTCGGCGGTGATACTATACAAGCACATTAGCACTGCTCAGTAGGATAACATTCGTAGAAGCGATGCTACAGTCTCGTAGCTGATCTGAGAGGTCCAGTGTGGGTTGGCTAGCAGCACCCATTTATACCAAATCTTATCTATCATCGTCAATACGCACATGAGCCACTTCTAGTGGCCCATTATACTCGGCGGTGATACTATACACGCACATTAGCACTGCGCAATAGGATATGGTAGCATTCGTAGAAGCGATGCTACAGTCTCGTAGCTGATCTGAGAGGTCCAGTGTGGGTTGGCTAGCAGCACCCATTTATACCAAATCGTATCTATCATCATCAATACGCACATGAGCCACTTCTAGTGGCCCATTATACTCGGCGGTGATACTATACAAGCACATTAGCAGTGCGCAGTAGGATATGGTAGCATTTGTAGAAGCGATGCTACAGTCTCGTAGCTGATCTGAGAGGTCCAGTGTGGGCTGGCTAGCAGCACCCATTTATACCAAATCGTATCTATCATCGTCAATACGCACATGAGCCACTTCTAGTGGCCCATTATACTCGGCGGTGATACTATACACGCACATTAGCACTGCGCAGTAGGATATGGTAGCATTCGTAGAAGCGATGCTACAGTCTCGTAGCTGATCTGAGAGGTCCAGTGTGGGCTGGCTAGCAGCACCCATTTATACCAAATCGTATCTATCATCGTCAATACGCACATGAGCCACTTCTAGTGGCCCATTATACTCGGCGTTGATATCATACAAGCACATTAGCACTGCGCAGTAGGATATGGTAGCATTCGTAGAAGCGATGCTACAGTCTCGTATCTGATCTGAGAGGTCCAGTGTGGGCTGGCTAACAGCACCCATTTATACCAAATCGTATCTATCATCGTCAATACGCACATGAGCCACTTCTAGTGGCCCATTATACTCGGCGGGGATACCATACAAGCACATTAGCACTGCGCAGTAGGATATGGTAGCATTCGTAGAAGCGATGCTACAGTCTCGTAGCTGATCTGAGAGGTCCAGTGTGGGCTGGCTAGCAGCACCCATTTATACCAAATCGTATCTATCATCGTCAATACGCACATGAGCCACTTCTAGTGGCCTATTATACTCGGCGGTGATACCATACAAGCACATTAGCACTGCGCAGTAGGATATGGTAGCATTCGTAGAAGCGATGCTACAGTCTCGTAGCTGATCTGAGAGGTCCAGTGTGGGCTGGCTAGCAGCACCCATTTATACCAAATCTAATCTATCATCGTCAATACGCACATGAGCCACTTCTAGTGGCCCATTATACTCGGCGGTGATACTATACACGCACATTAGCACTGCTCAGTAGGATATGGTAGCATTCGTAGAAGCGATGCTACAGTCTCGTAGCTGATCTGAGAGGTCCAGTGTGGGTTGGCTAGCAGCACCCATTTATACCAAATCGTATCTATCATCGTCAATACGCACATGAGCCACTTCTAGTGGCCTATTATACTCGGCGGTGATACTATACAAGCACATTAGCACTGCGCAGTAGGATATGGTAGCATTCGTAGAAGCGATGCTACAGTCTCGTAGCTGATCTGAGAGGTCCAGTGTGGGCTGGCTAGCAGCACCCATTTATACCAAATCGTATCTATCATCGTCAATACGCACATGAGCCACTTCTAGTGGCCCATTATACTCGGCGATGATATCATACAAGCACATTAGCACTGCGCAGTAGGATATGGTAGCATTTGTAGAAGCGATGCTACAGTCTCGTAGCTGATCTGAGAGGTCCAGTGTGGGCTGGCTAGCAGCACCCATTTATACCAAATCGTATCTATCATCGTCAATACGCACATGAGCCACTTCTAGTGGCCCATTATACTCGGCGGTGATACCATACAAGCACATTAGCACTGCGCAGTAGGATATGGTAGCATTCGTAGAAGCGATGCTACAGTCTCGTAGCTGATCTGAGAGGTCCAGTGTGGGTTGGCTAGCAGCACCCATTTATACCAAATCGTATCTATCATCGTCAATACGCACATGAGCCACTTCTAGTGGCCTATTATACTCGGCGGTGATACTATACAAGCACATTAGCACTGCGCAGTAGGATATGGTAGCATTCGTAGAAGCGATGCTACAGTCTCGTAGCTGATCTGAGAGGTCCAGTGTGGGTTGGCTAGCAGCACCCATTTATACCAAATCGTATCTATCATCGTCAATACGCACATGAGCCACTTCTAGTGGCCTATTATACTCGGCGGTGATACTATACAAGCACATTAGCACTGCGCAGTAGGATATGGTAGCATTTGTAGAAGCGATGCTACAGTCTCGTAGCTGATCTGAGAGGTCCTGTGTGGGTTGGCTAGCAGCACCCATTTATACCAAATCGTATCTATCATCGTCAATACGCACATGAGCCACTTCTAGTGGCCTATTATACTCGGCGGTGATATCATACAAGCACATTAGCACTGCGCAGTAGGATATGGTAGCATTCGTAGAAGCGATGCTACAGTCTCGTAGCTGATCTGAGAGGTCCAGTGCGGGCTGGTTAGCAGCACCCATTTATACCTAATCGTATCTATCATCGTCAGTACGCACATGAGCCACTTCTAGGTGATCACCACCGAAATCAAAGCTCCATTGATTAGGCTTTGCTATGCCAAGTGTCTACTAACGTACTGGATAACTACCAATTAGTAGATCGATAACTACTACTTTCTACTTCTGAATCTTAATCCACCCCCCTAACTTACCATACAAGCACATTAGCACTGCGCAGTAGGATATGGTAGCATTCGTAGAAGCGATGCTACAGTCTCGTAGCTGATCTGAGAGGTCCAGTGTGGGCTGGCTAGCAGCACCCATTTATACCAAATCGTATCTATCATCGTCAATACGCACATGAGCCACTTCTAGTGGCCCATTATACTCGGCGGTGATACTATACAAGCACATTAGCACTGCGCAGTAGGATATGGTAGCATTCGTAGAAGCGATGCTACAGTCTCGTAGCTGATCTGAGAGGTCCAGTGTGGGCTGGCTAGCAGCACTCGTTTTTACCAAATCGTATCTATCATCGTCAATACGCTCGAGCCGAATAAATACAAAATTAATCAGATTAGATTTCTACGATACTACAATGGTACTGCTTCGGTATTTTTTCATTCATCATTAATTTAATATCTAATACATATTTGATTTACTTATTCACATTTTTTCACTATCGGAATGATGAGGGTTATCTCCTCACTTCACGACTTTACAAATTCACATGTACATGGTTTAGGCTAGATCATCCCAGTTGTTACTCATAAGAGTCAGCTTCCTGACACTGCCACTTTTTTGAGCAACCAATTTCGTGACGTTATGAGCTGACCAGTCTGATGTGTTTTCACCATCTATTGCAATAATGTGATCACCAACAAACACTTTTCCAATCAAAGGCGAATCATCCTTGATGCTGTGAACGATGGGCCCGTCAGTTGAAGTATCTACTATGACACCCAGCTTTCCTGCTGGCGCAAAGACCTCTCTTCGAACTCGCTTCGGTTGCTGATCTATGAAAGTGGCCAGACTCTTCGAAATTTGATCAACCATTCTGGATTGATTAGATGCAACGCTGTTTGTTTGGTCGAACGTGTTGGTATAGCCAGGAGTGTCAAAGCTTTCACCTTCGTCTGTGTAATCGTCATAATAACGACTTCTTCCCCTAGAGGAAGATCGACGACTACCACTTCTTCCCCTTGATGACGATCTTTGCCGCCGACGAGATCCTCGAGATCTACTATTGTAAGCCCTGTGCGAAAAGAGACTAAGCACAACAAGGGCAGCAAAACCAACGACTCCAAACACAATTGAACGAATCAAACCATAATTCGGGCCATTGCTTGAAACGAAACTTCCCGTCATGAGAGCTTCCTTCTGTTTCGCCCATAGCTCGGATGTT
This sequence comes from Skeletonema tropicum, assembly GCA_037178625.1. Taxonomy (NCBI): domain Eukaryota; phylum Bacillariophyta; class Thalassiosirophyceae; order Thalassiosirales; family Thalassiosiraceae; genus Skeletonema; species Skeletonema tropicum. Next base: position 1,449,985 of record CM074137.1, read on the forward strand.
GGTGTTCCCGTTGGCTCAGCTGATGGAGATGCTGAGGGCATGGAGGATACACTCGGCGAACCAGTCGGTGCAATCGATGGTGTCGCAGTGGGATGTGATGATGGGCTACTCGATGGAGATGCAGTCGGTGAAACTGAGGGAAACGAGCTGGGCCTATCAGTTGGTGACACTGATGGAGTTGCAGAGGGGTTTGACGAGGGACGTGCACTAGGCTGACTCGTCGGATGACTTGACGGTGGCGCAGATGGTTCATCTGTTGGACTGGACGAAGGAGATGTACTAGGATGACTTGTTGGATAGCTTGATGGCGATGCTGATGGATGCAGAGAGGGCTGAGCTGTCGGTTCCGTTGAAGGAGATGCGCTTGGTGTGCCCGTTGGCTCTATTGATGGCGATGCAGTGGGTTCTGACGATGGTCTGCTTGATGGAGATGCAGTAGGTGTATCTGAGGGAGATGAACTTGGCACGCTTGATGGTAATGCAGTAGGTGCAGCTGATGGAGTTGCAGTCGGGTACAAGCTCGGTGTACCCGACGGCTGGCTTGATGGTGATGGAGAAGGTTCCAATGAGGGGAATGCACTAGGAGCAACTGATGGCTTACTCGAAGGACTTGCTGAGGGTTTGGAAGACACACTAGGAGAGTCTGATGGCTGACTTGATGGACTGATCGAAGGTGATGATGTTGGCAGGGCAGAAGGAGATTCACTGGGGCTCAATGTAGGAACGTCACTTGGTGATTCTGATGGAGAGTCAGTTGGGGCAGAACTTGGTCTACTCGAAGGAAATCGACTTGGTGCAGATGACGGCGACCCCGTAGGAAATGAGCTTGGGTCAGCTGTTGGCTGTGCAGACGGCGACGCAGAAGGTTTTGATGATGGAAACGTGCTGGGTGAAGCTGACGGTAACAAAGATGGAGAGACACTCGGACTGGCAGAAGGGCGGGCAGAAGGCGTTTCAGATGGGCTTAATGACGGAGAGTGGCTCGGTGAAACAGAGGGAGAGTTACTAGGTGCAACTGATGGCGACACAGATGGTGACGAGCTTGGATTACTTGTAGGAAGAGTGGATGGCGACGAAGAGGGCGATGATGATGGTCTGTTGCTGGGAGTGGTTGACGGAGTTGTGCTTGGATGATCCGAAGGAGATTCACTCGGAGCAGCAGTCGGAGACACCGAAGGAGACGAGCTTGGTAAACTCGTCGGGTGAGTGGACGGCAATGCAGATGGTGATCTGGACGGAGCAGCTGATGGAAAATCTGTTGGAGACGAGCTTGGGCTGCTTGTTGGGAGCGTAGATGGTGATACAGATGGTCCAGATGATGGAGATTGGCTGGGTGCAACTGTCGGAGAAGCACTTGGGGCAGATGATGGTGATGTACTCGGCACATCTGTAGGAAAAACTGATGGAGATGCGCTTGGTCTTCTTGTCGGCTCAGTTGATGGAGGCGCAGATGGTGTTGACGACGGAGATTGGCTCGGTGCAACTGATGGCGACGTTGTGGGCACATCCGACGGAGATGGACTGGGTACAGCTGACGGAGAAGTTGAAGGAAATGTGCTAGGTTGACTTGTCGGATGAGTGGATGGAGATGTTGACGGTGCTGATGACGGAAAGTTACTGGGGGCAGCTGATGGTGAAGAGCTCGGAGCAACTGATGGCTTTGATGATGGAGACGAACTTGGCATACTTGTTGGCTTCGCAGATGGTGATACAGATGGTTCTGACGATGGAGAGTGGCTAGGTTCATCTGTTGGAGTTGCGCTTGGAGATGCTGATGGTAATGTAGATGGGAATGAGCTCGGTGTAGGTGTTGGCAGATTGGACGGCGATGCTGAAGGTAATGCTGTTGGACTGTGTGATGGTAATGAGCTTGGCTTGCTTGTTGGCACATCGGTAGGTGACGCAGACGGACTTGATGATGGCTCATATGATGGCGTAACTGTAGGACTCAATGAAGGCACAGAAGACTTTTGTACACACTCGCGTTTTGCCTCTCTATCATCAGTATTCTTCAGTAACCAACAACATCTTGCAATCTGGCAAATACCAGCTTTTTTTGAATTTTTGAAGCATTCTGAAATGAACACACCACATTGCGCATTGTAGTCAACTGTTGGGGAATCAGACGGAGCCGCTGAGGGAGACGAGCTGGGTTCGTTTGTTGGATTGACTGATGGTAGTGAAGTAGGTACAGAAGAAGGTGATGAGGTAGGCTCAGCTGAAGGCGATATGCTTGGTTTGCTTGTTGGATTGCTGGATGGCTCGGAAGACAACATCGCCTGCATTACACACTCGCGAAAACCCTGTTCATCTTCTTGAAACCAACAACAGCTTGCAAAAAAGCAAACGGTAACTTTCTCTGGATGGTCGAAGCAGTCACTCAAAAATGCATCGCAAGCTGCAGAGTGATCAATAGATGGAGCAGCTGACGGTGATACTGATGGCAATGAGCTTGGTTTGCTTGTTGGACTGCTTGACGGCAATAGAGAAGGTTTTGATGTCGGTAACGAGCTTGGAGAAGCTGATGGGGAATTACTGGGAGACGCTGATGGAGATTCTGAAGGAGAGCCGGTTGGTTCACTCGACGGGTGAGCAGAAGGTACAGCTGACGGAGAAGAGCTCGGAAACGAGCTTGGTTTGCTGGTGGGATTGCTCGATGGCGATGCAGAAGGTACAGCTGTTGGCGACGAAGTAGGTTCAGCTGACGGAGATACTGATGGTGTTGAACTTGGTTTACTTGTCGGCTGTGCGGACGGAGATGCTGATGGTGTTGAAGACGGGTATGAGCTTGGGTCACTTGTCGGCTGTGCGGACGGTGAGGCGGATGGTTTTGATGACGGAGATTGACTCGGTGCAGATGATGGAGAAGAGCTCGGAGCAGATGAAGGAGATGAGGATGGCGATGAGCTCGGAGCATCTGTTGGATTTGCAGACGGCGATTCAGATGGTGCTGATGTTGGAGATGAACTGGGTACACTTGAAGGAGTTGAGCTTGGCTCAGCTGAAGGTGACGCTGAAGGAGTTGAGCTTGGTATGCTTGTCGGCTCAGAGGTTGGTGATTCAGATGGTGATGAAGAGGGAAACGAACTGGGTTCTGCAGACGGTGAAGAGCTCGGAGCAGACGACGGAGATGCTGATGGGAATGAGCTTGGTGCGCTCGTCGGCTGTGCGGACGGTGATGCAGAAGGTGTTGATGATGGAGATCGACTAGGAGCAGATGTTGGGGATGAGCTGGGCACATCTGACGGTGATGTTGAAGGAGACGAGCTTGGTTTGCTTGATGGATCGGTTGTTGGCAATGCAGATGGCGTTACTGACGGAGATGTACTTGGTTGTGCAGATGGTGAAGAGCTCGGGGCATACGACGGAGATTCTGATGGCAATGAGCTAGGTTCACTTGTTGGGTGCGTAGACGGTGATGCAGACGGCGTTGCCGATGGAGATTGACTCGGTGCAGCTGAGGGAGAACGACTCGGGACATCTGACGGAGTTGTGGATGGCGATGAGCTTGGTTCAGATGTTGGTTGTGCAGACGGCGATGATGAGGGTTTTGCTGAGGGAGATGAGCTTGGATTAGAGGTGGGGCTTGAGCTAGGCGTAGCTGACGGAGAAGCCGAAGGAGCTGAGCTTGGATTGCTTGACGGATGCGCTGACGGCGATTCAGATGGTGATGATGACGGCGACGGAGAGGGTTCAGCTGATGGAGAAGAACTCGGCATATCTGTTGGCGAGCTCGAAGGAGATGAGCTTGGCTCACTTGTCGGCTGTGCGGAAGGCGATGTAGAGGGTACTGACGACGGAGAAGCACTTGGGTTAGACGTTGGAGACGAACTGGGCACATTTGACGGTGAAGCTGAAGGGGTCGAGCTTGGTTTGCTTGTTGGATTGCTGGAAGGCGACTGAGATGGCGATGATGACGGAGATGAACTGGGCACATCTGACGGTGAAGTTGAAGGGGTTGAGCTCGGTTTGCTCGTCGGATTACTAGATGGCGACTGAGTTGGTTCTGATGAGGGAGATTCAGTTGGTTCTAGAGATGGTGTAGAGCTCGGAAAATCTGACGGTGACACTGTTGGCAATGAGCTTGGGTCACTTGACGGTTCTGCGGAAGGCGATTCAGATGGTGCTGATGAGGGAGATCCACTCGGAGCAGATGTCGGAGTTGAACTGGGCACATCTGATGGTGATGTGGAAGGCGATGAGCTTGGTTTGCTCGTCGGATTGCTGGAAGGTAATGCAGACGGTTTAGATGAGGGAGATGCACTTGGTGAAGCTGATGGGGAATTACTGGGAGACGCTGACGGAGATACTGACGGAAAATCGGTTGGTTCACTCGACGGTTGAGCAGAAGGAATTGTAGATGGTGTTGATGTCGGAGATGAGCTTGGTTTGCTGGTGGGATTGCTCGATGGCGATGCAGAAGGTTCAGCTGATGGAGAAGAGCTCGGAGCAGATGACGGAGATGCTGATGGCGAGGAGCTTGGGTCACTTGACGGCTCTACGGATGGCGAAGCAGACGGTGTTGATGTTGGAGAATGGCTCGGCGCAGATGATGGAGAAGAGCTCGGGATATCTGACGGTGATGCGGATGGCGATGAGCTTGGTTCTCTTGTCGGCTGTGCGGATGGCGAGGCAGACGGTGCTGATGTTGGAGATGAACTGGGTACACTTGAAGGAGTTGAGCTTGGTGTGCTTGTCGGTTCAGAGGTTGGTGATTCAGATGGTGATGATGAGGGAAATGAACTGGGTTCTGCAGATGGTGTCGAGCTCGGAGCAGACGACGGAGATGCTGATGGGAATGAGCTTGGTGCGCTCGTCGGCTGTGCGGACGGTGATGCAGAAGGTGTTGATGATGGAGATCGACTAGGAGCAGATGTTGGGGATGAGCTGGGCACATCTGACGGTGATGTTGAAGGAGACGAGCTTGGTTTGCTTGATGGATCGGTTGTTGGCAATGCAGATGGCGTTACTGACGGAGATGTACTTGGTTGTGCAGATGGTGAAGAGCTCGGGGCATACGACGGAGATTCTGATGGCAATGAGCTAGGTTCACTTGTTGGGTGCGTAGACGGTGATGCAGACGGCGTTGCCGATGGAGATTGACTCGGTGCAGCTGAGGGAGAACGACTCGGGACATCTGACGGAGTTGTGGATGGCGATGAGCTTGGTTCAGATGTTGGTTGTGCAGACGGCGATGATGAGGGTTTTGCTGAGGGAGATGAGCTTGGATTAGAGGTGGGGCTTGAGCTAGGCGTAGCTGACGGAGAGGCCGAAGGAGCTGAGCTTGGATTGCTTGACGGATGCGCTGACGGCGATTCAGATGGTGATGATGACGGCGACGGAGAGGGTTCAGCTGATGGAGAAGAACTCGGCATATCTGTTGGCGAGCTCGAAGGAGTTGAGCTTGGCTCAGCTGTTGGCAGTGCGGAAGGCGATGTAGAGGGTACTGACGACGGAGAAGCACTTGGGTTAGACGTTGGAGACGAACTGGGCACATTTGACGGTGAAGCTGAAGGGGTTGAGCTTGGTTTGCTTGTTGGAATACTTGATGGCGATTTTGACGGTGATGATGAGGGTTTTGCTGAGGGAGATGAGCTTGGATTAGAGGTGGGGCTTGAGCTAGGCGTAGCTGACGGAGAGGCCGAAGGAGCTGAGCTTGGATTGCTTGATGGATGCGCTGACGGCGATTCAGATGGTGATGATGACGGCGACGGAGAGGGTTCAGCTGATGGAGAAGAACTCGGCATATCTGTTGGCGAGCTCGAAGGAGATGAGCTTGGCTCAGCTGTTGGCAGTGCGGAAGGTGATGTAGAGGGTACTGACGACGGAGAAGCACTTGGGTTAGATGTTGGAGACGAACTGGGCACATTTGACGGTGAAGCTGAAGGGGTTGAGCTTGGTTTGCTTGTTGGAATACTTGATGGCGATGATGACGGTGATGATGAGGGTTTTGCTGAGGGAGATGAGCTTGGATTAGAGGTGGGGCTTGAGCTAGGCGTAGCTGACGGAGAGGCCGAAGGAGCTGAGCTTGGATTGCTTGATGGATGCGCTGACGGCGATTCAGATGGTGACGATGACGGCGACGGAGAGGGTTCAGCTGATGGAGAAGAACTCGGCATATCTGTTGGCGAGCTCGAAGGAGATGAGCTTGGCTCAGCTGTTGGCAGTGCGGAAGGCAATGTAGAGGGTACTGACGACGGAGAAGCACTTGGGTTAGACGTTGGAGACGAACTGGGCACATTTGACGGTGAAGCTGAAGGGGTTGAGCTTGGTTTGCTTGTTGGAGTTCGTGATGGCGATTTTGACGGTGCTGATGAGGGGGATCCACTTGGTTCTAGAGTTGGTGTAGAGCTGGGAACATTTGTCGGTGACACTGATGGAAGAGAGCTTGGTAAACTTGTTGGTAATGTTGAAGGAGTTTGAGTTGGTCTTGATGAGGGAGAATCACTTGGTGCAGATGTTGGAAATAAACTGGGCACTTTAGACGGTGATACTGATGGCAATGAGCTTGGTTGGCTTGTTGGACTGCTTGACGGCAATAGAGAAGGTTTTGATGTCGGTAACGAGCTTGGAGAAGCTGATGGGGAATTACTGGGAGACGCTGATGGAGATTCTGAAGGAGAGCCGGTTGGTTCACTTGACGGGTGAGCAGAAGGTACAGCTGACGGAGAAGAGCTCGGAAACGAGCTTGGTTTGCTGGTGGGATTGCTCGATGGCGATGCAGAAGGTACAGCTGTTGGCGACGAAGTAGGTTCAGCTGACGGAGATACTGATGGTGTTGAACTTGGTTTACTTGTCGGCTGTGCGGACGGAGATGCTGATGGTGTTGAAGACGGGTATGAGCTTGGGTCACTTGTCGGCTGTGCGGACGGTGAGGCGGATGGTTTTGATGACGGAGATTGACTCGGTGCAGATGATGGAGAAGAGCTCGGAGCAGATGAAGGAGATGAGGATGGCGATGAGCTCGGAGCATCTGTTGGATTTGCAGACGGCGATTCAGATGGTGCTGATGTTGGAGATGAACTGGGTACACTTGAAGGAGTTGAGCTTGGCTCAGCTGAAGGTGACGCTGAAGGAGTTGAGCTTGGTATGCTTGTCGGCTCAGAGGTTGGTGATTCAGATGGTGATGAAGAGGGAAACGAACTGGGTTCTGTAGACGGTGAAGAGCTCGGAGCAGACGACGGAGATGCTGATGGGAATGAGCTTGGTGCGCTCGTCGGCTGTGCGGACGGTGATGCAGAAGGTGTTGATGATGGAGATCGACTAGGAGCAGATGTTGGGGATGAGCTGGGCACATCTGACGGTGATGTTGAAGGAGACGAGCTTGGTTTGCTTGATGGATCGGTTGTTGGCAATGCAGATGGCTTTACTGACGGAGATGTACTTGGTTGTGCAGATGGTGAAGAGCTCGGGGCATACGACGGAGATTCTGATGGCAATGAGCTAGGTTCACTTGTTGGGTGCGTAGACGGTGATGCAGACGGCGTTGTCGATGGAGATTGACTCGGTGCAGCTGAGGGAGAACGACTCGGGACATCTGACGGAGTTGTGGATGGCGATGAGCTTGGTTCAGATGTTGGTTGTGCAGACGGCGATGATGAGGGTTTTGCTGAGGGAGATGAGCTTGGATTAGAGGTGGGGCTTGAGCTAGGCGTAGCTGACGGAGAGGCCGAAGGAGCTGAGCTTGGATTGCTTGACGGATGCGCTGACGGCGATTCAGATGGTGATGATGACGGCGACGGAGAGGGTTCAGCTGATGGAGAAGAACTCGGCATATCTGTTGGCGAGCTCGAAGGAGATGAGCTTGGCTCACTTGTCGGCTGTGCGGAAGGCAATGTAGAGGGTACTGACGACGGAGAAGCACTTGGGTTAGACGTTGGAGACGAACTGGGCACATTTGACGGTGAAGCTGAAGGGGTTGAGCTTGGTTTGCTTGTTGGATTGCTGGAAGGCGACTGAGATGGCGATGATGACGGAGATGAACTGGGAACATCTGACGGTGAAGTTGAAGGGGTTGAGCTAGGCGTAGCTGACGGAGAGGCCGAAGGAGCTGAGCTTGGATTGCTTGACGGATGCGCTGACGGCGATTCAGATGGTGATGATGACGGCGACGGAGAGGGTTCAGCTGATGGAGAAGAACTCGGCATATCTGTTGGCGAGCTCGAAGGAGATGAGCTTGGCTCACTTGTCGGCTGTGCGGAAGGTGATGTAGAGGGTACTGACGACGGAGAAGCACTTGGGTTAGACGTTGGAGACGAACTGGGCACATTTGACGGTGAAGCTGAAGGGGTTGAGCTTGGTTTGCTTGTTGGATTGCTGGAAGGCGACTGAGATGGCGATGATGACGGAGATGAACTGGGCACATCTGACGGTGAAGTTGAAGGGGTTGAGCTAGGCGTAGCTGACGGAGAGGCCGAAGGAGCTGAGCTTGGATTGCTTGACGGATGCGCTGACGGCGATTCAGATGGTGATGATGACGGCGACGGAGAGGGTTCAGCTGATGGAGAAGAACTCGGCATATCTGTTGGCGAGCTCGAAGGAGATGAGCTTGGCTCACTTGTCGGCTGTGCGGAAGGTGATGTAGAGGGTACTGACGACGGAGAAGCACTTGGGTTAGACGTTGGAGACGAACTGGGCACATTTGACGGTGAAGCTGAAGGGGTTGAGCTTGGTTTGCTTGTTGGATTGCTGGAAGGCGACTGAGATGGCGATGATGACGGAGATGAACTGGGCACATCTGACGGTGAAGTTGAAGGGGTTGAGCTAGGCGTAGCTGACGGAGAGGCCGAAGGAGCTGAGCTTGGATTGCTTGACGGATGCGCTGACGGCGATTCAGATGGTGATGATGACGGCGACGGAGAGGGTTCAGCTGATGGAGAAGAACTCGGCATATCTGTTGGCGAGCTCGAAGGAGATGAGCTTGGCTCACTTGTCGGCTGTGCGGAAGGTGATGTAGAGGGTACTGACGACGGAGAAGCACTTGGGTTAGACGTTGGAGACGAACTGGGCACATTTGACGGTGAAGCTGAAGGGGTCGAGCTTGGTTTGCTTGTTGGATTGCTGGAAGGCGACTGAGATGGCGATGATGACGGAGATGAACTGGGCACATCTGACGGTGAAGTTGAAGGGGTTGAGCTAGGCGTAGCTGACGGAGAGGCCGAAGGAGCTGAGCTTGGATTGCTTGACGGATGCGCTGACGGCGATTCAGATGGTGATGATGACGGCGACGGAGAGGGTTCAGCTGATGGAGAAGAACTCGGCATATCTGTTGGCGAGCTCGAAGGAGATGAGCTTGGCTCACTTGTCGGCTGTGCGGAAGGTGATGTAGAGGGTACTGACGACGGAGAAGCACTTGGGTTAGACGTTGGAGACGAACTGGGCACATTTGACGGTGAAGCTGAAGGGGTCGAGCTTGGTTTGCTTGTTGGATTGCTGGAAGGCGACTGAGATGGCGATGATGACGGAGATGAACTGGGCACATCTGACGGTGAAGTTGAAGGGGTTGAGCTCGGTTTGCTCGTCGGATTACTAGATGGCGACTGAGATGGTTCTGATGAGGGAGATTCAGTTGGTTCTAGAGATGGAGAAGAGCTCGGAAAATCTGACGGTGACACCGTTGGCAATGAGCTTGGGTCACTTGACGGTTCTGCGGAAGGCGATTCAGATGGTGCTGATGAGGGAGATCCACTCGGAGCAGATGTCGGAGTTGAACTGGGCGCATCTGATGGTGATGTGGAAGGCGATGAGCTTGGTATGCTCGTCGGATTGCTGGAAGGTAATGCAGACGGTTCAGATGAGGGAGATGCACTTGGTGAAGCTGATGGGGAATTACTGGGAGACGCTGACGGAGATACTGACGGAAAATCGGTTGGTTCACTCGACGGGTGAGCAGAAGGAATTGTAGATGGTGTTGATGTCGGAGATGAGCTTGGTTTGCTGGTGGGATTGCTCGATGGCGATGAAGAAGGTTCAGCTGACGGAGAAGAGCTCGGAGCAGATGACGGAGATGCTGATGGCGAGGAGCTTGGGTCACTTGACGGCTCTACGGATGGCGAAGCAGACGGTGTTGATGTTGGAGAATGGCTCGGCGCAGATGATGGAGAAGAGCTCGGGATATCTGACGGTGATGCGGATGGCGATGAGCTTGGTTCTCTTGTTGGCTGTGCGGATGGCGATGAGCTTGGTTCTCTTGTTGGCTGTGCGGATGGCGAGGCAGACGGTGCTGATGTTGGAGATGAACTGGGTACACTTGAAGGAGTTGAGCTTGGTGTGCTTGTCGGTTCAGAGGTTGGTGATTCAGATGGTGATGATGAGGGAAATGAACTGGGTTCTGCAGATGGTGTCGAGCTCGGAGCAGACGACGGAGATGCTGATGGGAATGAGCTTGGTGCGCTCGTCGGCTGTGCGGACGGTGATGCAGAAGGTGTTGATGATGGAGATCGACTAGGAGCAGATGTTGGGGATGAGCTGGGCACATCTGACGGTGATGTTGAAGGAGACGAGCTTGGTTTGCTTGATGGATCGGTTGTTGGTAGTGCAGACGGCTCGGATGATGGAGACGCACTAGGACCAGCTGATGGAGAGGAACTTGGAGCAGCGGATGGAGATTCTGAAGGTGATAAGCTTGGATCATTTGTTGGTTGTGTAGTCGGCAATGTAGATGGCGTCGCTGATGGAGATTGACTCGGTGCAGCTGAGGGAGAACGACTCGGGACATCTGACGGAGTTGTGGATGGCGATGAGCTTGGTTCAGATGTTGGTTGTGCAGATGGCGATGACGAGGGTTTTGCTGAGGGAGATGAGCTTGGAGTAGAGGTGGGATTGCTCGATGGAGATGCAGAAGGTACAGCTGATGGCGACGAAGTAGGTTCAGCTGAGGGCGATTCAGATGGTGCTGCTGAGGGTTGTACTGATGGGTAATGGCTTGGTACATCGGATGGTAAATTGCTTGGTTGACCTGAGGGAGTGTAAGTTGGTGAAACTGAAGGAGATGTCGAAGGAGTTGAGCTTGGGTTTGTTGTTGGAAGAGTTGATGGTGTTGCTGAAGGTGACGATGATGGTGTTGAGCTCGGCGCATCTGATGGCTCACCAGTTGGTGCATTTGTTGGAAATACTGGCAAACATTCTCTTCTCCCCTCATCATCGTCCTGAAACCAACAACATCTTGCAATTTCACAACTTTCGTCACATTTTTGATCCGAGAAACAATGTGTGGTGTACATTCTACAGCTGCATTCCTCCTCGCTCGTTTCACCGTCGACTATGCAATCTGAGAAGTCACAAAATATTTCCTGTGTGGAACTCAATTGGTCCTCCGGAACGCAACCACGAAGGCCGTCTGCTTTGCAGGAGGAGTCTATTTCAGATACGCATAGTTCTGGATTTCCAAATGCATGCTCCATGCATTTGCATAATGATGTATCACAGCCATCGGAACAAAAATCTGGAAATATTATTCCAGTTCCTTGAAGTGCCCGACTGATGTTCAGCGCCGCATGAGCACCATGCCCACAGAGGAGGGCGGAGGCGGCCGCTGCACACACCAGTAATTGCTTCATTTCTGTCGCTGATTGTAATGATATAGGCGTCTATATAAATGATTAAATCTCTTGAGGTCCTTTAGTCTAACTTAGTTATCAATTCAATGATGAATGCACAGAGATTTGTACATGGTAGCGCTATTGCTGGTGTTGGGTGTTGACCAAAAGCAAGGCAGGCGCGCGAGAAGGAGTTCGTGCTTGATGACTTCACAAATTGGCGATTTCTCTTCATGACACCAGTCTTACGTAAATTAGAAAAGATAAAACTCCACATCCATTTTCAAGAAAGTGAAAGTATATGTACAGTATGCCTATTTTTCAAAAAGTCATTATGCACATGTGTTAGAGTTTGCTTACTACTGTCACACGTATTTCTTGTTTTCGCAAAAGTCTTCATTGGTACACATCATCATAGAATGATTTACAGGAGACTCATTTTCTCACAACAAGTCACTTCTGCGTATCTACCTTGTGCTTGATAAATATATAAGTATTTCTACTGCTTCTTATTATCATACTTACCTGCCGAGTATACTTCTACTAAAGTTCCTGCCTATTGGCTAATAATAAAGCACTAGCGTGCAGCGGAGATAAAGCGTCCATCAGTGAACAAGTATATAATTGGAGTGTCGTCTGCACACCGGTTTTTGGTGTCATTAAGAATTGACACATCACATTTTCAGAATCAGGATATTCATTATCGCTACGTCCTTAATTAACTTGCAATCTACTCCTTCGACGAATGTGAGCAAATTCAAATGTCAGTATGATAGAGTTGAATTAATCTTTCTTCTTTAAATGGCGACGCTCCCCACACGGAATGTTCTCGAAGTGGCAAGTGGTAATAATGATATTATGTGCGATGAAAGATTGTGCAGAGTGTTGCGTTTACATGAAAATAGGTTGATACATGTAGGAGAATTGTATGGAAGTGGGCTAATCAAACCAAGAGGAAAAACACAAGCTTTCTAAAATAGCTCCACCTCGTGTATTGAAGGTGGACTTCATGATGTGTTGGTTCTAGAGACAGGCTGCTGCATTTGCATACTACTGCTTCGGTATTCTTTAAATGTTGCAGTTCGTACTTAGTGATGACCCTAATGTCTCGAAATATTGCTGACTTAGGAAATTCAGCTAAGCCACTCTTCTGAAACAAGTAGCAGAGAGTTTGATAGTATCAGGTTGCTTGCGATTACCATTCACGTTGAAGGTATTCCCTTGGTTGAAGCTGACAAATTGAACGATCTGAATTTGTGCTCCTCGTGATTCTTAATCTGCCTTTGACCACAAATAGCTCTCTGGGTCATTAAATGACGTCTGCTCCAATAACGAAGGGACAAATGCATACTTGGCACGGCGATTATCCAAGTTATCTTTATCACCAACTGCTAAAATGGCATTGCATACTGTTGACAAGTCCTCTCCACGTTTGCCTCCAATGAATATTTCCCACCAAGGAAAAGGGACTAGAGGAAGCTCTACATCTTTACTTGAACAAGCCATCAAAATGGCAGCACATGCCACAATCTCAGGTTCATACCGAACGCATAAATCGATTCTACATGAATCATTACAATAATTCCATGCCTTCTGCACAACTTCCTTCTCTTCAATTTCCAACACTCTTACAAAATATAAAATGAATTTATGTGGATGAGCATCTGGTATCCAATACAAAGTAAACCCAAGAGTTTGCAAGATAACATTCTCGGTATGAAAAAGAGCATCTTTCCATTCTGCATAAACCGGTCCCAACATGGACATTGGCTTGACACTCCTCACCACATTTTCCTTCTCGACGTCATTGAGCAAGGCACAATTATCCGCTTCTGCATCTGCCGCACCGTAATGAAATTTGGATATATCATCCCCAACTCGTAATCGTCTCCTTCGATAAATGTGTGCAAATGTTAATATGATGGAGTGAACTGTTCTTGGCTCTTCTTCAACTTTACTGGCGAGTAAGACGCAGCCCAAGGCGACGCTCCACACATCATGTTTTCGAAGTGATAAGCGGTGATATGTGCGATGGAAGATTGTGCAGGATGTTGCGTAGGTAGATGCTGAGAGGCGTAATAAGGTCGATGCGTCGAGGAGAATTGATGTTCCATGGAGGCGGTGCAAGCGTTCTGTGGAGGGCTGGATGTTATCCCGTGAGGAGGGTGTTGATTGCGGTGACTGTTGTTTTGCTTCCGCTGATGATCCATCGTTATTGTTTGTGGCAAAGAGTATTGGTTGAACGGTTTTGTCCACTACGGTTTTAGTGGTGGATGACATTTTGCAAAAAACGGCGGTTTCATTGAGAGTAGGTAGAGGCAAATGAATGACAGCTCGTTGCCTACTCGATGCTCTTGCCAGGTTCTTATTATGTTGTAGATATTGTGCTTGATTAGATGATAGAATTGACTAGAGGTGTGGTGGCGTGGAGGGTTGAGGGTTGAGGTGGGAGGTGCTGAGTTCAATTCATGGCCGGCATGGTTGATGGTTGAGTTGAGAGGTAAATAAGGCATACGTAAATAAAAATAAAAATCTCAAATTTTCGTACTCATGACTCGATCCTTTCAACAAAATTATTAATCCTATTAAATCTGTTTCACATGAGTCACGAACTGAAAAGATACATCCCTAAAAGCTAATTTATTTACCCTAACCTTACCTTACCCTAAAATCCCAAACCCCATCCCTATCTTGTATGTACTCCTAATAACTGCCAACATGTACCATGGAACGGACATCTATCATATCTACAATCAACGATGTCAGAACTTCGCAGAGCAACTTTGTTTGACTTCCCAACTTCTAAGTAAGTACTTCTATTCTCTGCGTACTCACACCTTACTGCCACTTTCACTTCCAAACGCCTTGACAGACTTCTTACTCTTGTGATCAGCAAAAGAAGATTCATTTATTCACATTTATTATTTACGGAGAGATGAGGGTTATCTCCTCACTTATTTCTATTGTACATACACATAACGAACATATATACGCTATTCCTAGTCGTCCCAGTTGTTACTCATAAGAGTCAGCTTCCTAACACTGCCACTCTTTCGAGCAACTAATTTCGTGACATAATGAGCTGACCAGTCTGATGTGTCTTCATCATCTACTGCTATGATATAGTCACCAGTGAACACTTTTCCAACCAAAGGCGAATCAGCCTTGATGCTGTGAACGATGGGCCCATCGCTTGAAGTATCAACAATGATGCCCAACTTTCCTGCTGGCGCAAAGACCTCCCTTTTGACCCGCTTAGGTCGCTTATCTATAAAAGTGGCGACTGTTCTCGTCATTTGATCTACCACGTTAGTATCATTGTCCTCAAACTCACTTGAGAACGCTGAAGATTCTGCTACAGACCGCTCTCGTTTGTTATCCTGACCTACTGATTTTGGGCTAACAATGCCATCTTCCAGACTGTATGCATATGATTGTTGAGAGGACACAACACTGTCTTTTGTTAGGTCGAAAGTGTTGGTATAGCCAGGAGTTTCAAAGCTTTCACCTTCGTCGATGTATTCGTTATGACGAGAATTTCCCCTCCCTGTTGTTCGACGACTACGACTTCTCCCCCTTGATGAAGATCTTTCCCGCCGACGTGATCCTCGAGATCTGCGTCTCTTGTAAGTCCTATGCGAAAAGATAGCAATCAACACAAGGACAATCAGACCCCCAGCTCCCAACGCAATATCACGGATAAAATTATTATCCGGACCTGTTTCTGCAACAAAACTTCCTTTCTTGATAGCTTCCTTGTTGAATGCCCATAGCTCGGTTGTTGGTGTTCCCGTTGGCTCCGCTGACGGAGACGCCGAGGGCATGGAGGATACACTCGGCGAACCAGTCGGTGCAGTCGATGGTGTCGCAGTGGGATGTGATGATGGGCTACTCGATGGAGATGCAGTCGGTGAAACTGAGGGAAACGAGCTGGGCCTATCTGTTGGTGACACTGATGGAGTTGCAGAGGGGTTTGACGAGGGACGTGCACTAGGCTGACTCGTCGGATGACTTGACGGTGACGCAGATGGTTCATCTGTTGGACTGGACGAAGGAGATGCACTAGGATGACTCGTCGGATAGCTTGATGGCAATGCTGATGGATGCAGAGAGGGTTGAGCTGTTGGACGGGACGAAGGAGATGCGCTTGGTTTGCCCGTTGGCTCTATTGACGGCGATGCTGTGGGTTCTGATGATGGTCTGCTTGATGGAGATGCAGTAGGTGTATCTGAGGGGGATAAGCTTGGAACGGCTGATGGTGATGCAGTAGGTGCAGCTGATGGAGTTGCAGTCGGGTACAAGCTCGGTGTACCCGACGGCTGGCTTGATGGTGATGCAGTGGGTTCCAATGATGGAGATGCACTAGGAATTCCCGACGGCTTACTCGAAGGACTTGCCGAGGGTTTGGAAGACACACTAGGGGAGCCTGATGGCTGACTTGATGGACTGATCGAAGGTGATGCTGTTGGCACAGCTGATGGTGACGCACTTGGACTACTGGAAGGAAGGCTGCTCGGTGTTTCTGACGGAGATTCAGTTGGTGCAGAACTTGGTTTACTCGAAGGAAATCGGCTGGGTTCAGATGAAGGCGACCCCGAAGGAGACGAGCTTGGTTCACTTGTCGGCAGTGCAGACGGCGATAAAGATGGTGTTGATGAAGGAGATGATGTTGGTTCAGCTGATGGAGTTGCAGAAGGCGACGAGCTTGGTTTGCCAGTGGGCTGGGAAGAAGGTGATACTGACGGTTGTGACGATGGAGAGTGACTCGGAGAACTTGATGGAGATAAACTAGGTGCAACTGATGGTGACGCCGATGGCGACGAGCTTGGATTACTTGTTGGAAGAGTGGATGGCGATGCAGAGGGTGTTGATGACGGAGAGTGGCTCGGTGCAACTGAAGGAGAGGAGCTTGGTTTTGATGACGGAGATGCCGAAGGAGTCGAGCTTGGGCTGCTTGTAGGTAGAGCTGATGGAGATGCTGTGGGTGTTGACGATGGTGCGTCACTTGGTGCGGATGACGGAGTTGTACTTGGAGCAGCCGATGGAGATTGACTAGGAGCAGCTGACGGCGATACCGAAGGAGAAGAGCTCGGCTGACTTGTCGGTTGAGTGGATGGCGATGCAGATGGTTGCGATGACGGTGAATGACTAGGTGAAGCTGATGGAGATTGACTTGGAGTAGCTGATGGCGATACCGAAGGTGATGAGCTTGGATTGCTTGTTGGTTGAGAGGACGGTGATGCAGATGGGTCAGATGATGGAGACTGGCTCGGTACAGCTGTCGGAGAAGCACTTGGGGCAGATGTTGGAGATGAACTCGGCACATCTGAAGGGAAAGCCGAAGGGGATGCGCTTGGTTTACTTGTCGGTTCACTTGACGGTGATGCAGATGGCGTTGACGATGGAGAAATGCTCGGCGAAGCTGACGGAGTCGAAGTAGGTGCAGCTGACGGCGATGAACTTGGCATTGCTGTCGGAGAACCCGAAGGAGATGTGCTGGGTGTACTTGTCGGTTGAGTTGATGGCAATGCAGATGGGTTAGCCGACGGAGAGCTGCTTGGCATAGCTGATGGGGAAGGGCTGGGAGCAGACGATGGAGTTGAAGAAGGAGGCGAACTTGGCATGCTTGTTGGCTGGGCAGATGGTGATGCAGACGGTGCTGACGACGGAGAGGAACTGGGTACACCAGTCGGAGTTGTGCTTGGAGAAACGGACGGAGCCCCAGTCGGCTTCGAACTTGGTTTGCTTGTCGGCTGAGCAGACGGCGATGCTGAAGGTAACGCTGTTGGACTATCCGATGGTAATGAGCTTGGCTTGCCGGTCGGCTCAACCGATGGCGATGCAGACGGACTTTCAGATGGTTCAAATGAGGCCGTTACCGTGGGACTTGATGATGGCACAGACGACTTCAGTACACACTCGCGTTTGCCCGCAGTATCCTCCTCCTTCACTAACCAACAACAACTCGCTATATCGCAAAGTCCAACTTTTTTTGGAAATCTAAAGCACTCAGAAATGTAATACCAACATTGCGCTTTGTAGTCAATTGTTGGAGAATCAGACGGAGCCACCGAGGGTGTCGAGCTGGGTACGGCTGTTGGAAGAGCTGATGGTGTTGAGGTAGGCACAGACGAAGGTGATGAACTAGGTAGAGCTGTTGGAGTCACACTTGGTGCGCTTGATGGACTGCTGGACGGTTCGGAAGACAGCATTGACTGTTCAACACACTGTCGTAAGCCCGCATCATCTGCCTGAAACCAACAACATCTCGCAGTTAGGCAAATGGTTTCTTTATATTGATGCCTGAAGCAGTCCGTCATAAAAACACCGCACGCTTCACCCCAATCAATTGATGGAGCAATAGAAGGAGAGGCGGAAGGTTCTGAGCTTGGGCTACTCGTAGGAAGCGCAGATGGAGATGAAGATGGTAACACTGATGGAGATGAGCTGGGTGTTCCTGACGGAGAGGAACTAGGTGTAGCTGACGGAACTTCTGAAGGAGATGAGCTTGGTTCACTCGTTGGCTCAGCAGATGGCGATTCAGATGGCATCGAAGTCGGAGACGAACTAGGTTCAGCAGATGGAGTTGAACTTGGATCAGCTGACGGCAACCCCGAAGGTGAAGAACTTGGTTCACTTGTAGGCTCAGCAGATGGCGATGCAGACGGTGTTGATGACGGGGACGAACTAGGTTCAGCTGATGGAGTTGCAGAAGGCGACGAGCTCGGCATGCTAGTTGGCTGGGAAGAAGGTGATGCAGATGGCTGTGACGATGGCGATGCAGATGGTGTGGATGACGGAGATGAAGTCGGAGCAACCGAAGGGGATGCCGAAGGAGATGAACTTGGTTTGCTTGATGGCAGGTCAGATGGCGATGCAGAGGGTGTTGATGACGGAGAGTGGCTCGGTGCAACTGAAGGAGAGGAGCTTGGGCTTGATGACGGAGATGCCGAAGGAGTCGAGCTGGGGCTGCTTGTAGGCAGAGTGGATGGTGATGCGGAAGGCGTTGATGAAGGAGACGCACTGGGTTCTGCAGAAGGTGACGGGCTTGGAGCCGATGACGGTGACGCTGATGGCACTGAAGTGGGATCACTCGACGGTTCTGCAGACGGTGATGCTGAGGGTGTTGATGACGGAGAAGAAGTAGGTTCTGCAGACGGAGAATGACTCGGAACATCTGAAGGAGACGCTGAAGGAGTTGCGCTTGGTTTGCTTGTCGGCTGAGTTGACGGCATTGCCGATGGCTTCACTGTTGGAGAAACGCTGGGTTCAGCTGAAGGAGAAGGGCTTGGTTCAGCTGAAGGAGATCCCGAAGGTGATGCAGAAGGCTTTACTGATGGCGAGTGACTCGGTGCAGAAGACGGAGAAACACTTGGGACATCCGAGGGAACATCTGTCGGAGAGGAGCTTGGTTTGCTCGTTGGCAGTGAAGATGGTGATGCTGAGGGTGTTGATGACGGAGATCCCGAGGGTGACGCAGAAGGCTTTACTGATGGAGAGTGACTCGGCTCAGACGACGGAGAAGCACTCGGGACATCTGTCGGGGACGCAGAAGGAAGCAAACTTGGTGTCCTTGTTGGCAGTAAAGACGGTGATACAGACGGCTTAGTTGAAGGAGATGAGCTGGGTACATCTGTCGGAGAACTGCTGGGCTCAGCTGACGGAGAAGGGCTTGGAGCAGCAGATGGTGTTGATGTTGGTGATGCTGACGGTTTTGACGACGGGGATGAACTGGGTAAAGCCGACGGAGAAGCACTCGGAACATCTGAGGGAGATGAAGTTGGTGACACCGAAGGAGATGAGCTTGGTTTGCTCGATGGCTTATCGGATGGCGATGCAGATGGTGTTGATGTTGGTGATGCTGACGGTTTTGACGACGGAGATGAACTGGGTAAAGCAGACGGAGAAGCACTCGGAACATCTGAGGGAGATGAAGTTGGTGACACCGAAGGAGATGAGCTTGGTTTGCTCGATGGCTCATCGGATGGGGATGCAGATGGTGTTGATGTTGGTGATGCTGACGGCTTTGACGACGGGGATGAACTTGGTGCAGCTGACGGAGAAGCACTCGGAACATCTGAGGGAGATGAAGTTGGTGACACCGAAGGAGATGAGCTTGGTTTGCTCGATGGCTTATCGGATGGGGATGCAGATGGTGTTGATGTTGGTGATGCTGACGGCTTTGACGACGGGGATGAACTTGGTGCAGCTGACGGAGAAGGACTCGGTGCAACTGAGGGGGATGAAGTTGGTGACACCGAAGGAGATACGCTCGGCTTGCTTGTTGGGCTTACTGACGGCGATGCAGAAGGTCTATCTGATGGAGATTGGCTCGGGCGAGCTGACGGAGACGAGCTTGGTGTAGCTGATGGAGAAGGACTCGGAGCAACTGAGGGGGATGAAGTTGGAGATTCTGAAGGAGATACGCTCGGCTTGCTTGTTGGGCTTACTGACGGCGATGCAGAAGGTCTATCTGATGGAGATTGGCTCGGGCGAGCTGACGGAGATACCGATGGAGATGGGCTTGGCAAATCAGATGGAGATGCACTTGGTTTAGCCGACGGTGATACTGAAGGAGATACGCTCGGTTTGCTTGTTGGGCTTACTGAAGGCGATGCAGAAGGTCTATCTGATGGAGAGGTTGTTGGATGTGCTGAAGGAAACACTGAAGGAGACGCACTTGGTTTGTCTGTCGGACTAATGGATGGTAATGCAGTTGGATGCTCTGAGGGTTGTACTGTCGGAAACTCGCTCGGCGTATTTGTCGGACTGGTGCTCGGCAAGTCTGTCGGCGAAGCTGATGGCCTCTCAGTTGGTGCGCCTGTTGGATATACCGGTAAGCATTCCCTTCTATCAGAATCAGTATTCACAAACCAACAACATTTCGCAATATCACAATTCTGTTTCACTGTTGGATTCTCGAAGCAAAGTTTGGTGAATAAACCGCAATTGCATTCCTCCTCGCTCTGCCATCCCTTGGAGAGACAAGCTGAGTATGGGCAAAATATTTTCTCGACGGGAGCTATGTGATTCTTCGGCAGGCAGCCAGCAAAACCACCTATTTTGCAGGCGAAGTCTATTTCAAATGCACAAAATTGTGGATCTCCAAAACCTTCCTCATTACATCTCTTCAAGGATGAATTGCAGCCGGGTCCACTGAAATCTGGCAATACTGTTACTTCTAGTTCTCTATGTTGCGTTGCGTGAGCAGCATGGCCCGTTAGGATGACGGCTGCGGCCGTACGCACCAGTATTTGCTTCATTTTTGCCGCCCAATGCTATATAATTGGCGCCTATTATTAAATTTAGAGGGGTGCTTATTGACCCTATGGTGCATACAAAGATGCTCTTGCTTGCGTTGATAATGGTGTTGGTGGCAGAGAATTGCTGGGTGAGCAGGATCCCCTTGAAAGTTGGCGATTTGCGGTTCCACATGTATCTCATTTTACGAGAAACGTGTATTCGGCGAACGATTCACACAGGGCCCGAGAAAGGATCCCAATTCGCACGACCCGCCCAGCACGATAGTGGTTCCCATGACATGTCTTTTCCTGGAGGAGGCGCGCGCTCATGGTACAGTCTTGTGAGACGGTACAGGTTGTCGCGTTGGAGGCCACGTATCGCACTATCCTGCCCAAGCACCTCCCACGCACAGTCCTCGCCCATGGATCGCGATCGCTCATCGCTCCCAAAAAGAGCCAAAAAAAAAAAAAAACCATGTCGATATGAGAGTGCAAAGTACTAACTGCTACAGCTGATATCTTCTCTAGAACTACATCAACGCCTCTGCTACGCTGCTATACTACTAATCGTTTCACATCAATCTTTACATTAAGAAGTTAAGTATCATAACTTTCATCTATCATGGCATCATCATCATCAATGAACAGGCCTAGAGCTCGAGCCGCCATCCCCCCTCTTCGGCCCAACCGTTCAACTTCCGGCCAAGGCGATATCGATCCAACCGCCACAAGGGAGCGCTTCGATGCACTGCTCCCAAAATATGGCTTCCTGTGGCGCTCAATGGCCAATGCAAAGCTTTCGTCGTCGTCGTCGTCGTCTACCAAATCGACGCAACGAGGATTGGCCGTGGACAAGGAAAATTTGAAACCAGCCAGTTCGAGGAATGTTGTTGCCACTCCTCGAACATCTGCGATGAAGACAAACGAACGCAACATCGCAAAAAAAGAGAAGGAGGTAGATGAAGGGCCATCGCTGCTAGACGCTATACTGAACAAAAAGGCGGTAACTCTGAGTGTCCCAAATCAAGATCATGAGCTGTGCGGAGATGACTGTAATTGCGCTGACCCAATCTTGGAGATTGATGACGAAAACAACAGTGCCTATGATGCTAGCAGCGTCAATGATGAGGGACAAATTTTTGGAGATAGTGATGATGAAAGTGTACAATTGGTCTCAACGAGGAAGGCATCTACTAGAAAGAAGGCCTTTATTCTAGAAAGTAGTGATGAAGAAGATGATGAAGAAGAAGACGATGAAGAATTGGATAAATCTTCGATTGTCAGTTTACAGGAGAGCGGCAGCAATGAAGCCGGTAACTCCAAAAAGTTATCTACTGTGATTGATGAACTTAGTGACTTTAATCCATCGTCGGGAGATGAGAGTGAGGATACATCTGTTTCATCTGAAAGAAGTGTCCCTATTGTTACGCGGCGCAACCCTAGTAGGAGAACAAAATCAGCCATATCATTTTCAGTAAAAAGCGATACCAATTCAGACTCAGATGATGATGACGAAGACAAATCATCTTCTAGTGAAGAGGAGTGGGACGGAGACATGTCATTTGATGAAAAGGAAGTGAAAAAACCTCGGGCTGAACGTGTCAATACAGTAATCATTCTAAGTGATGATGAAGAATATGAGAGTGAAAGTGAGAGTGAGGTTGAAGATGAGCAGAGCGCTTACACAATTTCTGATGATGATGATGATTGTAGCTCTGAAAGTGATGTTAGTGATGCTTCAAGTATTGTCGAGAACAAAACAAAGAAGACTCGTCCACCTCCTATCCGCAAGAATACAAAAAGCCCGAGAATACCCAGGAAGAAGAGTGCTGTGTTGACAATTCCAAAGGTAGTGACCAAGCCAACACTCTCCAAACCGAAAGTGGTAAATTTCAACAAATCTCGTGACAAGCTCACTTCCGAAACATTTGCCGAGTTCAATCAACTTGCATTTGCAAATCAACTCTCATCGGTCAAGGTTGAATGGTCTAAGAAGTTGAATACCACCGCAGGGATCACCAGAATGAAGGGAAAGCTTGGTGAAAAGTACTCGGATAGTCGCGTGGCAACAATTGAACTTGCAACCAAGGTCATCGAGAATGAAGAACAATTGCGTTCGACGTTACTGCATGAGATGTGTCACGCTGCAGCCTGGTTAGTTGACGGCGTGCACAAACCACCTCATGGGAAGGTCTTTAAAAACTGGGCGTCCAAGTCAATGAGAAAGATCAAAGACGTCGAGGTCACAACAACGCACGATTATCAAATTTCTTACAAATTCGCATGGGCCTGCACAAATGCCAAGTGTAACGTGGTTATCAAACGCCACAGTAGAAGCATCGATCCCAACAAACAATGCTGCGGAAAGTGCATGAACAAGCTAATAGAGATCGAAGTACCGCAGAAAGGACAAGATATTTCCAACAATGCCTTTACACCTAAAAAGCAACGCAAGACATCCGAGTATGCTCTTTTTGTAAAGAAGCATTCTGCCAGCATCCGAGAAAAGTTGGCGAGGGAGAGATCGTGCAGTCCAAAAGAAGTATCGCAGGCAGAAGTCATGAAAGAATGTGGTGCGGAATGGCAGCGTCGAAAGCAAGGGTCGTCAAGTAATCCCATTTCTGAGATAATCAACTTGACCCTGGGGTAAGACTGGAGAGGAATACTTAGCATATTTTATTGACTTCAATAATGAATTTCTATTACAATACCTTTTGCTTCGCTTATTATTTTGCCTCCTTGTTTTGCTCATAAATACCAAGAGAAGATGCGAATCAATTGTTACAATACTGAAGGGAAATAGATTTGATCATGCTCCAGCTGCTTCCTGATGTATGAGAGCAATAATTTTGTTTGATGACGTCAAAAGTACCATAATGATTGATAAATGAACGTATATTTACTTCGTTTACATGTAAGTACAATTAGCTTTTTGATTCTATTGAGTGATACTCGCGCGCTACAGCAAGCCACAGTCGAAGTATTGAACACAACTCTCTATTTGGGCCACACATCTTCACACAATCTATATAGTTTTGGGACTACATTCCTGATCTATAATTCTATTCTGCACCTGTGAGGGACTTCCACTCATATTACGATGATCTCTGACAGGGTCATGTCATCAATTTGTTATCAATTTTTCGTAGGACAAGAAGAGCCTACTTAGCTGCAACCAGTTCGAAGACTTTTTCACCTACTACTTCTTTTTCCCTTCCAAGGGAACGAGGAAACATCGATCTTCGGCCATTTTGACTCGCTCTCAACCTACTACAACGTAATACAAATCAACACATTATCGTCGGACACTGAAAATCTTCTCTGACGGGTAGGTGGAAACGCAATGGTTCGCAATTTCACAAATACCAGCACGCTTTGGATTTTTGAAGCACTCAGTAATGAAATGCGTACATTGCGAACTAAAGTCAGCCGTTGGAAAACCAGACGGAGCAACCGAAGGTGTCGAAATAGGTGCGCTTGTGATTGGTGCGAGTGTTGGATTGCCGGATGGTAACGTCGAAGGAGTCTCAGATGGTGCGTCAGACGCACGAAGTGAAGGACTTGCTGAGGGTACTGAAGACAACCTCGACTGCCGCACACATTCTTTTAAGGGCATATCTACCTGGAACCAACAACATTTTGCAGTTGCGCAAACGATATCTTTATGTGGATGTACGAAGCATTCACTCAAGGCAACACGGCAGGATTCTCCGTGATTAATAGATGGAAGAACTGAAGGAGAGGCGCTAGGAGCAACAGATGGCTCAGCTGATGGACTTGAAGTAGGTTCAGCAGACGGAGGCGCCGAGGGCGACGTGCTTGGTTCAGACGATGGAGATACACTGGGTTCACTTGTCGGCTGCGAGGATGGCGTTGAAGACGGAGTTGCTGATGGAGATGCACTGGGTTCACTTGACGGAGACGCCGAGGGCGATGCAGATGGCTCAGCTGATGGGGATGCACTGGGTTCACTTGTCGGCTGCGAGGATGGCGATGAAGACGGAGTTGCTGAAGGAGATGGACTGGGTTGTGCAGAAGGTGTAGAGCTGGGAGTAGATGACGGTGATTCCGAAGGAGATGCACTGGGTGTACTCGTCGGCTCCGCAGACGGTGATGCTGAGGGTGTTGATGACGGAGAAGCACTAGGAGCAGCTGAAGGATATGAAGAGGGTTCAGATGATGGAATTGAACTAGGTTCAGCTGAGGGAGATCCCGATGGCAATGCAGATGGCGTTTCTGACGGCGTGCTGCTGGGTTCAGCTGACGGAGAAGCACTCGGAAAATCTGACGGAGATGCTGAAGGAGTTGCGCTTGGTTCACTTGTTGGCTGCGCAGAGGGCAATGCGGTTGGTGTTGACGATGGAGATGAGCTGGGTACATCTGTCGGAGAGCTGCTGGGTTCAGCTGACGGAGACGCTGACGGCGATGCAGAAGGTTCAGCTGAAGGCGATGCAGATGGCTCTGACGACGGAGAGGAGCTTGGTGTAGCTGACGGAGTTGAGCTAGGAACATCTGATGGAGTTGCAGTTGGAGACTCCGAAGGGGAAGAGCTTGGTGTAGCTGACGGAGAACCTGAAGGAGAGGAGGTTGGTGTGCTCGACGGCACATCGGATGGCGATGCAGACGGTTCAGATGATGGATCTGAAGTAGGTTCAGCTGACGGAGCTGCGCTAGGTGTTGCTGACGGCGATGCTGAAGGAGTTGAGCTGGGCGTGCTGGTTGGCTCTGCAGATGGCTCTGCAGATGGTGATGAAGATGGAGATGAAGTCGGAACATCCGAAGGAGATGCAGAAGGAGCTGCACTAGGTTCGGCTGACGGAGCAGCGGATGGTGATGTAGAAGGATGTACTGAGGGTTCTGCTGTCGGAGATTCACTGGGCATGCTTGTCGGCAAGGAGCTCGGTGAGGTGGATGGCTCATCTGAAGGTTGACCAGTTGGTGCATCTGTTGGGTAGACAGGCAAGCATGCTGCTTTCTCATCATCATCATCCACGAACCAACAGCACTGCGCAATGTCGCAATTCTCTTTTATAAAACTCTCAAAACAAAGTTTTGTAAACAAGGCACAATTGCATTCCTCTTCACTTTGCCATCCCATGACAACGCAAGTTGAATATGGACAGAATATTCTCTCTACGGGATCTACTTGTTGATCAGCAATACAACCGCGAAAACCATCTGCTTTACAAGAGGAGTCTATTTCTGATGCACATAGTGCAGGATCTCCATAACCCTTCTCACTACATTCCTTCAAGGATGAAGGGCAGCCGTCACCACTGAAATCTGGTAAAACTGATGTTGTAAGTACCCGACGTTGCTGTGCATGAGCAGCGTGGCCCGATAGGATTACGGCTGCGGCCGTGCGCACCAGTGATTGCTTCATTTCTAACACTGATTCTATGAGGTAATTCGCTGGGGCTGCTGAATGAGCTAATGTGCATTACTTGTGTATTTATGTCGTGGTCTGATGCCCTCTCTGGCGTTGAGCTTGTAGACACATCCTTCTTGCTCGAGAATGGGAGACGGTTACTGTCACAACGCATTCAACGCTTACATACTTACACTTGCATTCGACCGGTTGTTGGCGATAAAACGGTATCCATTTCTTTCGCGTTTGGTACTTTCTCTCTCTTTGATTTTCTCAGGAAGAAAAAGATGGGAGTCTTACTGGTTTGTGATGCGAGGAAAATTCAAAATCCACTTCACAGTTGCCGGAAGCAGTGATTGACTGGAGAGTTGTTACAGGGACCCTCCGCGAACTATCCACCTACTCGGCTATCCACCCTCCAAATCACAGCCTAGCCAAAATATTTATACCCACCTCCTCCGGTTTCAACTAGTGTAGTTGGCTCAAGTTGCTGCATTTGATTGTGTTCACCTCGAGGCTAATAGAGTCAACCTTCGTATATCATCGCAACAAGATCTCCAACGACTGCACAATTCGATCCAGCACTGCATCAACACACACCATCATGATGTCGCGTGGATTGTGGAGGGGTGGCTTGGGGGTGGCGGGGTCTCTTGGGTGAAAACTCAAGTTATACCCACCTAGAGCAGGCTAGCCAAAATTTTTATACCCAGGGGGGGTATTGTTCGCGGAGGGTCCCCGAGTTTGTTGATAATGGTGTTGTGTTGAGTCCGTAGGGGTCATTAGCTATGTACCAGAGACCTTATTTTACCTTATTTTTGAATTGTGTCAAGTACCCAGCAGAACTTCGCTTGTAGATAGTAGCCCGATTTTAATGATTCCAAGAGCAGTATTATTCTCAGCAGGGTAGTAGTGAATAGTATGCCTAATATTATGCCGTAATTCCATTGCCAACAGCCGATAGGAAGGGTATTGCTGTCTCACGGTGTGTCGGCTTTTACGTGAAAATTGCTAGTAAAAAACCATGGGCTATGTATGGTTGGTACGTAGGAAACTTGTAAAAGCACCTTTTAGTACATATGCGTGAAGATACTCGGAGAGTGCATGAAATTTGTAGTTCAATGGTGTTTTGACCTCGGGTTATAGTTTATTACATCATTGAACACTATCACACCAAAGTTTGCTACTCTTAGTTCCCTAGTAAATATGCAGATATCGATCGTCACATCAGTAAAGAGGGTCCGTTTTCCTGCGGAAAACCGGCGTCGCGCCTTGGTCCTCCTGTGTGGTCTGTCACGCTAGAAAAAGAGGTACTAGAGCTGCTTATTGCAGACTACGTTATGTGTATGCAAAGATGTCTCTAGTAATCAGGTACAAACTACTCTAAGTTTGGACCCAGCCTCGAAAGCCGAAGTAAATTCGGCAAAAAAAGATGAACAGCTATAGGATTGTTCTACACGATATTGGTGCTTGATGAACAATGTCCATGGCTGTTCTCTCTCTCTCAACATCCCTTCTGTCTGTCCCTAACGACCAGAGCGATGCGAGAAGCCGGAAGAAAGAGAAGGAGAAAGACAGGTGTGACGAGATCCGATTTCGTGCGGGCCAAGTCTACCTGTGACCAGTAGTAAGGATTGAACGGACGAGCAGACAACATCTGAGAAGCGAGCGGCTTTCAAAGAAGAACGACGTCAGATGCAGAAAGATTTGTATTCAAATAATGACGGAGTGAGAAAGGCGTACCAAACCAAAGTGAAAGGAAGCTGGTTGCGAGGTCACTCTTTGCTTTATCAACACGCAGGTGCGATGACAACAATGAACATTTGAATGGGAGAGAGACGCTTGGAATTTGGTTAGTAAGGAGGACCCGATCAAGACTCCACAACGCATTTTCCAAGCAGCTTATTAAATTTTAAAGTTTGGTGAACTTATTTTAGAGTCAACGTTCACGGGTTTTGTATGTCTTTTTCCCCTTCCCACCCTCACAACTCTCTACGATGATGCGGATGGTGGGTTGGAGTGTATATTAGGTTGTCGCACAAGGTGCGTGATGGTCCGGGGGGGTTCCTGAGCGTAGGACCCCTCCAGCAGCTCTTCTCTGCTCAATTTCGATCGGCATGGGCAGGGGACGTCTACTCTACGGATATTATTATTTTCCGGGGGGGTAGGTTGGTGAAGGACGTGAACGCCTTCTAGCAATTTGCTATGCTGGGGGTGTACCACCATCAACTTTTGCTGATGGGGGACGGATGATGGATGTTGTATCGATCGATGTGTGGTAGAAGACGGACGTGTTCTTCAATCAGTCAAATACATATTTCATAATTTTTGGGGAGACCAGATGCCGCTAGGGGGCATCGTCTGTGGAAGTTCCCCATCGAGCTGGAGTGTTAGTCATTGTCGGATAGTCCTCAAGCCAATCTGTATATTAGTAGCGGCTGGCCACGGTCTATCCTTTGTGGAAGATATGCTGACATATTTTTCGCTGATTGGGGGACGGTTGATGGATTTTGTGTATCGATGGGAAACCGAGGCCCTGTCCTTCCTACTGGGACCATCGGTGCCACATGTGTTGCTACGCATGCCACCCTTCCAACACGTCTTATGCATATGTCAACGAGTTCTTCAGCAGTTGCCCTACCAATCTCTCCTCCACGGAAGCAACAACCCGGTCACATAGTGAGAGGGTTGCCTACGCCTGCTTACCTATCTTCGGGGGAAGATGCTGCCGACGACCATATGCTTACTCCCAGTTACTTGCTGCTTCCGTATACAAGTCTACCATGTGCTTCCGTATACAAGATGATGAGAGGCCCATTTTCTCCGGGGTCCCTCTGCCCCCTACAGCTAGTAGCGGGTCTTCTTCTTGTGTATGGATCTGATTATTGCGATGAATCTCAGATGACATCATGCGGTTTGGAACTGCATGGTTTATCTAGCACGGAGATAGCACTCTAGATCAACAGGAGTAATGTGTGAGGGTATGATAGTCGAGGTTAGGTGTTAGTTGGGATACCGGGGGGGGGAGTCACCTGCGGTGTTTGGGTGACGCAATAAGATCCTCTTCAGTATTTGAATAAACATTTTATTCTGGGATGTTCATAAGCTACTGTCATTCGGAAGATATGAACACCAGAGCTGGTTTGAGTTGCCATCGTAGGCAACAATGGAGGCTGACGATTACTCTTATGGAGACGTCAGACCTGGACGGAAGCGCTTGCACAATGGAGAAGCTGTGGACGACCGATCGAATGCCGAAGCTACTATGGTCTCTTGGTGTCAGGGGTGTAGGGCAGGTACTCAGTCAAGCACTCCACTACATCTCTACTGATCCCATGCGGCTTGGAATAGCGATATGTTGGGCATGCTGCGACGCGATGAGGAAGCGAAGGCTGACGCAAAGCTTGGGGTTGTGTGTCATGACTGCTGCGCGGGCATGGTGTGTGTGTAACTTGGCCTTCGGGTATTACACGTCTTTCCCAAGCCCGCATAGATGGGAAGATAGGAGATAGGCATGCCCCAGCAGTCGGTAGTGTTCACCCGCTACCTAGAGGAGCCAAACAGACAAAAGCAGATAAAAACGTGGTTGCCACTTGGCACAGCTAGTATCAAGGAAGTGAGTGGAACGCCACATGTAGCTTTCATGACCTTGCACCATGCGTCTGCCAAACGACGTAGCCACTCTGATACAATGGTTTTCCGGGGGGGTTATGTGATGATTACGAAGGGAGAAAGCCTCGCTTCCAGTTTTTAATGAGGAATGATCCAGTCTACGCTACCCACATTTTCCTCCTCACGGTCACCGAAGGGGATGCACGGTTCGTCGTGTCGTGACAGTCAGAAACATTGCTGCCCAGATGAACGTCCTTGGGCGGGGCGGCGGGGTTCAGCGCTACTTCGGGAGGAAGGAAGATGAAGGCATGAACAAATCAGGATTGGATCTTGTGTTCTGCCGTGAAACGATGACGACTTGATGAGACGCCTGGTAGAGTTGAGTCAGAGTTGGATGTGCCTTCAAGGGTACCACTGGTTACGCAACAGTGACCAGGAGGAAGGGCATGATGATGGCAGAATGTATAATCAGGGCTGGATCGTGTATTTGCAGCCAATAGGCTACTGTTACAGATAAGAACGAGGGTGCATTGGGGGCTGGTTGGGTGTAACTCGCGTGCTCAAGGATTGAACGTGTCGTTGAGTGTTAGATGAAGATTGGAATCAGTATCTTTGAAAGAGGGAATTCAAGTCCAATGGGGGTCAAAATTATCGTTGCAGCAGATTGGATGACGGTCTACAACGGAGTATTCAGGGAGTTTTTGGAGTCGGCGAGGCAAAGGACCGTCCTTTCCTAGCAAGATGGATATTGGATGACGGTCTACAACGGAGTATTCAGGGAGTTTTTGGAGTCGGCGAGGCAAAGGACCGTCCTTTCCTAGCAAGATGGATATGGAGGATTACAGCTTAAGGGTGTCTATGAGGGGAGGAACTACGGTGCAGGCACACAAAAACACCCACAGCGACCGTCTAGCTTTTCGACAGAAGGAGGAAAAAGGAAGGAGCTGAAACCAGGTTAAATATGGCTCCACGAATCGGAAGGATAAGACGCACCCTTGGGTATCTGACGTACAAGTGGAGTGATCAACTTCAGTGCAAGCGAACACTAACCATGCATCGTATCATTTCTCTCTATTTTCTTGCAGATGAGGATCGGGCTACGGAAATACTACAGCCTTGCTCTTCTTATGGGTGTGCATCCTGTGTACGATTGTATCGCGCTGCATTATGGAATTGCAACCTCCCCCCTCACGAAAGGTTAAGGGTAAGGTTGGCCGCAGGCACAGGTTGTTCTACCTCAGGCAGATTTTGAGGCTGTTTCCTTCATCATACAAGCAGGAAAAGCTCATGGGAGCAAATTAATCAAGCATGGTCTGCCACTGGAACCACGCTGGAGTGTTTGAGGAGTCTTAGTTGCCGAGGGGGGTTATGATGCGAAGCTTTCTTCTTCACAAATATTGATTCGAGATCTCTACTGGTGCTAGTAGCGGTAGGCTGAAGCATGGCAGGTTCACGGTGAGATCGCGATTACGTGTCTTTCCCGTGCCCCGAGGACACCTACCTCGGGCTCACCCCTAGATGAGGGCTGGCCTGCAACTCATGAATGACGCCGCACGCAAATGCCCAGGTCATTTGACACAGAGAGCTGGAGACAATTGGAGGAGAAAAGTGGGTCAACTTCCCCAACGGTAACTAGAGATTAAAGAACAAGTAAGATTGAATTTTATCTCAGCTTGACATGCAACAAGATTTGCAGCAAGGAGGTGAATGAGGCACGGACTTCGGACCGATCGTCACATCAGTAAAGAGGGTCCGCCAGTAGTAAGGATTGAACGGACGAGCAGACAACATCTGAGAAGCGAGCGGCTTTCAAAGAAGAACGACGTCAGATGCAGAAAGATTTGTATTCAAATAATGACGGAGTGAGAAAGGCGTACCAAACCAAAGTGAAAGGAAGCTGGTTGCGAGGTCACTCTTTGCTTTATCAACACGCAGGTGCGATGACAACAATGAACATTTGAATGGGAGAGAGACGCTTGGAATTTGGTTAGTAAGGAGGACCCGATCAAGACTCCACAACGCATTTTCCAAGCAGCTTATTAAATTTTCCCACCCACCCGACCCTGGGTTATTTCGGTTGTTGCCCCCCTTGTTTTTGGGGGGTTATGATGCGAAGCTTTCTTCTTCACAAATATTGATTCGAGATCTCTACTGGTGCTAGTAGCGGTAGGCTGAAGCATGGCAGGTTCACGGTGAGATCGCGATTACGTGTCTTTCCCGTGCCCCGAGGACACCTACCTCGGGCTCACCCCTAGATGAGGGCTGGCCTGCAACTCATGAATGACGCCGCACGCAAATGCCCAGGTCATTTGACACAGAGAGCTGGAGACAATTGGAGGAGAAAAGTGGGTCAACTTCCCCAACGGTAACTAGAGATTAAAGAACAAGTAAGATTGAATTTTATCTCAGCTTGACATGCAACAAGATTTGCAGCAAGGAGGTGAATGAATGAGGCACGGACTTCGGACCGCCAATTTTGGCGAGGTAGGAAACTGATTAGGCTGAAGGCAATATTGTGAGTATAAACTATAGATTGATTATTTTGATTGATTATTTTCCGTAAGAAGAAGACATGCTGAATCGATTTCAAAAGAGAGCAGTCGTTCAAAATTTTCCGATAACGTGCTAAACGCTCCTGCCAATATAGTGATTTTTTGGACGCCTAGTTAGCACTTGTTGTTAGTAAAATTTTTTTGGCTCCCGCCACTCTCTATCTGGTACATAGCGTTAAGCAACCTCGGAAGTACAATACCATCATGTTGCGCTGTTGGAGACTGGAGACCACCTGCCTACATATGACAGGGTCAGCAATTTGTTATCAAATTTTCGTAGGACAAGAAGAGCCTACTTAGATGCAACCAGTTCGAAGACTTTTTCACCTAAATACTACTTCTTTTTCCCTTCCAAGGGAACGAGGAAACATCGATCTTTGGCCATTTTGACTCGCACTCAACCCACTACAACGTAATACAAATCCAACACATTATCGTCGGACACTGAAAATCTTCTCTGGCGGGTAGGTGGAAACGCAATGGTTCGCAATTTCGCAAATACCAGCACGCTTTGGATTTTTGAAGCACTCAGTAATGAAATGTGTACATTGCGAACTAAAGTCAGCCGTTGGAAAACCAGACGGAGCAACCGAAGGTGTCGAAATAGGTGCGCTTGTGATTGGTGCGAGTGTTGGATTGCCGGATGGTAACGTCGAAGGAGTCTCAGATGGTGCGTCAGACGCACGAAGTGAAGGACTTGCTGAGGGTACCGAAGACAACCTCGACTGCCGCACACATTCTTTTAAGGGCATATCTACCTGGAACCAACAACATTTTGCAGTTGCGCAAACGATATCTTTATGTGGATGTACGAAGCATTCACTCAAGGCAACACGGCAGGATTCTCCGTGATTAATAGATGGAAGAACTGAAGGAGAGGCGCTAGGAGCAACAGATGGCTCAGCTGATGGACTTGAAGTAGGTTCAGCAGACGGAGGCGCCGAGGGCGACGAGCTTGGTTCAGACGATGGAGATGCGCTGGGTTCAGATGACGGAGTTGCTGAAGGAGATGCACTGGGTTCACTTGTCGGCTGCGAAGATGGCGATGCAGATGGCTCAGCTGATGGAGATACACTGGGTTCACTTGTCGGCTGCGAGGATGGCGATGCGGATGGCTCAGCTGATGGAGGCGCCGAGGGCGACGAGCTTGGTTCAGACGATGGAGATACACTGGGTTCACTTGTCGGCTGCGAGGATGGCGATGCGGATGGCTCAGCTGATGGAGGCGCCGAGGGCGACGAGCTTGGTTCAGACGATGGAGATACACTGGGTTCACTTGTCGGCTGCGAGGATGGCGATGCGGATGGCTCAGCTGATGGAGGCGCCGAGGGCGACGAGCTTGGTTCAGACGATGGAGATACACTGGGTTCACTTGTCGGCTGCGAGGATGGCGATGCGGATGGCTCAGCTGATGGAGACGCACTGGGTTCACTTGTCGGCTGCGAGGATGGCGATGAAGACGGAGTTGCTGATGGAGACGCACTGGGTTCACTTGACGGAGACGCCGAGGGCGACGAGCTTGGTTCTGCTGATGGAGATGCACTGGGTTCGCTTGTCGGCTGCGAGGATGGCGATGAAGACGGAGTTGCTGAAGGAGATGGACTGGGTTGTGCAGAAGGTGTAGAGCTGGGAGTAGATGACGGTGATTCCGAAGGAGATGCACTGGGTGTACTCGTCGGCTCCGCAGACGGTGATGCTGAGGGTGTTGATGACGGAGAAGCACTAGGAGCAGCTGAAGGATATGAAGAGGGTTCAGATGATGGAATTGAACTAGGTTCAGCTGAGGGAGATCCCGATGGCAATGCAGATGGCGTTTCTGACGGCGTGCTGCTGGGTTCAGCTGACGGAGAAGCACTCGGAAAATCTGACGGAGATGCTGAAGGAGTTGCGCTTGGTTCACTTGTTGGCTGCGCAGAGGGCAATGCGGTTGGTGTTGACGATGGAGATGAGCTGGGTACATCTGTCGGAGAGCTGCTGGGTTCAGCTGACGGAGACGCTGACGGCGATGCAGAAGGTTCAGCTGAAGGCGATGCAGATGGCTCTGACGACGGAGAGGAGCTTGGTGTAGCTGACGGAGTTGAGCTAGGAACATCTGATGGAGTTGCAGTTGGAGACTCCGAAGGGGAAGAGCTTGGTGTAGCTGACGGAGAACCTGAAGGAGAGGAGGTTGGTGTGCTCGACGGCACATCGGATGGCGATGCAGACGGTTCAGATGATGGATCTGAAGTAGGTTCAGCTGACGGAGCTGCGCTAGGTGTTGCTGACGGCGATGCTGAAGGAGTTGAGCTGGGCGTGCTGGTTGGCTCTGCAGATGGCTCTGCAGATGGTGATGAAGATGGAGATGAAGTCGGAACATCCGAAGGAGATGCAGAAGGAGCTGCACTAGGTTCGGCTGACGGAGCAGCGGATGGTGATGTAGAAGGATGTACTGAGGGTTCTGCTGTCGGAGATTCACTGGGCATGCTTGTCGGCAAGGAGCTCGGTGAGGTGGATGGCTCATCTGAAGGTTGACCAGTTGGTGCATCTGTTGGGTAGACAGGCAAGCATGCTGCTTTCTTATCATCATCATCCACGAACCAACAGCACTGCGCAATGTCGCAATTCTCTTTTATAAAACTCTCAAAACAAAGTTTTGTAAACAAGGCACAATTGCATTCCTCTTCACTTTGCCATCCCATGACAACGCAAGTTGAATATGGACAGAATATTCTCTCTACGGGATCTACTTGTTGATCAGCAATACAACCGCGAAAACCATCTGCTTTACAAGAGGAGTCTATTTCTGATGCACATAGTGCAGGATCTCCATAACCCTTCTCACTACATTCCTTCAAGGATGAAGGGCAGCCGTCACCACTGAAATCTGGTAAAACTGATGTTGTAAGTACCCGACGTTGCTGTGCATGAGCAGCGTGGCCCGATAGGATTACGGCTGCGGCCGTGCGCACCAGTGATTCCTTCATTTCTAACACTGATTCTATGAGGTAATTCGCTGGGGCTGCTGAATGAGCTAATGTGCATTACTTGTGTATTTATGTCGTGGTCTGATGCCCTCTCTGGCGTTGAGCTTGTAGACACATCCTTCTTGCTCGAGAATGGGAGACGGTTACTGTCACAACGCATTCAACGCTTACTTACACTTGCATTCGACCGGTTGTTGGCGATAAAATGGTATCCATTTCTTTCGCGTTTGGTACTCTCTCTCTTTGATTTTCTCAGGAAGAAAAAGATGGGAGTCTTACTGGTCTGTGAGGAAAATTCACATGTTGCCGGAAGCACATCTTCAATCTTCATTATGTTCAATAGATATTCATTGAGAATGGTGTTGTTGTTGAGTCCGTAGTGGTCATTAAGCAACCTCGGAAGTACAATAATAGGGTAAAGAATCAATTATTGTTGAGTACTTCGTGGCTCTCCAGTACATTATAGTTTTATTTTACACCTTAAAAACATTGCAATCATCGTGTCAAGATGGCACCAACCACAGCACCCGTTCTTCGTCTAATTCACTGCCTTCAAAAGGAGAGAGGTGCATCAAGCGGTCTGTTAGGTTTCAGAGGAGTTGCAGATGCGGATGCGGATGCGAACAACTCGCTGCGCACCCACACTCTCCGGGTAGCGAGTTGCAGATGTGTTACAAACTCTGCAATATCGTCTTTCTATGCTAGTGGAAGCTGGTACAATCATTGCATGGAGGCGGAGGATAAGATCGAGGTTGCGAAACAGCTACATGATATCAGACAGCTTGTCGATGGTGTAGGAGAGGCAAATGGGGATTTGGCACGCTATCATCTCATTTTGACAGAGTTCAACTCACTTGTAGCGTCAGTTATTCAAGCATTTGTCGTGCAAACTATTCAAAAGCGCAAGGAAATTGTGAAGCAGGCACTTAAAACGCCGAAGAAAAGCCCAGACGAAGCCCAACTTCGTAAGAATTACGAGATTGCACTTTCTCTAATGTCGCTTATACTCTCGTTCGTAAACTTGAAAGAGTCACTCGGAATGGAAAGGGCAATACTGACTGGTTTAATGGCTTTTGGAGCGAAAGTTGTAACAAATGAGCGATTGCCAGTGATTGTGAATGATCTTGTCATGGTTGTTGAAAATCACCACCGCATCATGCGAGAATTGGAGAAAGAAACTGGAGTAAAGATGGAATCTTGGAGCAAACCAAATACAATTACAACAAGTGAACTTGCGTGTGATGAAAATTATTGCAGCTTGCTCCGTTTGATAGCGGAAAGCATCAAGCCAAGCGACTCGATGCGTACTTTACAGGATCAAATCCGCAAAGATTTTGATGTTAATGCATTACAAGAGATGTCCGTGGAAGCCTTTTGGTCTGGGATCACTCTGTACATGGATAAATTGCATAGCACTGAATTGATTCTCTTGGAAGAGCTGGATTACGGCAAGAAGAGCTACCAAGATTTGGATCTCTTGTCACTGGGAAAAGTAACTCATCAAGGGGCAGATTCGTCTTTGCACGCCGCTCTAAAAAGAGTCACTTTGGAAAACAATAATTTTTCGAAACGAGGAGCTACAGAGGTAGTCAACAAACTATCCAGCGAGGAGCTTACAAAATCAATGATTGCGTTCCTAACACAGGACGTTACACTTAGCTCGCATGAAAAATCATCCCAGGTAAAGACCAAAGATAATGATGCTAATAACTCATCTCCTTCAAGAGTTGGCATGAAGGCCAACACATCATTAGAAGATTGGGAAATAAGTTTATATGACGTCGAATTTCAGAAACGAATCGGGAGAGGAGCAGCAGGGACAACCTATCTTGGTAAATGGTGTGGGCAACAGGTCGCAATCAAGGTTGCTGCAATCAATAATATTGGACTCGAAGGATGGTCGAATGAGTTGAAGAGCTTGAAAAAGCTACACCACTGCAATATTATTCACTTCCTTGGTGCAATCTACAACCCTTCGCCGTTGACCTATTGCCTGGTATTGGAGTATTGTAACGGAGGCGATTTGGATACTTATCTTCATGGCAATGGCGGCAGTAGTACACCTCCCAACTTTTTCGAGACAGTGGCAAAAGGTGTCGCAAGCGGTCTGTTATATCTACACAAGAAGAACATCATGCACAGAGACATAAAGCCTGGGAATGTGCTGCTGAGTGGAGATTTGAAGGGCAACTTTACAGCAAAGCTAACTGACTTCGGGCTCTCTGCCATGTTACAAAATACGTCTGTCAACAACGGAGGGGATCTCACAGCAGAAACGGGAACATATCGCTACATGGCGCCTGAGGTCATCAAGCATGAAAAGTATCAATATCCAGCAGACATATATTCAATTTCTATACTGATGTGGGAGATTCTTACGCGTGAAGTACCATTCAAAAATATGAGTCAGATTGAAGCGGCTGGGTCTGTGGCTATCGAAGGAAACCGACCACCAGTTCCAGAGGGAATACCTCCTTACGTTAGGTTTATGATTGAGAAGTGCTGGAGTGCATCTCCTGAAGAAAGAATGAGCACTGAAGAAGTAGTAAAGACATTGGAAAAATTGGAGAATAATTTGTCAGAGGAATCAAAGTCTTGGTTAAATGCACCGAATGGGCATCCTGTGTATGATCTCGAAGAGAAAGGCAAGCAGAATTCTCAAGCTGCAGTGCAGAAGAAGAAGTCGAAAAAGAGCCTTTTCAGGACTTTCAAAAAGCCGTAGTTTAGTTTCCTCTCCGTGTTTAGTAGTTTAGCGCATAATAAGTATATATAAAATCATGTTTGTATCGTCTTATAATTCTTCATTTTTCTGGAGTATTTCTGCTATTGACGAGGCAGACCCCGTCACTTGTTTCGGTAATCACATTTAAATCAATCAGTGCCTTCCATGTATATTGACACGCATTAGCTGTATCTACGTCTCTGATGGTAAATCTAATTCTAGATGAAAACGACTGCAATGCATCATCATCCTTGCCTTGACTGTTACCATCTTGGTTACTCTCTCGTGAGTTGATTAAACGTTTTGCCAATCTAATAACATCATCAGGCTCATCCACATCATTCATCATTTTCCCAATTGAGATATCTATGCAACAATCTGACAATGATTTCAGCTGCGATACAGCAGTCAAGTTGTTAGACCACCTCACGCCATGGAATATTTGTGATGATGGTGCATTTCTCGGGACAGACAACATTCCGTAGCCACCATCATCTGCAGGGCACATGTGGGCTTTGTTTGTAGCAGAAATTTGTAAACCATGTATGATCTCCTCCAGTGGGAGCTGTGGTGCATCCATTCCTAGAAATACCACTGCTTCATTTGTTTGTTGTGTTGCAATTGCTTTGTGTACTTTTGTTAGTAAAGTTCGAGTTTTGTCTAATGCGTCTTCAAGTTTGCCGCCCAATGAAGATGATGTCAAGTCTGACTTGGATGCGCCTGATGCCATAGGAAGTAGAATCCATCCATCAAATTGAAGAGATGATACTTCATCAAACGAGGTGGTAGAAAGATTCAGACGCTGCAGAATAGATTTCATGTGTGCTTCTCCTTCACTTGATCCAGGAGCAAATACCAAAACCTTGAGAGTTTCTTTTAGATGGACACACGCTGTCAGCGAAACTAAAATGTCCGAAAGCATCGCGGTTGCGAGCGAAGCTGCTCCATCTTCACCAAGCAATGGGGCAAGCCTAGTCTTACTCCGCCCAGGGATTGGGCACTTGG
The DNA here is from genome assembly GCA_037178625.1 of Skeletonema tropicum. NCBI lineage: Eukaryota > Bacillariophyta > Thalassiosirophyceae > Thalassiosirales > Thalassiosiraceae > Skeletonema > Skeletonema tropicum. The sequence goes on from CM074137.1 coordinate 1,488,986, forward strand.
CAAATACGCACACTGCCCCTCCCACAGATGCCGACATCGTGGAAGTGCCGGCCATGGGTTGTAGAAGTGAGGTGATGTATAATTGAGGAGGCTCCACGAGCATCCCGCCTCTTCGAATACTAATTCCTACGTTGAAGCCGATAGACCCCATGTGACGAGGTCACGAGGGGTCCGGAGCGAGCCCCAAGGATAAAAAATTAAAACGTTACATACATACTCCTACATATGTACATACAATCAAACAAACGCGCCACGCGCGCTCTCTCTAGAGAGAGAGAGAGAGAGAGAGCTCGTAAGATTTCAGCAATAACTCTCTAGAGTACCTAAGTAGAGTACAGTAGTACCTATGTAAGCTTCTGGATTGTCATCATCCTATTTCTTAGCATATGTACGTTTTACCAATATGTCATACTAAAGAAGGAACTAGTACAAAACAAAAACAAAAAGAGACTTCCAACCGAGAGGAGTCTTCTCTCTCCAGATACATATTCCACTCTACTCCTCTCACAAAGCAACTGTCCCACAACTTCAAGAATCATGCTCTACGGTACTTTACTAGGTTTGACATTCCTGCCCAAGAATGGAATAGCGCTGGAGGTCGAGGTCGGTGCTGCATTCATGGCATCAATTGTAGCTTGCCTGGCAAGTCATCCGGGAGACGTGTTGCTCACCGCTACGTACAAGAATAAATGCAAGCCGTCTGGATGAAAATGTGCTTCAAGAATGCAATCACGGGAACCATGCAATCATAATAAAATTATTATTTCACCATGGCCGACGAGACGGAGCAGCAGCTGCGGGCTAAGATTGCCTCCCAGAAGGCTGCAATTGCTGAACTTCCCTCACTAAAAAGTATAGTCGATGAAACGGGTCTGACGTCGCCAGAGACCAAATCAAGGGCACAACAAATCAAAGAGCTGTCGGACAATGAAGAGCAGCTCGAGCTACTACTCGAATCTAGGCGGGTGGAGGCTGTTATCAGTCTTCAGGACGAGCTTCATCCTCCTGAAAATCCTGAAGATTGCCCCATATGTCTTGAAACAATCAAACACGTGAATGGCATGACAATAAATCCATTTTTTTGCTGCGGCGGTTGGACATGTGATAAGTGCGGCGAAGAACGTGAAGCCAACTGTGAGAAAGAAGGCTTTGATAAGATGTTCTCTAACAAATGTCCTCTTTGTCGGGAGATATTTTACACCGACGGTAAGGAAGCTGGAGCCATGGTGTTAAAGCATGCAAACAAAGGTAAGGCATGGGCGCAGGTTCTGGTTGGGACATGGTGCTTGGAAGCAGCGGATGCGAAAAAGGTCGGCCTTTCTTTTGATGAAAAGAAGGGTTGGGAATTGATCAAACAAGCCGCAGATCAAGATGATCCGAATGCGTTATCATTGATGGCGGCAAAGTATGATGGTGAAGATATGAAGGGGGTGGTGTGGTGTAGTGGTTTCACCGCCTCTCTTCTGGTTCGGGGTCTTGGGTTCGAGTCTCCCCCGTGCCAAATCCTGGCTGTTTGAGGTGTCGCAGCTCGGAGTGCGATCTGGGAAAAAAGACCATTACTTGGTTTGGAATTTCATATCACTGCCTCTTTGCTAATTCCGGGGTGATGGAAAAACTGTTGGTTATTTGCTTAATTACACTCGAAGGGTAGTAACTTGTGACATTGCTCTAGATAATTAATTGTAGATAATTTCGCCCCTGGAGGGCCAACCATGACGTACTTTAAGATTTCCGTTAATTTTTTTTTTTTTTTTGATGGTGAAGATTTGGACAAAATGCAAAATGCATTATTATTTGAAAAGGTCTGCAGATCTTGGACACCCGACGGCACAATACAATCTGGCTATATTTTACGATATGAACGATGAGAAAGAGAAATATCTTCATTACATGACCCTCGCAGCAAGTCAGGGTTACTCTAAAGCGTGCGGTGCATTGGGAGATATATACATGCATGCTGAATGTGGTCTGAAAGAATCTTACATCCTTGCGAAACACTACGCTGGAATGTGCTTAGAAGACGCTCATGCCGTCTCCATCTTTTCATTTGCATCATTCATCTTAGAAAGTCAGCGTTATGAAGAGGTTCTGGGCATTCCTGGGCATAGTCCAGTCCCGACGTTTTTGTTCTGGGGACGAAGAGCGGTGGAGGGAGATTTGCCAGTGGAAAAGAAAGGTGCTCTGATCGAGTGCACATCGAATTTGGAGAACCATGTAAAGAGTCGCTGCGCAAATTGTAGGAAGGAGGCAGGATGCTCTTCATTCAAGCGATGCATGCGGTGTTTAGGAGCTTGGTACTGTGGAAAGGAATGTCAAGTCCAACACTGGAAGGCTGGACACAAGATAGACTGCGTCAGCATCAAGAGAAAGAAATGACGAAACTATGATTCAATATGGACACAAGATCGACCTAGTCAAGAGGAAATGAATACTCATTCAAATACATACATGGCAATGATTACTATCGGTAGGAAAAGTTTACGCGAGAGTAGATTGTTCATATACATCCACATCCGATCCGCCAGAGAGCTGCCCCAACGTGCCACTATTATCGTTGTCATTCATCATTTCAACGTCTTGACATGAAATTTATGAGCAATCATGTCCTATCCGAGTTCTATCTTGCAATCTCGCCAAGCAAAATTGGGTCATGTCTTCACATGACTCATACCCAGATCCTCTCTGAACATACGACCTGGCAACTAAAACGATCAATAGGAGGAAGAAAGAGAGCTCTAGTTAATGGATGAAGTAATAATGTCAATCAATTCACGTCAATTCCGGAAGAGACAATCTCTTTGCACCCTCTATTCCATCACAACTATCTTTCGCCGACCTTGATTCATCATCACCACCGCCACGTGATAGAGCAAAGTCGACTGCAGTCTGATAATCACCAATCATCTTCAGAAAGAAAAACCCTCCAGCAAAGAACAAATTTAAGGATGCCAATCCAATTCTCATACTTGCACCAATCTCATTGAGAAATGTAAATAGGAACGGAGGGACCCACGAGAATACTAGCCCACTGAATAGATATAATCCCATCAGTTCACTTTCTTGTCCTCGTGGGATGATTGTACAGTATAACGCTGAGTGGGTAGGATGAAGCCAGCCAAGACAAATCCCCCATACACCTGCAAATAGGTACATGATATGTTGTGATTCTTCTCCTGACATTATCCAAGCAGCCAAGGAGGTGTTGATGATGAATACAACCAAGCACAGCAATGCGCTCCGAAGTGGATTGATCTTTAAACCAATCATACCACCGAGTTTCGAACCAGGTATGCCAGTCACAAAGACGCAAAGGAAGACATAACCAATTTGTTTACTGTTCATGTTGAGTACATGAATCATATACGTAGTGGAAATTGTGGAGAGGGCACTTGTAGCACTTTCGGATAGCATCACGGATAGTAAAAAGTATCGCAGAGGTGCCCATGTCGCGACAATCTCGGAGGATGTTTGAGATAACTTGCGAAATCCAGCAGTAAGCAGTGTGCTATTACTGGGGACCTGTCGCAATGCTGGCCTAGGACGAAAGAACCACCGCCAAGCGTAGCCAAAGACAATTGAGCATATAAGGAATGCCAACGTTTGCGATACTCTTGCTTGATCAATATCACCCACATTGAGTAAGGAGGAAGTCGAAGTTACCAACACCAGAAATGCCAGCATGGAAACGTAATTGATTGCTTGAAATCTTGCATTGTAAATTGTTTGTTCATTTGGTTCTGTGGATAATTCTGCCGTGTAGGCATATGCCGCACATAGATGTGCTTGATATAATACATAGTTCAGTACTTGCAGAATGCTAATGAAGAACCATGTTGACCTGGAGATAAAGATCTCAATCCCCTTGATGATTGACAACGATATAGCTGCCCATTGCCCAATAGCCTTGCGATGAGGCGTGTGATCGACTATTGCGCCAAATAAAGGAAGTAATAGTGCCGAAAAGACTCCGGAAAAGACTCCAATGTTGGTCAGCAGCGAAGAGGGTCTCATTCCATACACTCTCCCTTCATCGTCATCATTGCACCCATCGTCAGTATTATTTGTAGTGTCGCAACCTCCAGCTTCTCTGGCAGCATCTTGTGCAAGAATTAATAACGCAGGTCCCAAGAAAAGAGAGGACATGCCAAATAGCCCTCTCGCGATAGAGTTGAGCGCGAGACCAGTTGCTTCAATTGGGCAGTTATCATTGTCGAATAGAAATATTGATGGAAGATTGCTGAGTTGTTTTTGGTGGGGACAAGAAGCTACAGATGCAGGCACTTCTATTGTGTCATTCTCTGCAGAGCTTTCAAGCGCATTGTACTGCGATGTCATCTTATGTCAACCTCTTTTAGTGGCTACACTTAGCTTGGTTTAGTTGCCTGATATGGGCCTGCCTACCGATCATAGACTCTTCACCCACTATTCACTTCATCTTCATCTTGGTCGGACTGTTCACTGCAGCACTGTTCATGCACTAAAACAGCGATGAAAAAGCGAAGATGCCATTTCGAGCTTTTTATCCCCCTGTATTCTGAGCATAGGTATAATCACGAATAAATAGGTGTATGGACGAGAATGAGGATGTATTTGTATATCATTTAGTAGTAATCATCATCGTGCATGTATTTGAAGAAGTCGATAATATGTATTTGAAGAAGCCTATCACTTGCATTGTCATTTGTTTCTCTTAATGCGGATGCAGTCTATCTTGTGTCCAGCCTTCCAGTGTTGGACTTGACATTCCTTACCACAGTACCAAGCTCCTAAACACCGCACACATCGCTTGAATGAAGAGCATCCTGCCTCCTTCCTACAGTTTGCGCAGCGACTCTTTTCATGCTCCTCTACCTTTGATATGGACTTGATCATAGCATCTTTCCATTCAATTGACAAATTTCCCTCCACCGCTCTGCGTCCCCAGAACAAAAACTTTGGGACTGGACTATGACCAGGAATGCCCATAATCCCTTCATAACGGAGACCTTCTAAGAGGTATAATGCAGTTGAAAAGTTGTAGACATGATAAGCGACTTCTAAGCTCTTTCCAGCGTAATGTTTCGGAAGGATGAAAGATTCTTTCAGACCACATTCAGCATGCCTAAACAAAGTTCCCAATGTACCACACGCTTTAGAATAGCCCTGACTTGCTGCGAGTGTGAGATAATGGAGGTACTTCTCTGTCTCATGATTCATATCGTAAATCAAAGCCAGATTGTATTGTGCCGTCGGGAGTCCAAGATCTGCAGCCTTTTTCAAATAATGCACGTTGCTCGTTTCTTTATCACCATGCTCCGTCGACTTCAATAACAGCGCAGTAGGATCACCTTGATCTGCGGCTTGTTTGATCAATTCCCAACCCTTCTTTTTATCGAAAGAAATGCCGTACTGTTTACTATCCGCTTCATCCAGACAACACAACCCAATCAGAGCTTGTGCCCATGCCTTACCCTTGTTCAAATGTTCGAACACCATGGCTCCGGCTTCCTTGCAATCGAAGAAAAATCTCTCCCGACAAAGAGGGCATTTGTTCGAAAACATGCCATCAAATCCTTCTTTGTCACAGTTGGCACTTCGCTCTTCGGAGCACTGATTACATATCCAACCGCCGCAGCAGAAGAATCGATTTGTTGTCGTGCCATTCACGTGTTTGATTGTTTCAAGACATATGGGGCAATCCCCAGAGTTTTCAGGAGGATGCAGCTCGTCCTGAAGCTTTACAACAGCCTCCACCCGTTTAGATTCGAGTAGTAGCTCGAGCTGTTCTTCATTATCCGACAGCTCTTTGATTAGTTGTGCCCTTGACTTGGTCTCAGGCGACGTGAGACCAGTTTCCTCAACTATACTTTTCAGTGAGGGAAGTTCAGCAATTGCAGTCTTCTGGGATGCAATCTTCTCCCGCAGCTGCTGCTCCGTCTCGTCGGCCATGGTGGTAGACCAACAATGGATAGAAGATGTGATCTGATGTGATGCACCTATACAGCGTCAACACGGTTTATCACCTCACGCTCAGTATTTTTTCTTTGATGCACATTTGTAGGCCACACTACTTTGATGACAGCAACAAAGAGGAGGAACCAATACTAAGTCAACAGCAGCTGCTCTAGAGTCTATAGAGTACAATAGAGAGAGAGAATGCTGTGTGCTGGGTGGCGCTGCTAGCTTGGTGCTTGGTGCCAGGAGTGCCAGGGCACATAAAAGAATCTCGATCATGAATCATGAAAAGAAGCTCACTTATTAGTGTACTGTAAATTGTCAATCAAAGCAGGTTTTTATCTTTTTCAATTCTTCGTGACTCCACTATTTATCTTGACTCATATGACTTGAGTCACGAGCAAGAAATTTTGAGATTTTTCATTTTCATTTACGCATCTTTCTCACCTCAACCATCTCTACCATGACATGAGACATGAGAGCTCTTCGACAGAAAACAGAAAACTGAATCAAACCACCTTCACATATGCGAGCTCCAAGAGCGCTATCACTTTCGCTGTCACGTGCCATGTCGACTGCTCCGTCAACAACTATCATACCCATCGATGTCGTATCTGACACAGTTTGACCGTGGTGCTACATCGGGAAGCGACGCCTCGACTCGGCGTTAGCTGATGCCAAGGAACGATTTCCTCAACTTTCATTTGATGTGAGATGGAGACCGTTCGAGGTATGTACTTTATGTTTTATTTGACTCTATTGAGCACATCTTTAGTCGTCACGTAGCACATTTTTTGCTCGATCCCAGCTCAACTCATGTTGCTTTTCTTTGGTTTACTTGACACTGTCGATTGTTATGTCCCCTTCTATAGCTCAATCCCAATCTTCCCGAAGGAAAGGGATATGATAAGATGAATTATTACGAGCAACGATTCGGTGCTGACATGGTACGAAGGATGATCCCACGAATGAAAGCTGTTGCAGCAGAGTACGGTATAAAAATGGAATATGGTGGTCATATTGGTAACACATTCAACAGCCATAGGTTGATTTGGAAAGCTCGCGAGGTAGGTGGCTCTGATCTACAAGAGAAAGTAGTTGAGAGTTTGTTTAAGGCATACTTTGAGGAGAATAAATCTTTAGGCGAGCTAACAGTCCTGCAAGATTGTGCGAACAGGGCAGGATATAGTGATTCCTTTGAGTTTCTTTGCTCAGAGTTGGGTGAGCAAGAGGTCAAAGAGGAAATGAAGCAATTTGGCCGTGCTTTCCAGTGTACTGGAGTGCCTATGTTCATTATTAGTGATGGTAAATTTATATTGAATGGAGCTCAGGAGAGTGATCAATTCTTACGAGTGTTTGCAAAGTTGATTTAGTATGAGGGAGTAAGCAAGGTTTAAGGTTGACGTGATGGTGTGTTTTAGGCTATACTGGTAAAGGGAAGATTGAAATTGAATGACGAGTCGTTGAAGAAATTGAATGATGCCTTCATCGACTCTGACAAATCGTTTGGTCCCTTTACCCATTGTCACATGATTTTTCAATGCTGTAGAAGCACGGTCTCCGAAATAAAGCGAAGATTCTGAGCGCAATTAGAAATAAATACTTAGAGTATGGATGCATTGCAAACGGCATGCATTGTTATTTAGTAGTATCATTATCGTGCATGTATTGGAAGAAATGTATCATTTGCATTGTCATTTGATTCTCTTGATGCAGTCTATCTTGTGTCCAGCCTTCCAGTGTTGGACTTGACATTCCTTTCCACAGTACCAAGCTCCTAAACATCGCACGCATCGCTTGAATGAAGAGCATCCTGCCTCCTTCCTACAGTTTGCGCAGCGACTCTTTGCCTGTTCCTCTACCTTTGATATGCACTTGATCAAATAATCTTTCGCTTCCACTGGCAAATCTCCCTCTAACGCTTTGCGTCCCCAGAACAAAAACAATGGGGTAGGACTATGCCCAGGAATGCCCAGAACCTCTTCATAACGCTGACTTTCTAAGATGAATGATGCAAATGAAAAGATGGAGACGGCATGAGCGTCTTCTAAGCACATTCCAGCGTAGTGTTTCGCAAGGATGTAAGATTCTTTCAGACCACATTCAGCACGCCTAAACAAAGTTCCCAAATGACCATACGATTTAAAAAAACCCTGACTTGCTGCGATTGTGAGATAATGGAGGTACTTCTCTTTCTCATTGTTTGTAATGTAAAATTTTATAGCCAGATTGTGTTGTGCCGGTGGGTATCCAAGATCTGCAGACCTTTTCAAACAATAATACATTTTGTTCCTTTCTCCATCACCATACTGCGTCGACATGAAAAACAACGCATCCGGGTCATCTTGATCTGCGGCTTGTTTGATCAATTCCCACCCCTTCTTTTTATCGAAAGAAAGGCCGAACTGTTTTCTATCCGCTTCATCCTGACACCACAACCCAATGAGAGCTTGTGCCCATGCCTTACCTTTGTTTGCATGCTTTAACACCATGGCTCCGTTTTCGTTGGCGGTGCAAAATTTCTCACGACAAAGTGGGCATTTGTCAGAAAACATGTGATCAAATCCTTCTTTATTTACGTTGGCTTCGCGCTCATCTACGCACTGCGTACACATCCAACCGCCGCAGCAAAAAAATCGACTTACTGTCAAGGAATTCACGTGTTTGATTGTTTCAAGACACACGGGGCAATCTTCAGGATTTTCAGGAGGATGCAGCTCGTCCTGAAGACTGATAATAGCCTCCACCCGCCTAGATTCGAGTAGTAGCTCGAGTTGCTCTTCATTGTCTGACAGCTCTTTGATTTGTTGTGCCCTTGCCTTGGTCTCTGGCGACGTGAGACCTGTTTCATCAACTATACTTTTTAGTGAGGGAAGGTCAGCAATTGCAGCTTTCTGGGAAGTAATCTTCTCCCGCAGCTGCTGCTCCGTCTCATCGGCCATGGCGGGTTGACAGTTGCACTGGTTGATACTTTTACGGTTTATTACAATACGGATTACGGCATAATGGCGCTCGCTGAAGTCTGAAGTCTGAAGTCTGAAGTTAGGACAGATTTGAAGCACCCTTGTTTGAAGCTACATAATGTAGCGTAACTGTAAATGCATAAGTAGAGATTGTATTTCAATTAGATTTTTCTGTTTCAATTCACGACTCGATTCATATTCATACTTATCAGAGGTAGCCCTTGAGTCACGAGCTTGAACTTATTAGATTTCCATTTCATTTTATTTGGTTTTACGCATGCCTAATCACACTGACCTCAGCTCCCTCCTCCCTGTTAAAACCATGATGCTATTAGCTATGTTCGATAGGAGTACTATCTCCAATAACCTCCCGACCTCCACTAGCCTCCCCTACGCTTATTAGCACAATAAGTACTATCTACTTAATAGGCAAGAGCCCGCAAGAGCATCGATCATCAGGCAACAGGCAACGAGCTGTCATATACAATTTCTAACATCAATCTAGTGCACAATAATTTCCAATTTGTTGTCAACCAATTAGCAAGCCTTCACAATGGCAGAGAAAGCCGACGGAGCCACCACCGCCCCACCACCACCTCGTCGTGGTAAATTCCTCTCAGGTCCTCCCCCATCGGCAACCACCGCCACAACAACAACAACATCTCCTCCTCCAGCAAAATCACAATCACGGGGTAAATTTCTAAATTCCTCCAGTGCTCCAAACAAATCTTCCTCCACATCCACCGACGGTGGTGGCAGTACCTCCACTACTGGCGAAACCTCACTGTCAACACTGAAACAACAAATCCATCAGGCTAGATTAGTCGCATCGACACGACGTCGTGCCATTTCCTCCTCAAGGGACGAAATATTCAATGATTTAGAAGAAGCAGAAACGATCGTCTTGGCGTTACTGCAATGTGCGTCAGAAGTTTCCGAGTCGTTATCCAAGATGACTATGGCTAGGTCACGAAATCAAATTGATGATGATGATGGTAATGGATCAAATAATAATGGAGATAGCGCGGCATCGTTTGAACAGTTGTCTGCTCAGGTTCGTTTGAATGGAGTGGGATATTTAGCAGGTGTGACTAAATTGCATGAATTGTTGGCTCCGCATGCGTCTCTGGTCAAATCCTATCGCAATCATACTCCTGACGCAGCTGCAGGTACTGCTGCGGATAATACCAACAACAACAACAACAACAATTTGCAAGGGGCAGCTTCGAGTGACGCAACATCTAAAAACTCATCCGAAATTGCATCATTCAATCCAAATTCAAGTGAAATAGTCAACATGGCTACATCGAATATGTATGCAGCACGTGTGGAGAAGCGGTTGGCGGTGGAACGGAGAGAGATTTTGAAGGAGATGATTCGATTGGAAGAGGAGGGGTTGCAGCAGGGTGAAAGTGGTGAAAAAGAAGTGGAAGGTTCAACATTATCCAACAACAAGAGAAAGAGATGATGATGTACAAGTAAAGTTGCAGATACAATTAAATGAAGGAAGTATCATTTATTCGTGCAAAGAGTGCAATGTTGGTGTTTGATTAGAGAAATCCACTCTAATTCTTCTTCCTGCATCTTCATCTAGCTGTGTCAACAGTCTATCCTGCAAGTGTCTTTCCCTCTCCTAGACCTTGCTCAAGAATTTCATACTCATTATGAAAAATGTTTCGGGTATGTACGATGCTTCTTTACCCTTGCCATAGTTCGTATCGTAGATATTTCGAATTCATCGTTGAGTAAAAAATACTTCTGGTAGTTTTAAAAAAAATTTGGTCTTCATCCCGTGCTTCATCTCAACAATTCTGACGATCTTTCGATCTGGCTTTCCCTTGTTTCTCTCTGCGAAACTCTTCTCAAATGCCTTCCTCCTCTTCCAATGATGACATTCAGCTAACTGCAAAAGAAGCAAGAAGCTTCGATGCAGCCTTCAAGAGCGAAGAATTCCGCAGATTGATGGCCGACTATGTCGATTCGTTGTCCGACCCTGCCAATAGGGAACAGCAGGAGGCTTACATTTCCCAACTGGAAGCGAACAAGGAACTCCCACCTGGCAAATCCTTGATTCGTCCAAATGCTGGCTTTGTGGTCAAATGTCACATTGGTGGTGTTAATGACAAACCTTCGAAGAAGAAAGTGTTTTTGAACGTGGTGCATTCGGATGCGATCACACAACCAAGCAGCGAGAAGGCAATGACAACAACCAAAGATTGCTCGTCCTCTCAATCTCAAGCCAAGTGGTCGGTACCCTACGCGATTGGTCCCGTTCGAATGGAACACGACAAATCCAACAATCTCGTCCCGACATTTGACGTATGCTTCCATCCATTGAGCTTGCAGTATGCGCATGCAAGGAAAGAGTATTGTGACATGGTCATTGGCGTAGCCCGATCAGCCGTGGTTGATGCGTACTCCAAATCGTCAGGAGAAGACATCACAATTGACTCGAACTATACAATATTGAAGAATGTTCGTTACAAGAATGGCACACCAAAGACTTTGATTGTAGGCAGTTCTGGTCAATTGTCATTGCCGGACAAAGTCAAAGTGGAAAAAAGCCCAGCCAAGTGCAACGATGCACCAGATTTTGCTCAAGTAACGACAGATGCGGCGGAGTACGACAGCAGCACATCCAACAAAGAGATGAAAAAGCTAACCGAGAAAGAAGTGGATTCATCCGACGCAGCAATTATCGTTCCAAAGTACAAGATCGTTGAGCAAGGAATGCTGGAGCTAACCAACCAACACGATTCAAACACACGACCGAAACAGCTCATTGTACATGTGTACCTTGACAAGATTGCTTCAGCAGCGGAGATTGACCTACATGTGAGCGAGACCAAGGTGCAAGTTGGGTCCAAAGATCATGGATACAGCTTAGATGTGCAGCTGCCATATCCTATCAACAGCCAGAAAGGTAAAGCTACCTTTGACAAATCAAAGAGAAGCTTGATTTTGAGACTTCCGCTTAGTCCTAACTAAGAGTTGAGAGTATTGTCATCACACTGTGTTTGAGTTCAAGTCAGAATGTTATTAGTTAAAGACATAATGAGTTACCCTAAATCAATCTGAACAAATTCATTCATCCATCAACGCAGGTGCTTCTCCGAGAGTGATAGGCACAGTCGTAGACTTGGGCTCTTCCTTTTCCTTCTTTGGAGCTGTCAATACAAGCACTCCGTCACTCAAATTAGCAGAGAGTTTCGTTGTGTCCAAATCATTTCCGAGGGTAAAGCGCTTCTCAAACTTATACTCTTCAAAGGAATTATCCTTCTCAACTTTGCGATGACCCGTCATATGCAACACACGCCCATTATGCTCAAGATCGACCTTAATATCGTCAGGCTTGACGCCCGGCACATCAACGGCGAGGCGAAATTGCTTAGAATTCTCAGAGACTTCGTAGCGAGGCGATGAGTGTAGCAAGTTGTCGTTCTTGAAGGCTGTCAACGCAGGGATACCAAAGACTGGAGAGCCGCTGAAAAAGTCATCATCGAAGCCACCGAATGGGCTGTTGTTGCTCCAGAGAGAGAGACTCATTATTGTTGCTTGATGTGTAGTTTGTTGAAATTGAAAGTGTTGTGATATGATGTGTGCTTTAATGTTTATGAATATTTATGAGCAGTTCGGAGAGAAGAATGAGAGAGTTGTGGGAGATTGGAGATGGAGTTCTCATTTAAAGATTTCTATGGAAGGTTCTCACCGATGTACTAGTTCCTACATTGCATTGAGTACCGCTACAATGCCATTTCTCTCGAAGAGTCTCTTCGACCATCGAAGAGGTATTGTAGAACAACTTTGCTTCTGAATCTGGCTGGGAGGGTCTCCGATATCCATGCAGCAACTCTTCGAGGCTGTGAGACCCTCTAAGAGTTCGGGTTCTCAATTTCGGAGCAGATCAACACTTTTGAAGCACATATGTAAGAAGTGCTCATAAATTTATCATCGAAGAAAGATCACGTTCACGTTCACACTCAAACCAATTTTTGCCAATATGCGTTTCAGTAAACTTACTGCCCTTGCTTTGACACCAGCACTATCACGTGCATTTAATACTGCTGCTCCAAAGATGACAAAAGCAGGAGCTGCATCGTCTACAAGACTTGCAGCCCGTGATCCTACGATGCTCCCTCTGCTCAGACGTTCGAGAATCATGCATGACTTCGACAGGATGTTTGAAGAGATGGATGAGTTGATGGAAAGCAGCCTTGCTTCGTTTCCACGCCATCGTCCTTTCCTCTCGCTATCGGATAAGAATATTCCCACAGATCTCCAGCTACGCCGCCCACTCGGGTTCGAGGTGGAGCCCAACGAGAAAGAATACAATATTAAAGTCTTCGTTCCTGATGTTGAAGCCAAGGATCTTCATATGAATTTGGAGCATGAAGGTCGTGTACTTCGTCTAAAGGGGGAACGCCATACCGAGGAAGGTGGGATGAAGGTTCAATCTCGCTTTGAGAAGTCTATTCTTTTAGCCCCGGATGTTGATGTTTCACAGCTGTCTGCTTCCTTGACAGGCGACACTTTGACAGTTCATGCCCCCAAGGTCCAAGCTCCCAAGGCTTTGGAGGAAGAGAAGGCGGAGCAGATTGAAATTCACTACGAAGAGCCCAAGGCCGCTTTAGAGGATTCCCCAATGGAGGAAGAGGAGGAGGCTTTAGACGAGAACTTGGAGGTAAATGACAGGGTTGCTTGAGCGAGCAGCCCTTCAAAACACTTAGTTCTTGTCTGCATTGTAGCTTGTTTGTTAGTTGATAAAGTAAAGAATATAAATCTTGAAAAGATTTTGTTTATAGTTTACTATTACATACTCCTAAGGGGTCGTCTCTTATTCTCTGCCTCTCTTCCCATTGTTACGCGGGAGTGAATATCAAAGCTCATCCTACGAGGAGATGAAAAAGCTAACCGAGAAAGAAGTGGATTCATCCGACGCAGCAATTATCGTTCCAAAGTACAAGATCGTTGAGCAAGGAATGCTGGAGCTAACCAACCATCACGATTCAAACACACGACCGAAACAGCTCATTGTACATGTGTACCTTGACAAGATTGCTTCAGCAGCGGAGATTGACCTACATGTGAGCGAGACCAAGGTGCAAGTTGGGTCCAAAGATCATGTATACAGCTTAGATGTGCAGCTGCCATATCCTATCAACAGCCAGAAAGGTAAAGCTACCTTTGACAAATCAAAGAGAAGCTTGATTTTGAGACTTCCGCTTAGTCCTAACTAAGAGTTGAGAGTATTGTCATCACACTGTGTTTGAGTTCAAGTCAGAATGTTATTAGTTAAAGACATAATGAGTTACCCTAAATCAATCCAAACAAATTCATTCATCCATCAACGCAGGTGCTTCTCCGAGAGTGATAGGCACAGTCGTAGACTTGGGCTCTTCCTTTTCCTTCTTTGGAGCTGTCAATACAAGCACTCCGTCACTCAAATTAGCAGAGAGTTTCGTCGTGTCCAAATCATTTCCGAGGGTAAAGCGCTTCTCAAACTTATACTCTTCAAAGGAATTATCCTTCTCAACTTTGCGATGACCCGTCATATGCAACACACGCCCATTATGCTCTAGATCGACCTTAATATCGTCAGGCTTGACGCCCGGCACATCAACGGCAAGGCGAAATTGCTTAGAATTCTCAGAGACTTCGTAGCGAGGCGATGAGTGTAGCAAGTTGTCGTTCTTGAAGGCTGTCAACGCAGGGATACCAAAGACTGGAGGGCCGCTGAAAAAGTCATCATCGAAGCCACCGAATGGGCTGTTGTTGCTCCAGAGAGAGAGACTCATTATTGTTGCTTGGTGTGTAGTTTGTTGAAATTGAAAGTGTTGTGATATGATGTGTGCTTTAATGTTTATGAATATTTATGAGCAGTTCGGAGAGAAGAATGAGAGAGTTGTGGGAGATTGGAGATGGAGTTCTCATTTAAAGATTTCTATGGAAGGTTCTCACCGACATACTTGGTCCTACATTGCATTGAGTACCGCTACTATGCCATTTCTCTCGAAGAGTCTCTTCGACCATCGAAGAGGTGTTGTAGAACAACTTTGCTTCTGAATCTGGCTGGAAGGGTCTCCGATATCCATGCAGCAACTCTTCGAGGCTGTGAGACCCTCTAAGAGTTCGGGTTCTCAATTTCGGAGCAGATCAACACTTTTGAAGCACATACGTAAGAAGTGCTCATAAATTTATCATCGAAGAAAGATCACGATCACGTTCACGTTCACACTCAAACCAATTTTTGCCAATATGCGTTTCAGTAAACTTACTGCCCTTGCCTTGACACCAGCACTATCACGTGCATTTAATACTGCTGCTCCAAAGATGACAAAAGCAGGAGCTGCATCGTCTACAAGACTTGCAGCCCGTGATCCTACGATGCTCCCTCTGCTCAGACGTTCGAGAATCATGCATGACTTCGACAGGATGTTTGAAGAGATGGATGAGTTGATGGAAAGCAGCCTTGCTTCGTTTCCACGCCATCGTCCTTTCCTCTCGCTATCGGATAAGAATATGCCCACAGATCTCCAGCTACGCCGCCCACTCGGGTTCGAGGTGGAGCCCAACGAGAAAGAATACAATATTAAAGTCTTCGTTCCTGATGTTGAAGCCAAGGATCTTCATATGAATTTGGAGCATGAAGGTCGTGTACTTCGTCTAAAGGGGGAACGCCATACCGAGGAAGGTGGGATGAAGGTTCAATCTCGCTTTGAGAAGTCTATTCTTTTAGCCCCGGATGTTGATGTTTCACAGCTGTCTGCTTCCTTGACAGGCGACACTTTGACAGTTCATGCCCCCAAGGTCCAAGCTCCCAAGGCTTTGGAGGAAGAGAAGGCGGAGCAGATTGAAATTCACTACGAAGAGCCCAAGGCCGCTTTAGAGGATTCCCCAATGGAGGAAGAGGAGGAGGCTTTAGACGAGAACTTGGAGGTAAATGACAGGGTTGCTTGAGCGAGCAGCCCTTCAAAACACTTAGTTCTTGTCTGCATTGTAGCTTGTTTGTTAGTTGATAAAGTAAAGAATATAAATCTTGAAAAGATTTTGTTTATAGTTTACTATTACATACTCCTAAGGGGTCGTCTCTTATTCTCTGCCTCTCTTCCCATTGTTACGCGGGAGTGAATATCAAAGCTCATCCTACGAGGAGATGAAAAAGCTAACCGAGAAAGAAGTGGATTCATCCGACGCAGCAATTATCGTTCCAAAGTACAAGATCGTTGAGCAAGGAATGCTGGAGCTAACCAACCATCACGATTCAAACACACGACCGAAACAGCTCATTGTACATGTGTACCTTGACAAGATTGCTTCAGCAGCGGAGATTGACCTACATGTGAGCGAGACCAAGGTGCAAGTTGGGTCCAAAGATCATGGATACAGCTTAGATGTGCAGCTGCCATATCCTATCAACAGCCAGAAAGGTAAAGCTACCTTTGACAAATCAAAGAGAAGCTTGATTTTGAGACTTCCGCTTAGTCCTAACTAAGAGTTGAGAGTATTGTCATCACACTGTGTTTGAGTTCAAGTCAGAATGTTATTAGTTAAAGACATAATGAGTTACCCTAAATCAATCCAAACAAATTCATTCATCCATCAACGCAGGTGCTTCTCCGAGAGTGATAGGCACAGTCGTAGACTTGGGCTCTTCCTTTTCCTTCTTTGGAGCTGTCAATACAAGCACTCCGTCACTCAAATTAGCAGAGAGTTTCGTCGTGTCCAAATCATTTCCGAGGGTAAAGCGCTTCTCAAACTTATACTCTTCAAAGGAATTATCCTTCTCAACTTTGCGATGACCCGTCATATGCAACACACGCCCATTATGCTCTAGATCGACCTTAATATCGTCAGGCTTGACGCCCGGCACATCAACGGCAAGGCGAAATTGCTTAGAATTCTCAGAGACTTCGTAGCGAGGCGATGAGTGTAGCAAGTTGTCGTTCTTGAAGGCTGTCAACGCAGGGATACCAAAGACTGGAGAGCCGCTGAAAAAGTCATCATCGAAGCCACCGAATGGGCTGTTGTTGCTCCAGAGAGAGAGACTCATTATTGTTGCTTGGTGTGTAGTTTGTTGAAATTGAAAGTGTTGTGATATGATGTGTGCTTTAATGTTTATGAATATTTATGAGCAGTTCGGAGAGAAGAATGAGAGAGTTGTGGGAGATTGGAGATGGAGTTCTCATTTAAAGATTTCTATGGAAGGTTCTCACCGACATACTTGGTCCTACATTGCATTGAGTACCGCTACTATGCCATTTCTCTCGAAGAGTCTCCTCGACCATCGAAGAGGTGTTGTAGAACAACTTTGCTTCTGAATCTGGCTGGAAGGGTCTCCGATATCCATGCAGCAACTCTTCGAGGCTGTGAGACCCTCTAAGAGTTCGGGTTCTCAATTTCGGAGCAGATCAACACTTTTGAAGCACATACGTAAGAAGTGCTCATAAATTTATCATCGAAGAAAGATCACGATCACGTTCACGTTCACACTCAAACCAATTTTTGCCAATATGCGTTTCAGTAAACTTACTGCCCTTGCCTTGACACCAGCACTATCACGTGCATTTAATACTGCTGCTCCAAAGATGACAAAAGCAGGAGCTGCATCGTCTACAAGACTTGCAGCCCGTGATCCTACGATGCTCCCTCTGCTCAGACGTTCGAGAATCATGCATGACTTCGACAGGATGTTTGAAGAGATGGATGAGTTGATGGAAAGCAGCCTTGCTTCGTTTCCACGCCATCGTCCTTTCCTCTCGCTATCGGATAAGAATATGCCCACAGATCTCCAGCTACGCCGCCCACTCGGGTTCGAGGTGGAGCCCAACGAGAAAGAATACAATATTAAAGTCTTCGTTCCTGATGTTGAAGCCAAGGATCTTCATATGAATTTGGAGCATGAAGGTCGTGTACTTCGTCTAAAGGGGGAACGCCATACCGAGGAAGGTGGGATGAAGGTTCAATCTCGCTTTGAGAAGTCTATTCTTTTAGCCCCGGATGTTGATGTTTCACAGCTGTCTGCTTCCTTGACAGGCGACACTTTGACAGTTCATGCCCCCAAGGTCCAAGCTCCCAAGGCTTTGGAGGAAGAGAAGGCGGAGCAGATTGAAATTCACTACGAAGAGCCCAAGGCTGCTTCAGAGGATTCCCCAATGGAGGAGGAGGAGCCCGTAGACGAGAACTTGGAGGTAAATGACAGGGTTGCTTGAGCGAGCAGCCATTCAAAACACTTAGAGTTCTTGTCTGCATTGTAGCTAGCTAGTTTGTTTGATAAAGATAAAATTGAGCGAGCAGCCATTCAAAACACTTAGTTCTTGTTTATATTGTAGCTTGTTTGTTAGTTGGTAAAGTAAAGAATATAAATCTTGAAAAGATTTTGTTTATAGTTTACTATTACATACACCTAAGAGGTCCTCTCTTATTCTCTGCCTCTCTTCCTATTGTTACCAACGAGTAGTGTTTGTACAAAAGGCCCTACACACCAAATACCAGCGTCTCGATAGCGTTATTTATTCTTTTTCTTGCTCTAGCTCAAATTAATTGTAAGTATCCAATAACTGTATGTAGTTGCCGAAACACGTTTTTCACTTCGTGTTCTTCAAAACAGCGTTTTTCACTTATTCTTGTTCTTTTCCATTACTTCATGCGTAGCATCACCAATATCCTTCGCAATTTCCTCCGCTGCGTGAGGATGACCAACCGTCTTTGCCTTCCTGCTCATCTCATCAAGTAGCTGCGAGTCTTGAAGCCAGCATGCTAATTCAAGTGCAATTGTTTCTGGGTCCTCACAATAATCTCCAAAGCCACCATCCAGAACAATGTCGACATTACCAGCTTCTTGACCAGGCAAGTGGCTCGTAACCATGACGGGCAAGCCAACTGCTGCGGCCTCAGCAATGGTACCAGGCCCAGCCTTGCTCACCAGTACATCCGCAGCAACCATATACTCGGCCATTTTCGTTACAAACCCCATTGGAATCACATCCACATTCCCAGGAACATCGGCAACATCTCTTCCCTTGGCAGCCTTCGCTGCAGCTCTATCCAACGCAGCTTGAATCCTCCTACTACGAGATGCATGGGCCGACAACAACTTGGTCACAACTCGAGACTTTAACGATTCGTACGACTTGAGACTTTGTGATACGACAGTGTCCCAGCATCGGGTTTCCAAATCGCTCTTCAATTGTTGGTTCCGTCCACAAACGACACAGATTGTCGCATCGACTCCCTGTGTGCGTAGCTTGGCATACAACTCATTGACGATACTTGAAAGCGACCCAACACCTTCACCACCACCCATGACAAGAATCATTCTCTTATTAGGATCAATATTCAACTCTTCCCGAATCTTCTTCTGATGTGCCTTCCCCTCCTCCGTCGTACGATCACCCATGGCATCGGCTTGTGCGGCAAAGTCATACCGGATGGGTAATCCACTCATCACAATCTTTTCATCGGGCACACTCCCTCTCTTTTGTGCAATGGCCTTGATTGGTTCCGATGCAAGGTACATCCGTTCCACATCCTTATTAAACCATGTACAATGTCCAGATCCAAAGTCCGTCACCACCGTAAAGAAGGGTATCTCCTTCTCCTTCTTTTTCTCAATCTTACGAATGGAAAACAACGGAACGTAATTCATCGTCGGATGAACACTCACCACCACATCGGGATCATACTCCTCCATCTTTTCCGTTATCATCCCCTCATTCATATAATACGAATGCAAATGTGCACACTTGGCATATACCGCAGTATTGCTAATATGATAGAGCGTTCGCCACTGCCACGGGGAGGCACTCATGGAACTGTAATAATCCTTGATGGAATTGTACGGCCAGGAGGAGTCGATGTCGGTCCATATGTCCAATAGGTCGTAGGTTGTGCCGGGGTAGAGACGTTGGAATTGGTTGGCGAGTGCTTCGGCCGAGGCGCGGTGTCCTCCGCCTGTGTCACTTGATAGGAATAGGATTTTGAGTGGTCCCTTTTTTGATGGAGTAGCGTCCTCTACATCATCGTCGTTGGTTTGTTCGTCACTTGGTGATGGTTGTTGGTGTTGCTGCTGTTGACTGCTCCTCTCAATTTTTTCAATCTTTCTCTCAATTTCCAGTTCCAACTGTTGCCTCTGCTTCTGATTCAATAATTCTTTCGCTGTCTCTGTCAAGTTTTGTGGATTGGTTGCAACTGACAGCCGTGCTTCACAAGATGTTGTTGATGATCTAATATTATTATTAGTGACATCTCTTGTAGGGTGCGTTTTTGACTTGGCTGATCCGATAAATGCAGTATCTTCTGGTGATGCTCCTCCTGCATGAACAGAGTCTAATATTTTGGATGTTGATGGTTGTAATAACGATGATGTCGACTTTTTGGTTGTCGTTGATCTTTCGTTATTAGTCGTAGCAGCGGTAGCAGCAGCGTCTTGGACCGATGATGATCCTTGTAGCGATGATGAAGACGATGATGATGCCTCACCGCCGCGAATGCCCCATAAATGTCGAGAATCGTGGAACGAGTTTTGCAGTGCATGTCTCCTCTCTGACGGTATACTGGCAGCAGCTGTTGCTGTCAGCACCGATGCGGCAGAAAGAATAGCCCAAGTCGACGAACGCATTGCTCATGCAGCTTTGCAAATATGTGTGTTGTGTTTTATGTGTCTGCAGCTCCTTCTCCGCGTAGCTGCCGTCCAATTGCTGTGTTGAAAGTAACAGGGTCCTATCTGCTCTGTCTCCCTCTCCTCCGCTGCCTCCTTTGTGAAGTGAAGACATGCAAAGGGCTTATGGGAAGTATGCCAATGCATGCTTGACATGACATGCATGGAAAGAAGCAGCTGCGGCTGCGTGAACGGTGATGAAAAAGGGATCTGCTCGCTTCAAGCGAATGCAAAATGCTAGCGTGGTGCGTGATTTTGTGGTTTTGTTCTTTTCGACTGTCCCTTTCCGGTGCTTCGCGCCATTTTAAAACTTCCAACCGACCCTCAGCCCTCCCTCATCCCTCATCGCTTCTCAGCAATACATAAACACAAAACACAACATAGAACCGGGCAGCAGCCTGGCAGCAGCTTTGTTGCGAGCACATGCATGTCATAGATCAAGCTAGCCACAGTGGACGTGATACCTTGACAATATATGCCTGCCGCGCCTGAAATGTTCTTGATCTTGAGCACGTATGAATTTGCTCTCACATTCCTTGCAACAATCATTCTCATGAGCAGCAGCATCGATTCACTTTCATCAAACAATAACAAAATGGCAACACCAACTACTATTGAGCATACCAACTCAATCCTAGCAAACTTGAGCTCTCATGGCATGGAGAAAAAGGAATTACCTCACCACAATGAACTCCGTCGGGCAAGTATACTGGTACCTCTATTTGAACGTCCACAACAACAACAACAATCATCATCATCATCCAACCTTCACGTCCTATTTACACAACGTCCACAAAAGATGAAGTCACATGGAGGCGAAGTATGCTTCCCAGGTGGAAAACAAGATGAAGAAGATGAAGGGTGTGACATAACCACCGCATTACGTGAGGCACAAGAAGAAGTTGGATTGGATCCAAACCACGTTCAGCAAATTGCACGAATGGAAAGTATAGAGAGCAGGTATTCCTTGTGTGTGACGCCGATAGTTGGGCTGATACAACCGAGTAGTGCTGCAGAACCATCGAAGTTGACTTTGAATGAGGGTGAAGTTGAAGCAGCGTTTGCTGTACCACTTGAATACTTTACAATACCTGAGAATCTTGCATCGATACAAAAGGTACAATATGGAGCAAGGGGCGAGTTCCTCATGAGAACTTATCTGTTTGATGATCCAGAGAGTGGACGCCAATTTCGTATATGGGGTTTGACTGCACATGTTGTTCATCAGGTTGCTGCATTGGCTTTCTCCAAGTAAAGCAATGTGTTCTAAGACGCACATGATATTAAGTTGTTGCTAAGTATGTGTTAGTTCTGGTAGTAGCAAAGAAAAAGCTTACCCAATATTTGCTGTAACAAATGACCAGATCCATTCAAGTGCAGCGTTCTATTTATTGGGCATTGCAACACCTGTTATTGTGGTGGGGGATGGAAGCACACAGAGATGCTCTAGAAAAATACAATTTCATACATAACGTGTGTGTGGATTGCTTAAGCATCAACCTTGGGAAGTCCATCAACAGCGGTACCAGTCTTCTTCATTCCCCATCCCTTAGAACCTCCGTATTGTCCAGCCTTAATGTTCTCAGGAACAGGCCAGATAGATCCACTCTTACCCATGTTGAATCCACCCATGGGTTCCTTATCAGTCGAAAGCTGATCGGCGTAGAAAATTCCTCCACTTCCTACTAGACGGGGGTATCCATATTTCTCAAGCCACTTGGATCGAAGAGTAGCACCCTCTCCTCCAAGAACTCCAGTCTTGGCACCACGTGCCTTTTCAATAGCCTTCAATTTCTCATTCTGTCGGGCTTCGTTGTTAGAGGTGGCGGTGAAACCAATGGCTTCCCAGACGGATTCGACACGGGGAGGTCCAAGGTATGTCTCTCCGATGAGGGGGAGGTTTACAGTGAATCCTGGAAGACCGAATAGAGGTTCGCACTCGGCGGCCTCTTGTTGGGTCTTGTTCATCTTGTAACGGAGACCATCCTGGTTGAGTGCCCTCTCGAGACCAACCTCGGAGATGCAGGCATCAGATGCATCGGCACCAGACCAGGCATCCTCGAAACCGATTCCGGATCCCTTGAGGAAACCGAAGTCTTAGCAGAGTAATAATAATTATATGAGATATATTTATCCATGCGATAATAAAGAAAATGATATAAAAACACATATAATCCTCTCACCCTCCATCTTGATATCGTTGGTGCGAACATTGCGCTGAGAAGTGGCGGCAACATTCTTCTGTCCAAGAGAACGAAGAGTCGATCTGTTGACAGAGTAGGCGGAGGCACCTCCAACGGCGGCAAGAGCGATAGCGGCGGAATACTTCATGGTTAAGGTCTGTTACGGGATGTAGACGTAGGGGGAGGGCAACGCAACAACACAAAGCAGAGAACGGAAGGCGTAAGAGGCGCGGTGGAGTTCATCTTCCTCAACTTGCCACGTACGCGGTAGCAGAAGTAAAATGGAGATAAGATGATGGTGGGAGCATATGGGAGTCTGTCCTAATGGGACCCTCCCCATCACTTTTTGCACGCAACTTGCTTCTGCTTTCTGCTTCTTGCTACATGATATCATGTACAGCTCTGATCCTACACTGTTGTCTCTAAGAAGTAGGTAGAGCTGACAGATGGTTAGAAGCGACCTAGTAGCAGCTTGACACGGTTTCTATAAGCATGGCGACTTTTAAACTTCTTGGTGCATCGCAAGCCCGTCGCATGATAGGCTTACTGCTAATGTGCATGCTGATTGTAAAGCTATGTGCATCATTCCAATCGGGTACAAATTTGTTGTCTCATGGCAGAAATAATAATGCACTTGCACAGAACAGACATGATACTTCACTTGCTGCTGGTCTATTTGGAAAGAAAGAACAGGAGGAACCAACATCATCACAGGCTGCTGCTTCAGTTCCAACACGACTTTTCAACATCCCTGCAAAGGCAATCAAACCCGGTGGGCTGAGAGTTGTACTGGGTTTCCATCTCATTGGATTACAAAATACACCTGATCAAGGTAGCTGGAAAGCCAATCAGTCATCTGACACTGTCCTTGATATGGTATTTAGAGACAATTCTGCCATGTTTTCAATAACTTTGGGAGAGGATGGCATATCTGTGGATCGGTATGGGACACCATCATTACCTTATTTACTCCAGGAATCTGTAATTCTGCACAGTGTTTTGGATGAGATTAGTTCAATTGCTAATGAAGGAGATATTGAGGTGAAAGATAGGTTACTTCAACTGGATGAGTCTGGAGATGCTATTGAGAAGGCAAGAAGCACTTTGCCCGCAAGAAAAGCATAATGATCGAAACTAGAGACTCTTTACTTTCTTCTCTGTCGAAGTTATTTGTGCCACTAAGAGCAGCTAGTGACGTAATTTGTTTCTATTGTTAGCAGTCTACTTGTTGCCAATTACCGTCAGCGATGCCTTCGTCTTGGCTTTCGTCTATTTTTCCGCACAGAAGAATGCAAGCTGCAATTCCGCTCTTCAGCAAACTTGGCGAATGCAACACCATTATCATCGTCAAGAGCAATCTCTGTGGCAAATTCTCTATCACCAAATCTTAAAACATCATCCACTCTTGCCAGTTGTATTGGTATCCCTTTGACATCTCGAAGATATTCATACCTCAACTTGATGACTCTGTCTAGCGGATAGGAGAAGTATGCTGGAAAGCGCGCCACCTCAAAGTAATCAAACTGGCAAACCTCCGTTAGGAAATCCCACTTGGGCTGTAAATCCTTTTTGACGCTGTATCCCAAGACTGGTGGGAGGCGGGTGACAAATCTCCCAATGTTTCTCACACCTATTCCACGGATGAAGTCGACCACTGGGACCATGTCTTTTTCTATGTCCAGTAACAGCGTTGCTGGGAACGAACGAAAAATGCTTGGTAGATCCTCTTCGTCTACTTCGATCGATCTAAGGTACTCAACAACATCTTTTATTCTTGTCACATCTTGCTTTATCAACGATGGAACGTTTTGGATAGCCTTGGCAACTTCATCCTTGGTCATTCCCACATCCTCTCGTAAGTAGGACGCTACATGATGAATGTTGGTGACATTGAGAAAGAATGCATCAGGATAGGAGGATAGAATTTTGCGGAAATCTCGAATGCCGGCACTTCTCCGAAGGACATCTGCCACGGCTTCCATGGATCTATAACTCTCGTCAATCTTTTGTTGACGTAGTGTGTTGTCAACTCGTAGGTATTCCCGCACGCCCTCTTCCACATTGAAGGATGTGATATTATTTGCACTATCCAACATTGTTGCTTGTTGACCGTTGTTGTTGGTATTCTCCCCCAAAGATATTGTGTGTTTGAGAGGAGCTACTGCATTAAGCATTTCGGCACTCTGTTTCTGACGCAGGATTGGACCGATGGAATTCAGTGGTAGTTTTAGTTGAGCACTGGTGAGGAATGCCACGAGACGAAATATCAGTGCTGGTGATCTGGATAGGAGGGTTGGGAGTGTAGATTTGTCCCTAGCTAGTGAGTTGGTGGATGACCCCAGGCTTACCATGAGATTGACGACTTGATTTGCCGATTTTGACCCTTTGGATGTTAAGAGACCGGGACATGTCCGAAGTACCTTTCGTGCATCATACCTCCGAAGCTTCAACCGTTGACCGAGCAAATTCACGAAGGCTCGCTCTAATGTTTGTTCCAAAGAGACTGAAGTACGCACTGCTGCTCCGTTATTAGCTTCGCCATTCGCACCAATCACCGATTCATCCACGGTAGTAGATCTCGCCTGCATCATTGCAATACTCGGCGTATGAGAAAAGATCGCCGCCACATCCGTACCAGTAAGCCCATACTCCGTCATGACCGATATCACACCATCAATATCAAACCGTTCAGCCGCCAAGGCAGAGATACTCTCTTTGATTCCACTCCGATCGACTAATGGGACGGTGCTACCAGATTCCCATGCAGCATCACGTTCTTGTAGGAACTTTCGTATCCGACGACGTGTGACTCGTGCTAGGGCATAATTTTGAACGATTCTGCCTGCGTTGGTGGCAGCTTCGTTTTCGACACCTAATGAGAGTAGTTTTAGGGCGACTCTTTGAGCATTATATTGACTGAGCCATGTTTGATTTTCTATTACCTTGTTTTCTTCGGGTTGCTGTTGTTCCAGAGTGTTGCTGCTGTCATCAGTTATTGGTGAAGCAGATGAAGCAAACGATTCTTCCAACTTAGTTTGGTCTATAAGATTTTCCGACGCAAAGGTTGGTATGTCAACCACTGATGAAGAAGACGCTATTGAAATACTACTACCCTCTCCTTTATTTACAGGCGCTGGTGGCCGATCATCTTCAAGCAGCACCGGCCCACTATTCTTCTGAGATGATAAAAACCTAAGTAATGTAGAGTCGACCAGAGGGGCCTTAGCTTTTTGCCGCCGCCTCTGCTCGTTCGATCCGCTATCGTTGCTAGTTGCCCATTGTGTGGAGGCTACCCGCAGAGGCGACAGACACGTGCCCTCATAAGATATCGATATTACAGGATGCCTAGACTTGCTAAAACCATTCACACCGCTCCCTATCGACAACAGGAGCAATGCTACAGCTACAGCTCCATTTTGTCGCATGCTTGCACTTCCACGCCGAAAAAATATCTTTCCACGAAGTAGCTAAAAATCACCTCGGACAGATTATATGCTTCAAAAATAATCCATGAATTCTACGATGGCTCACCACCACAATTATTTCGTGCAGTAGTAGTTTTTTAGAGAGTTCCTCAAGCCGCTGGGCTGAGCGTTGGTTGTTGGAACGCTTGCTGGCTGTGCGGTGTCGGGTGTGGTGGCTTCGGATGGAATTGATGAATTGAAGTTGGCGTGCTGGCTCCTACGGATAGGAATCATACACTCCTACGTAGGAATCAAATCTGACGCAGGAAGAAACACTTTCACTTGGAGCTTCAAAGGCTAAAAACAAAAGGTCCATCCACGTTACGGAAAAACAATCCTCCCATACAACACTAGCGAGCAGAGGACCCTTTCAGCAGACACATAACAACTTTGAACAATGCCGCTATCTTTTCGTGTGGTTGCCATTCTCTCAGTCATCATATCTTGTGCTCATGCATTCTCTCTTGATAATTTAAGAAGCGCTACGCATGTACGAGCAGTCCACCAGCAAGGATGCAGCACAAGACGGCACAATACACTTTCACAGCAATCATTTAGCAGCCGCGTAATACTGAAAGCTGCAGAAAGCGAACAAACAGATGATGATGATGGTTGGGGTGATTCTGTGAGCACTACTACTACATCAGCAGAAGCATCTTCTGATAGAATATCAAAAAGTCAAGAACTAGCAAACTTGCAGAATGATATCGCAATGAAGCAACAAAACAAGAGCACAGTGAGATCTTCTTCAGAAGGTATGAATGAGGAAAAGGAAAGAGACTTGTTTATTCCTATCTTTACATTAGTTAGTGTGATTGGTTTCACTAGCCTGTACGGTTACGAAATGCTGAGGCTGTATAGCAGAGGTGAACTATACCTGCCTTGGAACTAAAGAATATGTAAACCCCACACCGAGCTTGGTTCTTTTCGGTAACGTTTCATATTTACTGTACACTTAGTATTCTACCATGAGTTTTGAAAGATGCTGCCGTTGGTCGTAAAAGACAATCTGTACTACTCGAGGCCAGAGGTTTGAAGTCTTCGGAACATAGCTACTTCAATGCCCCACTTGAAACCTATCTGTTCGTTAAAAATCACCGCTGTCTCGGGTTAGCCTGATCATTCTCATCGCCTGAAAAAATGGAAACATCAGAACATATAATGATTAGTGACAAGTAAATAAATAATGCAAGCTCAGTTCCAACGAGCATACAGTGTAGAATAATAGGCGCTAAAATAAGGCTCAGATTGCAGTTAAAAAATATTGTGTTCCCCCACGATGAGTCGGGAAGTTATGTTGAAGCCGTAGCTTAACTGTTCGTCATCGTCAAATTCGGGCGCCTAACAATGAACGTCAAGTCGACATTGTTCTCACCTTTTCTCAACCATGGAGTTTCATGGGAGGTGTGTTTCATCCTTTAGTGGGAAGACTCACAGATGATGGTCATCACGTTTGCGTGGCGGCAGCAATTGAATATGGAATGGACACTGAGCTGTTACTCTCATTACTTGAGCTTGAGTGGACACGAACCAATCAGTCAGTCCATACATTCATTTTGCCTTGCCTTGACCCTGACTTCCGCTCTGCCCCTCCTTCATCATCTCCGCATTCTTCTCCTTGACATATTCATCCAACAACTCCTTCGCCCGATAAATCTTACTCTGCAAATAAAAACTCCCCCCCTTCTCCACCTTATTCGCCTCAAAGTATCGATCATACTGTCTCTGAATTGCCTCAGCTGTGGCCTCCCCCTCGGTCAGATTCAACACATTGAGTGCCTCATCTCTGGATATACGTGCCTTGCCCAGGAAGGAGGCGCCTTTGCGTGCCGCCTCCTCGGCTGCCTTGTCGGCTCCGGACTTGCGGGCGTTGGCGAGTGCGGCTCCGTAGGCGGCGGGGATGGCACGGGCGAGGACGGCTACTCCGGCGATGACTACCTGGGCTACGACTCTACCGAGTGGTCCAAATGCCATGGTTTGTTACTAGATCTGTGTGTAACCAGAAGAGCGAAGGTAAGATAATTGATGTTGAAAGAGTATTGGCATCACGCACGAGTGCAACAATGAGCAACAACTACTGGAGTCACATGCCCACTCTGTAGCTCTCAGGTGATCATCAAATAAACAGCACTCCACATACATCACATATAATATAGTGGACCAATAGGCGTCAGGGTTAAAAAGCTCGATTACAAATGGAATCGTCAACGACGCTCCGACACGTCTCGGACCCTTAGGATAAGATGAGTTTCTCTTCATCCGCCTTATTTCGTATTTTGATGTGTTCACAGTTATTCATGCAGATCCGCCAGCATACAGACCGTCACAGTAGACCAATGAATTATTCTCAAGTTACACTTACGGATGTATTATATGTGTTGCAGCGTTGATCTCCTCAATAGTGTATTGTAGCATCCAAACCATCACCACCATTATCATTTTGTGCGACGATTTCTGATTTTTGTGTTGTTGATTTTCGAAGTGGCTGGTGAGGGGGGCGAAGAAAGGAGAAAGGCAAAGGCGGAAAGGCACGACAGACTTTTGGACAAAATGTCCAGTGTCCAGTTTGCGTCCGGATCGCAATTCCACATCCGACCTTCGCTCTCACAAAAACATAAAACCACCATGACCAATAAGGCCATGACAATGGCGCTGCTACGACCGCCGCTCTTACCCCTCTTCCTCCTCCTACTATCACTCATTCACGCTCACAATAATAATGTAGCCGCCCTCGCTTCTTCTTCCCCTGGAACTCTCCAATGCCTATCAGGCTGGACAAGATCGAACAAACTACAAACAATTCCACCCGACAAAATCAACGATGGATACTGCGATTGTCCATTGGATGGATCAGATGAGCTTGAAACGGGTGCTTGTTCTGGATCGATGGATGGGATGTGGGCAGGTATACCTCCATCATCATCATCATCATCACTGCACAGTAGTAGTACTAGTAATACCAACATTATGTTTACATGTCCACAACAACCATCGCTACACCTCCCTCCCTCACGTATCAACGATGGAATTTGTGACTGTTGCGATGGTGCCGATGAACAACCATCATCACACAGCACTACTACAACCTGTGACGATGTTTGTGATACAGTTCTAGCCGCAGAACGGGAGGCACGTCAAAAACTACAGCAAGATTATACATTGGGGTCACGTGGACGACAATCGTCCATTCGAGAGTTTCAACAATACAAAGAGGAATTGCAACATAACATTGAGAGGGTGGAGAAGAGGGATGTGGTGAATTTGGAACGGCAGGTGAATGATGCCAAAGGGGTATTGAGTGAGAAACGGAACGAACTTGTGAGGGAGTGGACAGTGGCTGTAGAGGGTGTGTTGGGTCATTCGACACTCAATGAGATTGTGACCAACCAACATGATGGTAGGGATGTGCACAAGTTGGGATTGTTGATTACGTCATTGTGTCAATTTTCAGGAGAGGCATCTAAAGATCAAGTTGTGAATGGAAGATGTCTTCCATTGGATAGAGCAAGTTTGGACATGGGGATATTATGGGACGATAATGATGATGATGGTGACGGACAATTATTGCCATCGTTTCAAGTCTTTACTGCAGAAATGGAAGATTCGATAGCAAACTATGCTGAAAAATTGATTCTTCGACTTGAAGGGAAGGATACTAAAAGTGATTCAACAACAAGGAAGAATAGGGCGATGAAGAAGTCCTCCTCTTCCTCTTCTACTAATCATCGTGTCAAGATTTCACAACCAGAGCCGGATATGGATGATGAGTATGATGACGATTGGCACGATTATCATGACGATGATTACATGGATGACTCGGGAGATTACATTAACGAACAAGATATTGAAGATGACGGCAACGACAAGAATGAAGGCGACAATGCTACAATGAAATTCTTGATGGACAAATTACCACTAAGTGCTGTTCGAGATGCATTCAAAGAGCACGGAAGAGCACTTCTTGCTGCTTCTACAACTGATGACAATGCAGACGCAGATACAGTAGAAGTAGAAGGAGATTCAGCATCAGAGGATAGCGAAGTATCTGACAACAATGTGGATCCAATGGCACTAAGTATGGCTCGATCGACAATCTCCAAACGACTCGGTAATATTGATCGGGGAGAAACCTCTGCAAGATCTGCAGCTCGGTTCGTCGCTGCACTTATTGAGAATGGTAGTTCGGATGTGGACAAGTTGCAACATTTAGCCATCATGACAATGTATCACAGTAAACTGTCGTCAGAAGATATTGCTGAGGTCATTTACACTTTAACATTTCCATCTGATCAACGAAAAGAAGACGGAAGTGAACAAACTTGTTCGGATGTCACACCTTGGTCTACCTGGTGCCCGCCTGTCACATTGGTTACTCAAGATGGAGAGAAGTCGTATCCACCACCTATCATTGTAGCAGCAGCCGAACGCAGATGCTCTCAGCGTGTCGATGCCGTTGGAGTTTGCTCTGGAAAGGAAGACGAAGAGACGGATATTGAGTTTCCATTAAGTGTTCCAGATGGATATTATGCGTACTATGAACCTCAGGTTCGCACATCTGATGATGAATTATCGCCATTCTTTGCAGCTATGGAATCGTTGCGTATGCCTGAAGACTTGACAAACGCAAAGAAGACAGTAGACGATTTAGATAGAAAGTTAGCATCAACAAGACGAGAATTGACAAAATTGGTGGAAGAGCTTCGTAGCAGCGATGCTTCAAAATATGGCGTAGATGGCGAACTCTTCACTATGCGCGATAGTTGTCACAAAATTGAGTCTGGCAAATACGAGTATGAAGTGTGCATCTTTGGAAAAGCAACCCAGCGAGACATCGGACAGAAAGGTGGAGGAACACATCTTGGTTCTTGGGACAAAGTGATAATGGAAGATGGTCATCGGACACTGAAATGGGATAGAGGAACGAAATGCTGGAATGGTCCAGTGCGATCGGCAGAAGTCAGTGTGACTTGTGGACAGTCTACAAAGATTTTATCCGCGGATGAGCCCGAGACTTGCCGGTACGTATTTACGATGGAAAGTCCAATTGCATGTGATGAGCAGTTCAAAGTGAATAACTCATTATAATACAATAGTATCGGCCAACTTTCTTGTTTGGATTAATAAACATTCGAACCTTGCTTCTTCATCATATGTATCACTCGACATGAGAAGGAAGCAAACTTTTTCTGCGCTGTTGGACTAGCATCTTGACGCCAAAAAGGGTTATGATCAAGCCGATGGAATACATTGTTGTATCCTTCTTGCTCATAGCACGATACTCTTGGAAGAATACGAGCCCGCCGGTGATTGCAAAGGCATTTAAGAACGTTTGGTAGACAGGAACAACTATCAATGCTTCAAATTTTGCAAGACCCGTGTTCAGAACATGCAGTTGAGCCAGAGCTGTCACAATTGTCATGATTATAGCTAAAATTGAGATAGGATTCCTCAAGTCATCAATTTCTCCTTTCAGTACTGCATTTTTCACAAGCTCTGAACTTGTCTTGGCAAAGATGAGTGTTTCTCCTCCTAATGAACCTGCTAATGCAGTAAAATGCAACATTCCAAATCTTTTTCTTTTTCCGTGAAGGATCAATGTGCACTGAATTGCCACAGTCAACACAAGGTACTGTATGAAGTATACGTTCCTGGCGAGCTCTTTTATCCTTTCTAAATTGTAAGTCGGTGTTGATGATGCTGCATGGAGGATGGATATGATTGTTCCAACATAGATAACCGCTGTTGCAATCACTGTTGTTGTCGTAACTCGTTCGTCTCGATGAAAAAAGGGTGCTAGAATCACATTCCATCCCAAACTCAATGAGCCCAGCGGAGCTAACATTGATTGGGGTGCCATGCTGATAAATACAAAGTCTCCTATTGCGTCGACAACAATAACAGCCATCCCCATTAGCCACAAAGGCTGCATGAAGGGTAGCCTACCCTTCTCTTCCCGATTCATGCTCAATTTTTGAACATTGACCGCTACAGCTGCACCCAGAGAAAGAGTGAGACTGCATATCACAACTACTAAAGCGGCAGTCATGGTTATTCGTTGCTTGCGTGGTTGGTGGTTGGTTTGTTGGTAAATCCTGATTTTGTTGTATGTATGTATGTAAGTTTGGCTTCTCATCCTGAATGATTTTGGTTCACTTTTCTCTACACTTTAAATCTATTCGGTACCCAGTATCGAACCATGTAGTAGTTCCGATAATGATCGAGTGTCGTATCGGGAGGTGTCAGTAGTCAGGTCAAAATGAAGTGCAAGTGCAAGAGCAAAGCGACCGAGCAAGCAAGCAACTGCAAGTTAGTAGATACACGATACACGCGCAGCAAAGGAAAAGCAGCAGAAGCATCATGTTCTAAATCTAAGGTCATCAGAAGACAATATACAATATCATGCGTTTTTTTGGCCTTCCTCACTGGGGCATTCTTGTCCCATTTGCTCTTCTAGACGACAGGAGCAGCTGTAGTGCCTTTGTTAGCCATACCGTGTCTACACAATCTCACCGATCTTCTGCTGCGTTGATGATGGCATCAGGAGGAGGTGATTCCTACAATAATGTCCGCATGTATACAAACAAATTGCTCACTGCATCTGGTAAACCAGTTTGCCGATATGCCTTGGGTGGAGCAGCAAGATCGACACAATCAGAATACATCCCTCTCAAGTACCGACATATGCTACAAAAGTCTGATAATAACAGAGGGGCACCTTTTTATTTTTATTACAATCCACATCGATACCCGCTTTTCCTCGAGGGAGTATCTCAATCATTTGACAATCCTACTGCCCGAAGAGATATATTCTTTGCATCTGGTGGTACAGAGCGCTCTCCGGCTGCACTTGACCAACGACTCAATGATGCTCTAGCTTTCTGTGGCGGCGAATATTTGGATGGTTTTGTTCTTGAATATGTATGCCCCGATGAATTGGATTCTGAAACACAATTGGGAAAAGAACTACAAATTGCAATAGATCATGTGCATTCTTACGTAAGAGAAAATAAAGTTCGCTACGTGATGGCCTCTACTCATTCCCATAAAGTTGGACGTGCACTTGCTGGTGCAGCCTCATTGGATGCAATAATGTTGAGATACAGTATGAGTCACCGAAAAGCAGCCGAAACCATCTCTTTCCCAGTAGCGCTCGAGAACGATATTCCTGTTATAGCATTTACTACAACTCGTTGGAATGGACTTCAAAGAACAGCTTCTCCAACTGTCACTACTGCAGATTGCCTTACGTTTGCATTGCAACATCCTGCCGTGGAAGTTGTGCTTCACTCGGCAAGAGATGAAGATGAATTGGACGATGCATTATTGCCGATAATTTCATGCTGCTCTGACAGAAGTCACTGGATGCCAGACAGCAAGTACGATGATCTGTGTGCATATTACGATGATGAGATGGGTTGGAATAATGATGGCTACGACGAGTATCCTGATGAATCGATTTAGATTATGTGTCACTCCAGCTTTTACACTATAGTTCCTCTGCATTCTTAAAACTGTCACGGGACGATGTGCCTTCAACTGTCTCGATCCATAAGCATTCGGACAATGAGATTGACCACGGATCACCACCTGACGGACCTCGTCTTCGAACCACAGGCGGTTCATTCCAAAATTGATTGTAGGCTTCTTCATCAGAGGAGAATAAATCTTTCAGAGTATACTTATTAGATTGCTGTTGTAGTACTGCATTGAATGGTGCTTCGTACATTTCTTTCAGAGATGAAATATCCATTTGTTGTAATAGTAAACTTGGGAACTCTGGAAATTCTATGCCAGCTGTAAGGAGAGGGAATGAGTAATCCCCGGTTGGGAGTTTCTTCTTTTGTCCGACAAACCTCATTCCTTCAAATTCCCCAGCACCAGAGAGTAATGCTGGGAAGACCACTAGATCTCCCTCGTTTAAACGAAAGTCACTTTTCATTACAGATTCTTTGGATTTACCACTGACTGTCATGGGATGTTTGTCCAGATCAACAAGCTGCCACAGCACATTGAAGCGATCATAGGAAGGATTATTGTCCGTGAAATCCAAAAAGTGTACACTAGCTTCAAGCATGGCTGTGTATGTATCAAAATGCGAAGCCAACGCAGTACTTGATCGGAGTTTATAGTGAGACTGAACTAGAGATCGTTAGGAGACCCACGGGTTGCTTGAGCAGGTTGAATGGGCTGCATGATGCAAGTGGAAGCAGAAGACAAGTGATGTATGTCATTGACTCCTTTATGTCCGGATGGAAGAAGCGCTGACCCCATTTGTGTGGATTTTTTGTACGTAGGAATCGTCCAGGAAGCGGTACCAAAGTGGCGCCAACGATCTCCGTCAGCACATCCAAATAAGAAGTATGAAGTACTCAAGTACAAACTTCGAACCTATTAGTCAGTGTAGTGCTTGAATAGGAGTAGTACTCATCCCTACCAAACCAATCAACTACTTGTAACGATCGTCGAATCTCGAAGCCAGGATCTCAAGCATCATGTGCCTCTTGTCGTCTCTATTATTACTGAGTGCGTTGCCGCTCGCCAGTGCTTGGAGTGGAAGGCCCTCGTCTACACCACTTCGTGACGTCGACACGAGACGTTCCTTCCTTGCCGGCCTTGCAACAACATCCCTTGCAACGACGGTAGCCTACACTTCCCAACCCAGCCCCGCAAATGCTGCTGATGATACTTCTACCAACAACAACAGCAACAGCGACGAAGAACTCATCGATTGCTATTTCGGCTGCGGTTGTTTCTGGCACGTGCAACACGAGTTCGTCGAAGCGGAAAAAAAGATATTAGGTCGTTCGGACGATGAAATCACATCCAGGGCTGGATATGCAGGTGGAAAGGCGGGTGCTTTGGATGGAAAAGTTTGCTATCACAACGCTGGTAATATTGCTGATTATGGGAAGCTTGGTCATGCAGAGGTAGTATCCATGAGAATACCTTCGAGTAAATTTTATGATTTTGCAGTAGAGTATTGTAAATTGTTTGATAAGGATGGCTTCCGACCTGATCAGTTTGGTGATCGAGGAACAGAGTATAGAAATCTTGTTGGTATTCCGGGCGGTAAACGTAGTCCGCTTGCAGAGTTGTTGGTGAAGGCAAGTGTTGCCACAGGCGACAAACTAGACTTCGCCGTCGGGAAAGGTGATGACAGGGACCTGCCGAAGGTTTCATTCATCATGGACACTGCGGAGTATCCATCATTCGTTGCTGAACAATATCATCAATTTCACGATGGATTTGCCTTCGGAGAAAACTATCCTAATAGTTACAATAGTCTAGCATCAGCATTTGCAAAGAAGGGTGAATCTTTTGGGAGCTGTCCAAATGGAATGATGGGTATCGGTCTCGGTGGATTGTAGGGTGTTACCTATATATATGTAACAGAAATTTTAGTACGTCTGGTGGGCCCTCTAAGAGGCGAAAATTATCTATGCGTTGCTATATTAGATCCTACGATTAGCATTGCGATGAACACCGAAGTATAATGAGAATATTACTTCTTCTTTTTCTTTGCTTTCTTGCCCTTCTTCTTCTTCTTGGCAGCCTTTCTTTCCTCTTCCATCTTGTTAATTTCTTCCATTCTTTGTTTGTAGGCTTGCTCCTTTTGTTCGTTTAAGAGCTGACGTTCCATATCAACCCTGCGACTCTCTTCTCGTGTGGCCTTTTCGTCTGCCAACCATTCCACAACATCTTTCTCCATCTCGACTTTCTTTTGTTCTTGCAGCTTGAGCATCGATGTGTTACGTTCAATCTCTTTCGCTTGGGCTTCAGCAGCTATTAAATCGTAGTATTGCTTTCTGTTGCTTTTCAGTTGCTCTTTTATCGAACGTGCATCTGATCCGGCACAGTTGTTATATCCTATTTCAAGGCTTACCAATGTAGTGTTGTGCTGTAAAGCTTTGGAAAGAGCTGAGTATCCTTGTAGGCCGATGCCGCACCTGAACAAACTGAGCGTTCTGAGTGCTGTGTTTCCTCCCAATGACTTTGCCAGCACGTTGAAGGACTCAATGCCATTGTTACCAGAGGTTAATGGATTTGAATCGAGTGAAACATGCTGAAGCAAAGTGTTCTTCTTTAGCAGCACCGCAAGAGCACTTATTGTCAATGATGAGAAGTTGTTCCCTCCGAGTTCGAGTTTGACCAAGGTGGCAGGGAGAGATCGAACAATGGCTTCGCCCAAACCGTCTGAAAGTGATAGATTGCTCACATCTAATGAACAAGACTTTTGATCGATTTTGTCCAACCAGTCTGAAACATCAATTGAGTTTTCCCCTTCCGCACTGCCCTCCATCGCAGTCTTTCTTGCTTTTCTTATTCAGTGGGCGCTGCGTTGCAGGGCATTAACGCACGATGAATTCTTTTCATTCGTTGCGATACGAATCAATAATTTTACTCCCGCAGGTTGTCACCGTGTTTCCATCTTTACGCGTGGAGACTCGAATTCAAAATAATAAAAGTATCTTCTTAGATTACAAGTATCCTCCTATCTATCACTATTCACCGACCCAACCCATACCAATACACACTTAAGCCGCAGCTTTGTAGGACATTTTATCACCATGTTCATCGACCCACTCATCGTTGTCAAAAGGATCTCCACTCCAGGCGTATTGGAATGCCTTCTCGGCGTCAAAACTTGACGGATCATCAATCCTATCCTCAATATCCTTCTTAAAGTGTCTCAATAACCCTTGCACTGGCCAGGCAGCTGCATCTCCAAGAGCACAAATTGTGTGCCCTTCGATCTGTCGACTAATCTCCTCTAACATGGGTATTTCACGTTTGTCTGCATCTCCCTTTTCCATGCGGATTAAGATGTCTTCGAGCCAAGACGTTCCCTCACGACAGGGGGTGCACTGCCCACAGGACTCGTGCTTGTAAAAGTGGGATAGTCGTCGAATTGCACCAACCATGTCGACGGAGTCGTCAAACATGGTCACGGCAGCGGTTCCCAAACCTGATCCCTTGGAACGTAAATCGTCAAACTCCATCAGAGCTTCATCACACTGTGCCTTATTGAGGACTGGGACGGAAGAACCTCCGGGGATACATGCTTGGAGAGTATCCCATCCATTTCTCATACCTCCGCAGTGCTTTTCAATTAGTTCCTGAAGTGGAATAGACATGGCCTCCTCTACAACAATGGGGTTCTTCACATGACCAGAGATGGCGAAAAGCTTCGTTCCCCTATTATTTGGGTTTCCAAATCCTGCGAACCAAGATGATCCACGACGCAGGATTGTTGGGGAGACGGCAACAGTCTCAACGTTTGTAACGGTGGAAGGACATCCAAACAATCCAACACCAGCGGGGAACGGAGGCTTAAGACGGGGCTTACCCTGACGTCCCTCTAGACTTTCAATCAAAGCAGTTTCCTCACCACAAATATACGCTCCTGCTCCACGGTGGAGATAAACATCAAAGTCATACCCCGATCCACAGGCATTCTTCCCGATTAACCCAGCAGCATAGGCCTCATGAATAGCCTCATCCAACACAACCGCCTCATTGAAATATTCCCCCCTAATATAAATATACGCCGCACGAGCCCTCATGGCATACCCGGCAAGAAGACACCCCTCAATCAACTTGTGAGGGTCCTTCCTCATAATTTCCCTATCCTTACACGTCCCAGGCTCACTCTCATCGGCATTCACCACCAAGAAACTAGGACGGCCATCACTCTCCTTGGGCATAAAACTCCACTTCAACCCCGATGGGAATCCCGCCCCACCACGTCCACGTAATCCAGAGTCTTTGATTTCTTGGACGATCCAATCGGGTCCCATGCACATGATTTCTTTCGTGAGATGGTAATCGCCCCGTTTGAGGGCATCTTTGAGGCGCCAATCTTGCTCTCCGTAGAGGTTGGTGAAGATACGGTCTTGGTCGGTTAGACCTCCGTAGGCGCTGATAAATATTTACGAGTAAGTATTAAAAGAGAGTTAGAAGGCAAGCAATATCACCATTGTCATATTACATTAATTGACAAGTGAGTTGACAAAATATATTCTCCGTAGATACATCGCCGATGATTGAATCATCTATTTCGAAACGAACTACGCGGCTAAAAAAACTCACCCTGTTCCAGCCAGTAAATCGGCACGTGTCTTGGTTGACATTGACCTCGCAGCAGCGGTGGCCCGTGGGGCCATGGCCCTACGAATTGCGGCCGATAGGAGCGCCATGGTTCAGTTGGTTTTGTTGCGGTTGGGGTGATCGGTGATGATGGACGCTGCTTCTCTCTAGTTTCCTGTTTCCTAGGAGAAATGAAACTGTTGCCATGTTGGATGCTTTAATTCAACACTCTCTCGATCTCTTGGATGACAACAACTTAAGCATAAAGTGGCAACCCGATGATACGACGAAAAAACTCCTCCGACAAAATGCATCAACCTCATACGAAGATAATGTTCAGTGGATGCAATTACTTGAAGAACAAGTACTCAAGTGGACAACTCAAGTAGACAATACTCCAATGCTGAAAACTAGAGGAATTATCAACATGACTCCAAAGCAGATCAATAGTCTATTGTTAGATTGCGCAAGAGTCCAAGAATACAACAAGTGTTCGCTTGGAAAGAAAGATTTATGCGCGTTTCACCCATTGAGTGGTGTAGAAGCCAAGATTGTCGAACATGTCATGCAAATACCAATCGTTGGAGGAAAGGTGGAGACTTTGTCTTTGACTCATTCAAGACCACTACCTGACGACAGTGCAGGCTTTGTGATTGTATCTCGTTCGGTCAAAAAGGAGCTCAACGATACTGTTGGAAACTCATGCTTCTCTATCAGCTCCCTTCGATCTATTGCAGGTACGGAAAAGACTGAATTGACAACACTGACAAGCATATCTTTGCCTGTGCCAAAGTTTCTCATGCATAGAATTGCTTTCTATGGTGCAGATGACTTCTTTGGCAATCTACGTAAGATAATTAGATAGATAGATTATTTTATTCACTACTCCCTAGACACCTGTGTCAGTAGAGAAAGAAGAATTTAAATACGTACCTTTTAGGGAGGAGTGTAGATAACTTTGTTCCTCCCTTCCATATCCAACGTTGCCACTTTTGCTCTCGGGTCTCTTTCCTGTAGCCATTGTACAAGGTGATCGTACGATGTCACTCGAGTTCCATTACTAAGTCTTCGGCAAGAGAACATTTTCCAAAAGGTACAACAGGGCACCACACACCAAGGGATTTTTTTGGCTATAGCAAAATCGACTATCTCTCCTGCTGCTTGATCACAGTGCATGCCAACGATGAGATGAGATCTCTGGAGTAACCTTCGTGCCTCTTGAGCACTACTAATTTCAGACTCGGTAGTTTCTATTGCCTCGAGCGATACGTCTCATTATTATTTGTAACTTCCTCCTCTTCGTTGTAAGATGTCCCATCTTCATGCTGCGTCAACCCTTTTCTTGTCCACGAAATTTCCTTTGCCCTAATGAGCTGATTTTGATACCACTCATTAGCCCGATCAATGTCTTCTTCGCTCTCTGCATTCATGAAATCCAAACAAGCTTCTCCATCCAAAAAACATCGAATGTGTCTTGGACTTATCGATTGTCGCATTTTACATCCATCCTCGCAAGCTGGATACCACTTGGAAAACACTGGCCCTGTACGCTTTGGCTCAAACAAACCCTTCTTCCATTTGGTTTGAACTAAGCTGAGATTCAATTGCCTTGGATCGACAACTTCACAGTCTTTTACTCCACTAAGATTGATAAGTTCCCAAGCTAGTTCACCTTTTCCGCCAGCTGCATCGATGATATATCCATCTTGTCGATGAAGATAGCCTAATCCATACGTTTGCATGAGAAATATTCGAAGTACACTATTCTTGTGTTGTTTGCGAATGTAATTCCGTCGACCTCCGTATCGTTTTTTATCCAAGTTGGTTGCAGCGGAGCCTCTTGCATCTTCATCGTGACTGAAGGCACACAGACCCGCTTGGAGAGATGGGCAGCGTCCTAATCTCATCCAATGTCGACAGGTTGGTGGAGGAGGGAGATTATTGCTGTAGCATGTTTCGTGTCCCCAAGATATTGATTTCTTCCCGTTGTTCTTCACCTCCTTTTCATCCGGGTTTTTTGTGGTTGTAGTAAAACAAAACATTCGTTCGCCGATGTTTATGTTTGACTGGCATACTCCACACTCGTCAACTTCAACCAATCGGAACAAGGCGGTTGTTAGAGTAGACTTCCCAGCGCCAGTTCTGCCGACGATTGCACAACGTTCCCCTTGATTGACCTTAAACGACAGCCCATCCAAAGATAATGGCAAGCCGGGCCTATACCGAAGTGAAACATTGTCGAAGACAAGCTCTCCTTTCTGTGGCCAAGATTTGTCAACTCTGCAATCGACCAATGTGATCATGCTTTTCTCCTGCGGCAGCATTTCAAGACTGTGCATTCGTTCGATCGATGTTATTGCCGCTTCCGCTTCTTAAGATATTCACTCTCATACAATTCACCCAATCCAAGCTTTGATTTCTCTTGACTGACTTCGGGCGAGACATCTCCGCCTCATTTGTTGGCGCCGATATCTGGTAACTCGCGTGGAACAACGTCATCTATCCCAATCTTCTTCAATAATCCTCTTCTTGATTATCTCCTCAATGTCAGCTGTGTGCCCAGCAGTAATGATAGGGGGAGGTTTGAAAGCAACCTCGAATTCAGGAGTGGAATCAAGCAAAGAGTCGGAGGGGCGATTGGTGCCTTTCGCTTCTCCAAGCATTCTCCATGGCTTCTCAGCCATCATGTCTTCTTCAAGACGAAGTATTTGCTCCTCGAGCTTCTTTGATTTGATATCATGACTCGATAGCTTCATGTTTTGTTCATCATCTTCTTCCTCCTCCTCTTCCATGTCGCCCTCGGAATCTTCACCATCGTCTTCATCAGAAGCTCCTCCTTCGGCATCGTCACTGTCGCTTTCCATCTCGTCTTCTTCTTCGCCACCATCCTTCCAATCCAACCCATCTTCTGTAATATCGATATCATTCCAAGAATCTTCGTCGTCTAATTTCATGTCGTTTGACTTGCTCTTGCTGCTGCTCTTACCCTTGCTGCCAGCTTTCTGTTGTTCCTTGTACCTCTTGATAAGTTTTGTATCCGGCTTTCCAAAGAAGTCAGCTGCAGTCATTTCTTCGGGATCTTCACCATCGCTATTGTTACCGTCGTCATCATCGTACAGCTGATACAAGACATCTACCTCCTCATGCATCGGCACATATTTCCTACGACGGACTGAGTTGGGTTCAAATCGCTTCATAAGATCTTCGTCTTCATCTTCAAATTCATCATCAAAGCCTTCGTTATCATCATCAGATTCTTTGCCTGCTTTATCTCTCACACATGAGGCAGCACTTTTTCATTATTATCGTCTTCCGGTAACTCCTGTCCATAGGCAACATGATCTGGTGGCAAAAACTCCTCTTCTTCGTCAGCGAATGCTTCCATTACTGAAAATTCTAATACATATTGTCTAATACTCAAAGTATGGTGACAGGAGGTGACAGGGCGTCATCATAGCACCTCAATAATTAGAGTGCACCATTTCACATACTCATGTACCGGCTACACTAACAAACGCCTAGTTAATT
Source organism: Skeletonema tropicum (assembly GCA_037178625.1). Classification (NCBI taxonomy): domain Eukaryota; phylum Bacillariophyta; class Thalassiosirophyceae; order Thalassiosirales; family Thalassiosiraceae; genus Skeletonema; species Skeletonema tropicum. The sequence continues at coordinate 1,530,801 of CM074137.1, forward strand.
GGCCAATTTTCATTTAAAATGGCATCTAGCGAGATCAAAACGTCAAATCACCGCCCGATCTCACAGTCATTTGTCCATTGGGATCATGTCGTGCCATTCGTATCGTTGGTTCCATCTTCGTCGTGAAAGTAGGGGCGATAAGAAGTCTAAGTACATATATAAAGGATGAGTGGGTCAAAGCCTGGCTGTCGAAAGGGTGAGTGCCGGGTTTCGAAACCCGGTATTCGGTGAGTACCGGGTTTCGAAACCCGGTACTCACCCCCGGAGCGAGCGGCCCCGCCGCCCCCTCGCTCGCCACATACTTACATGGCGATGTCAACATATCCGCCATAGTGGTCGGAATAACGTCATAATCTGTCATAAGTAATACGTTGCATACTCGTTCAAAACTAACTAAATCGAGAGTTACTTATATTGGTCTTTGAACGAAAAGAATCGGCCTAGTATGACGCAGTTACGGTCGGAAGTCAAAAGGAGTCACAAAGCAAGGAGTACCGATGCAGGGGTGGGTTAAGGAATGTTCGACTGCACTGCTGAGAGATGCTTCTTGGCTGTGATGATGTGGACGGCTTGGTTGATCGCTTTATTTTGTAGATAGCAGCAGCAGCAGCTATCTGACTGCTTCAATCTGCGATGAGATGAGAATAGGATTTCAAATAGAGAACGCTATGATAGAGGTATTGTGAGTGTGGCTTTTTCCAAGGGGCTCGTGATGATGTCAAATGCTGCTGCGGGTGGTGGAGGCAATTCGTCTTCGGCTGGTGTGGTTCAAGACGGAGATGCGAAAGACGATGTCGCTAAAAAAAGTACGAATGCGATGACATCTCTCTCGGTGCCCCTGCCATCTGGAGGTGGTGCCACAGTACAGAGCGTGAGTTAGAATATTTTTTACGAGATGCGTTGTCTTCTTGCATCATGTTGGAACGCTACCCTAGATGTGTTATTCAGGTTGTTATTCAAATCGTGCAAGCTGACGCACGGTAGCGTCTTAGGCACGGCTGTGAATTGTGCAGTTATGGCTCTGATGGATGCAGGGATCGCAATGAGAGGCTTAGCAGTAGCTGCTACATGTATAGCGATCAACAATATATCCCCGTCGTCAAAAGCAGAAGATATGGATATAGATGCTAGTGCTAGTGATGATACGGACGTGACAATATGGCTAGATCCAACGGTGGAAGAGTAATCTGGAGAGGGACATAGAATGGTAGTCATCGTAGTCGATGCATCCAAAATACCCAAACAATCTACTTCTCTAGCTCAGTAACATCAATATCAAATGATATGGACCAAGTGGAACTGAACGCAGAGCAAGATGATGCAAATATAATAACAAGTTTCAACTACGGGGCACCCCTGTCGCTTGATGGCTTATTGTCGAGTATAGAAAGCTCAAAGCAGTCATGTGCTGCAATTACAGCATTCATGAGACTTGCCGTAGAACAGAAAGTACAGAAAGAAGAACAGACGCTGTGGTCGTGATAAGAATTAAATTCAAAGGCAATGAGCGATAGATAAAACTTCTTGTAAAACAAATACATACAATAAACACTTATTTCTGCTTATTACTCATTCACATTATCTACATTTCGGCATCAAAAGCAAATTCGCCTCGCACGTATTTTTTCCTCAATCTGCTTCTTCTCAAACTACTTGTGTAGTCAGAGTGCACTTTTGACACTCGCTCGCCTGAAAAACGGACGGGGACTAAATTGCCAATCTCTATCAGAACTGCCTTCTTCTCGCAAGAAGAAGAATCCTATGATTGCACACTCTGATCAGATGAATGACAGAGCCAAACCAATTCCTACAGTCGACACTTTTTTCGGACAAGAATCTTTGCCTCACATCACGGTATTCCTTCCGAGCTTTGATTAACAAACCAACACAAAGCACCATGCCAAGGTCGGACCTGTCGCGTCGCATGGATAAACTAGTGGGTGACTACATATGTCAAGGCACATCCTAATGACGAAGAGTTTGAGGGCTTGACAAGAAGGAGGAGAAGTATCTCAATCTTCTTTTCTACGTAGGAACTCGTGGAATGTTGAAAAATACAAGAAAGCGAGTCAAGTCAAAATAGATTGTCCGTACCATCTTTCTCATGATCTCAACGAACTTCTCAATCTCGTCACTTCATCATAAATTGGCAAGAGCAATTGATTAACAAACCAACACAAAGCACCATGCCAAGGTCGGACCTGTCGCGTCGCATGGATAAACTAGTGGGTGACTATGTCAAGGCACATCCTAATGACGAAGAGTTTGAACGACGAAGGAGGAGAAGTATGTGAAGATGTACGATCGCTCTGCAAAAGATTTCGCCATAAAGACTGGTAAATTCTCTAACGAAGTTGATCTTGATGAAGAAATGAGCCCATCCAAACGAAATGATAAAAGGCGGCTATTCAAGAAAATGATGAATAGAAACAAGGACTATTGGCAGAAAGACGTTGAAGGTACTGATCGTGCTCATGATTTGCAGCTGCAGCAGCATGGATTCAATCATGACTTCTCTTCCGGGTTCAACTTTCCACATCATTTTCATGCTGGGTTCTGGTCGCACGCCACACCTCATGCTCCTAGTGCTGGTGGTGTGCCGCCTTCTGTTGCATTTGCTACGGCTGCCACTCCTTCCATGCAGTCCCAAACCCACTCCAGCACCGAACAGCTCAATCCGATCAATCTGTTCGTGTTCGGTGGTTTGGCAACTCCAGCCTCGACTCAAAACAAAGAAGACATTGCTCAACTTGTTACGGCCATGAAGATTGGAAGTAACAATATTGATCGAGTTACTACGGCATTAATCCAGGAGCGTGAGGAGCGCATAGAGGGTCACAAGCGCCTAGAAGGCGACATACGTCAACTTCAGCAGAGTCGGGCTGAAGATACCGTCGAAATCCAGCAGCCCCGAAACAAGGTGAACGAAATGGAATCCCAGATGGACGAGGTGAACGAAATGAAATCCAAGATGGAAGAATTTTTGACCCCCGGGAGGAAGAAGAAACAAGTTGTGTTTAAATGTTCCAATGAGTACCCCCCGATTCCACCCAGGCATTCTGCCGCAAAGAAGCCTGTGACTGCAAAGGAACCGGCGGCTGCAAAGAAGACAGACAAGAGCACCCCTGTCGTCACGAGGTCCTCGACAAGTAGTGTTCCTTTGCAAAGGAGATCAACAAGGAAATCGGTTCGTACGAATGGAATGTAAGTGAAAGTGGTGTTAGGTGGGTAAGTAGGGGTGTCGATTGGTCAAAATGTTAGATGTGTAGATGGTGTTAAAGAATATAAAAATAGTGAGTGAGTGACCTCTATATACTAGCATTACCACACTTAGATCTATAACTATCCTAAAGCTGCTACAAATTGGATTTATCGCTCGCCGGTCAGCTATACTTCTTCTGGTGCCACTCCTCTACTCTTGCTCATGTGCATTGGTAGAACCTCTTCCATAGCGATCGCGGGTACATCCTCACGGTTCTGTACATTGGCCTCATCGGCAACAAGGCGGGCAGCAAAGTGGTAATTGGACAATGCGTCTAGATGAGAACACAAGTCGGCGAACAATTTCTTCATTTCCTCCTTAGCTGCGTCTTCCTCGGTTTCCTTCTCGTGAGCGTCCTTGTCTAAGCCTATCGACTTCTGCTGAGTCTGGCCCTGTAGCGTTGTCCATGTTAGTGAAGATACCACACGAACTCAACAGATCTCGTGGAGAGCCCATCTCCGCTACTCTTCCATTCTCCATGACAATAACTACATCATAATCAATGATTGTGTCAAGCCGATGGGCAATTTCAATTGTCAGCAACGTAGTGTCGGGAAATTGACTCCGGAGCATCTGCTGCACTGACGAATCCGTCTCACGGTCGCACGAGGACGTAGCTTCGTCTAAAACAAGCAAACGAGGGTTGGCCAACATCGCACGAGCTAGACATAAAAGTTGTTTTTCGCCAGCACTGAAGTTGACGCCACCCTCCTCCACAGCTTCGTTCATTCAATGAGGTTTGCGGAAATTTGATCAGCTCCAACGCCCGTATCAGTTCACGGACAGAAATCAGTTCTTCATCACTGTGCACAAGAAACGGATCAAGATTGCTGCGTATTGTGCCCGAAAAAACGGCAGGATCTTATGGAAGAATAAACATGCCATTCCGTCGGCCACGTACGTCTGATAGACCTAGTGTGCTCAAATCAACGCCATCAAGTGAGATTGTTCCCTCGTCAACTTCAACCAATCGGAACAAGGCGGTTGTTAGAGTAGACTTCCCAGCGCCAGTTCTGCCGACGATTGCACAACGTTCCCCTTGATTGACCTTAAACGACAGCCCATCCAAAGATAATGGCAAGCCGGGCCTATACCGAAGTGAAACATTGTCGAAGACAAGCTCTCCTTTCTGTGGCCAAGATTTGTCAACTCTGCAATCGACCAATGTGATCATGCTTTTCTCCTGCGGCAGCATTTCAAGACTGTGCATTCGTTCGATCGATGTTATTGCCGCTTCCGCTTCTTAAGATATTCACTCTCATACAATTCACCCAATCCAAGCTTTGATTTCTCTTGACTGACTTCGGGCGAGACATCTCCGCCTCATTTGTTGGCGCCGATATCTGGTAACTCGCGTGGAACAACGTCATCTATCCCAATCTTCTTCAATAATCCTCTTCTTGATTATCTCCTCAATGTCAGCTGTGTGCCCAGCAGTAATGATAGGGGGAGGTTTGAAAGCAACCTCGAATTCAGGAGTGGAATCAAGCAAAGAGTCGGAGGGGCGATTGGTGCCTTTCGCTTCTCCAAGCATTCTCCATGGCTTCTCAGCCATCATGTCTTCTTCAAGACGAAGTATTTGCTCCTCGAGCTTCTTTGATTTGATATCATGACTCGATAGCTTCATGTTTTGTTCATCATCTTCTTCCTCCTCCTCTTCCATGTCGCCCTCGGAATCTTCACCATCGTCTTCATCAGAAGCTCCTCCTTCGGCATCGTCACTGTCGCTTTCCATCTCGTCTTCTTCTTCGCCACCATCCTTCCAATCCAACCCATCTTCTGTAATATCGATATCATTCCAAGAATCTTCGTCGTCTAATTTCATGTCGTTTGACTTGCTCTTGCTGCTGCTCTTACCCTTGCTGCCAGCTTTCTGTTGTTCCTTGTACCTCTTGATAAGTTTTGTATCCGGCTTTCCAAAGAAGTCAGCTGCAGTCATTTCTTCGGGATCTTCACCATCGCTATTGTTACCGTCGTCATCATCGTACAGCTGATACAAGACATCTACCTCCTCATGCATCGGCACATATTTCCTACGACGGACTGAGTTGGGTTCAAATCGCTTCATAAGATCTTCGTCTTCATCTTCAAATTCATCATCAAAGCCTTCGTTATCATCATCAGATTCTTTGCCTGCTTTATCTCTCACACATGAGGCAGCACTTTTTCATTATTATCGTCTTCCGGTAACTCCTGTCCATAGGCAACATGATCTGGTGGCAAAAACTCCTCTTCTTCGTCAGCGAATGCTTCCATTACTGAAAATTCTAATACATATTGTCTAATACTCAAAGTATGGTGACAGGAGGTGACAGGGCGTCATCATAGCACCTCAATAATTAGAGTGCACCATTTCACATACTCATGTACCGGCTACACTAACAAACGCCTAGTTAATTGGCCAATTTTCATTTAAAATGGCATCTAGCGAGATCAAAACGTCAAATCACCGCCCGATCTCACAGTCATTTGTCCATTGGGATCATGTCGTGCCATTCGTATCGTTGGTTCCATCTTCGTCGTGAAAGTAGGGGCGATAAGAAGTCTAAGTACATATATAAAGGATGAGTGGGTCAAAGCCTGGCTGTCGAAAGGGTGAGTGCCGGGTTTCGAAACCCGGTATTCGGTGAGTACCGGGTTTCGAAACCCGGTACTCACCCCCGGAGCGAGCGGCCCCGCCGCCCCCTCGCTCGCCACATACTTACATGGCGATGTCAACATATCCGCCATAGTGGTCGGAATAACGTCATAATCTGTCATAAGTAATACGTTGCATACTCGTTCAAAACTAACTAAATCGAGAGTTACTTATATTAGTACGCAGCAGCTCGACCGGACGCGGGACAGAGGAGGTGGGGACGGACCCTTTTTTCCGGGAACCGTTCGTTTGGCTTGATCAGTCCTATGAAGAAGATCTCGTCTATCTCTCCAGAGCCGCCCCCACCCTATTCAGCTATCTAACTTCCGCAGATGGCGATACATCTCCAGCCTTCTATTACATTGTTTCCACACCTCCCATCATGCTATTGGTAAAACTCCTCAGTCCTAATGCCACTATGCCAACTCGCTGGTCACCCGAATCTGCTGGGTTTGATTTATGTGCAGCGGAGCCTAAAGTCGTACCTGCTGGGGGGATGGCAGTTATTAAAACTGACTTGAGTGTTGCCTGTCCAGAGGGAACTTATGCCCGTATCGCTCCAAGGAGGCAAGTCCGACAATGCTCGATATTGTGTGCTATGTTATCATGCATTCATATTAATTCCTGCGTTTTGTTCTGTTGTGTATTATGTAGTGGTGTTGCTGTTAAGAGAATGATCGGCTGTGGTGCTGGAGTTGTCGATGCTGACTGTAAGCTAAAATTGAAGTACAAATTAACAGCCTCGCTTATTTCATTGTAACCCATCTCAAAATTTCATATTCATATATTTTTTAAACAGATCGAGGAAATGTAGGTGTGGTTCTCTTCAATTTCGGTCATGAGGATTTTCATGTTTACATTGGAGATCGCATTGCCCAATTAATCCTCGAAAGAATTTCAATGGTTCATGCAGTGCAGGTTGACGAATTGACAGAGACACAACGTGGTGTTGGTGGATTTGGATCGACATCTGCACCCAGCAGCAGAAGAGACAAAAGTGATTTACCTCCGTGATAGATTACGAAGAGAGAACTCTCACTGTGAAATTGTTGGATTTATTGCGTGCGTCTTTCCCCATGTCATCTATCAAAGCCATTGCAAAATATTGTTCGGGTTAAACATGTGTCGCCCTCTCTCGCGGATCAACTAACGCCAGGGGTGCATTCCGTCCAACCAACACTGCCACGGCCACGGCTCCAGCACCAAATATACATATATATAATTTATAATATCATTCGTGTTACATAGATGTGGCACATTTTGGATAGGTAAATGGCATTAATACATAGTTACTTCTAGCTTGTGCAGCTTCTCTCAGATGTCTTGCTTGTTTTGGTATTCAATCAAAGTGGCAGTCATTGCAAAATATTGTGTAGGTTAAACTATTTAGTGTTGTTGATCGCCTTCTATTCGTGTTACATAGATGTGGCACATTTTGGATAGGTAAATGGCATTAATACATAGTTACTTCTAGCTTGTGCAGCTTCTCTCAGATGTCTTGCTTGTTTTGGTATTCAATCAAAGTGGCAGTCAGTTTCGAAACTTGTGTCTTCAATTTTTTAGCTTCTCTGACAAGCTTCAATGAGGATGCTTCAGGTCTACCTTTTCGGAAGTAGCACGTGTACGAGTCTCCATTCGACCAAGTTAGGCAGCCCCATCCGTGTTCGAATCCATCGCGGAACAATCCCGTGTATTTTACATCGCTCTTGAACTCGTAAACGCCCCATCCGTGTGGAATGAAACGGTGCTTTGCCATGCCCTTTCCTTTTCCTCTGCTGTTGCGCAACTTCGTCTTACGAACAGAACCGCTGTATAGTCCACCAGAATAATGAATCTTCATTTTGAAGTTAAGTGAAATAATACCGACAGATGTTGATGACGATGCAGCCAATGATGTCTTCTTTGAGAACAAAGCAAATCGGATTTATGAGCCAAGCTCGGATCGGCCAACCCCAAATCAAAGCAAGCAGCATATTATTCAATAGTAGTCCTAAGGTAGGGTTCTCACCCTTTGTTTTGATTCTGGGGTCTGCTACCTTTTACAAGATGTACAGGGCGGAAGTGGTGTGAACTTTTTTCAAATTGAGTTTTTGGGACTCAGTACCATCAAACCTGAGTCCACGATTAACTTCAATTTCAAATCTACCTTGGACGGAATTGGTATGAACTTTTTTCAAATTGAGTTTTTGGGACTTACATCAAACCTAAGTCCATGCATCAGGGAAGTCGCTTGGCCTCTCTTTTGTGGCAACAAGTACAATACCTATTTGAAGTCCGATCACAGGTTCCAGTCAAGTGCTGTTTTGGTGTCATGGTTGCAAGAGATGTCGGATATTATACTGCTGAGGCTTATTTCATCGGCCTGATTGAGGATCCAACTTGTGTGCTATTGATATATTCAAATTTGATGCTATAAGCGTGAGACTAATATGTCAAGATCGTATACAACAACATAAACTAAAGAAAGACTACTAATCAGCATTCAGTGATGATCGAACAGCGCACTATATTAGGGAGATATAGGAGTAATTCAGAAGTCTGCGTCGAGGCTGAACACTTGATCCTCCTGGGCTACACCAACACCACTCTTAGCATACTCTCCAACGCGCCTCTCGAAGAAGTTAGTTTTCCCCTGCAGACTGATCATCTCCATCCATTCAAATGGATTGGCAGCTCCGTATTGCTTGGGGCATCCAAGGGCAGCCAACAAACGATCAGCACAGAACTCAATGTACTGGCACATGAGGTCTCCGTTCATACCAATCAGGGAAACAGGAAGGGCCTCCACCACAAACTCCTTCTCGATCTGGACAGCATTAGTTATAATCTCGTCAATACGGATAACAGGCAATTTGTTCACGAGCTTGCTGTAAAGAAGGCAGGCAAAGTCACAATGTAGACCCTCATCACGCGAGATAAGCTCATTGGAGAAACAAAGGCCAGGCATGAGACCACGCTTCTTCAACCAAAAGATGGCGCAGAAACTGCCACTGAAAAAGATACCCTCCACGGCTGCAAAGGCGATGATACGTTCGGCGAAGGAAGCGTTGTTGGAGTCGCACCACCGGAGAGCCCAGTGAGCCTTCTTTTGAACACAGGGAATGGTCTCGATGGCATTGAGAATACGAGACTTGGTCTTTTGGTCCTTAATGTATGTGTCAATTAACAACGAATAGGTTTCGCTTTGAATGTTGTGTAGATTATAATGTATGTAAACATATACCAGAAACCAGGAAACAGGTGAGTGTCAATGGTGTATGTACGAGCCAATGTAAGAGCCTACACATTTTTTTCATCTTGTTACCTATGAATATTTTCAACCGCAATTTGAAATCCGTAGAAGAAGCGTGCCTCAGGGCTTTGCACCTCAGTAGCAAAGTTACTGGAGAGGTTCTCGTTGACAATACCATCGGAGGCAGCAAAAAAGGCAAGGACGTGGGAGACGAAATGACGTTCGTTGTCGGCTAGACCTTCCCAATCTTTGAGGTCGGAGGAAAGGTCAATTTCCTCGGTAGTCCAGAAACAAGCTAGTGCCTTTTTGTACATGACCCATATCTCTAGTACGAAGACATACAGAGGGAGGTGAGGCAGAGTATGCAAGTAACATTTGGGCAAATTGCATGTCCCACCTACCTCGTTATCTTGGATGGGGAACAACACAAAGCGGCGTGGGTTGTCCCTTAGTAAAGGCTCCTCGTCTGCGACCTCGGCTATGATATCTGCACCGCCATTATCATTATCAAACGAACATTCCAAAAACGACTTCATCGCCGTGGATTTTATTGTGGTCCAGCTCTAGCAGTAAAAATATAAGTTGTATGTATCACCAAGATAGATACTCAGACCTTTGCCTGTGGGCAGAAAAAGAGATTTAGTAATTTTCTCTTTTCTCAGCTTTTATGGCTTGATTGCATCCCGCCTCTCTAGCAGTGCTAATATAGCCAGAGTCCTGCCCGAACGAGGCGGCCATTGACCGTGCCTCCATTGATACTGCCGTTTGTTTACCCAGCGCGGGGCTGATTGAGAATTCAATTTTCTCACGCCTATAATCTTCACTGCTGAGTCTTAGAGCACGCTGCCATGATTATTTTTGTATGGACTTGTTGATTTCCTGCAGTGTAAGTTTACTCCTCTAAGTAGATATATTTATGAAACCCCTTTCACCTGCATTGCTCGGCGTCTTTCCAATCCGGCGGCTAAACACTC